>CM054058.1:438884970-439309157 GCA_028641055.1 Alopecurus myosuroides | reverse complement strand
TAGCAGTTTTTGTATTGAATTATTTTTCCTGCCAACTTGTGTTTGGTAGATATTTGTGTATCCTAGCATGAGGACATGTTTTCATTATCCATTATGATAACATGGTTCCTTGTTTGCATTTTAATACTTTACTTATTATGCATGCTTGCATAGCAAACTTTTAGTAGAAACATGTCACTAGGATTCCTCCTTTTTAGTCATTTGTTTCTATTGTTCTCACTATGAGAATTGTGTGTTTTGTGATGAGTCTATTGCCTTGGTGCACTTGTGTAGGCTCACTGATTTGTAAAAGTAACTTTTGCAAATCATGTGTCTTATTTATTCTTGATGTGAATTTAGACTTAGTAGGATATCTACCTTTTTCTTTTTGTGGTTTGGTTGATAGACCCATTGCCATGATTATTATTGTGCATGTTTTGTATACTTTTAGTAGTCTCACCCTTGTGAAACTAAGTGTATTTTTGGTTTATTAATATCTTGGTATGAGAGTGGCACACCCACTGAATCCATGATATTGAGGTTGTGAGATATGTTCCTCCAACCTTGAGCTGTCTTATTAAAATGGCATTTCTGCCAAGTGTGTTTGTCTGATTGTTTGCCTGAATTAATAATTGTGTGATTGGTTATTATTAGTTTCCTTGCTGTATGTATTGTTATGTATTGTTTCTTGCCTTGATTGGTTCTGAATGTGTGTCCGTTTTTCTTTTTACGACATTAGAAAACGAAGAGGAAGGAAGTGTCGTGAAGCTCTGTTTCAAGTTCCAGTCACTCCAAAAACCAGGGACACAAGAAGTTACCAGGCAAGCCATCCTGATGCTTGCTGATACAATACTTATCATTATCTACCATGCATGTTTTACCTCTGAAGTTTTACCAAAACTTGATTATCAAAACTATTTTGATGTGGCTATTACTACTATACTAGTATATAGGTTACTATTATGCCAGTAGTTAAACTTGGTAATACCAAGCCCATAAGCCACCATATGGTATTTATTACCATCAAATATACTAGTCCCTAAGTGGACACCCTAAAATTGTGATTCTACAAAACAAAGGCTTTACGGAAAAACCCGGAGAAAAGGCGGATCCTTGTTCTCCGGAGGAATGTGGAAGTGGTCATTTTTGAGAAATTGGTGTTTTCAAAAATGACACATAACCTAGTCTTCGCCGGACAACCTTTACCGTACTGCCACCCTACCCCAACATGGGCACGGGGCTTAACTTGAAGTTTGTTCTTATTAGTGTGTGCTATCTCACTTGCTATAAGGGGCGTCGTACCCTCGAACCGAATGTCGTCTGTGGAGACATATAAAGTGTGGGATTAATTTTCCCTCCGGATGCAGCAGTGAGGGCTCCCGGGCTAGGACAGAGGGGTTAGCTCGGTGCCGGGGGAGGGAACACCTCGAACTCGAGAGTTAGGCATCTACTAGTTTGACCATAGTGAATGGTTATGATCAGATACTGATGTTTACATACTGTTGTTACAGTCCGTGGTTGTTCACGGTAGGTGTACTGGATCTGGTGGATGAGTACACCTCTGCAGAGTACAACTTTTTCGAAGAAGCCGCGTCCTCGATAAGGGACCTGTTGAATGGCCATGTTGCTAGCATTGTGTCAATGTTTTCAAAAGAGGAAGTTTTTGGGAAAGGAATTTTTGGAAGGAAGTGTTGAACTTTGAAGTTCGGAAAGGAAATGGAAAACTTATACCGTGGGAGGTATCGTCGATGATGAAAAGCCAGATGTTGTTATACAAAACAAAATGTTTTGCAAGAAAACCTTTTCTACTCTAAGCAAGAATTCTGGAAACCTGATTCCAAGAAGTTTTGCAAAGAGAAAATATTCTTTAACAAAGCTTTACAAACCTCTTGTACATGTGATATCTACAAGAGAAATAAAACTATATTATTTTCTTCTGAAGTATCTTCTTCAACGAAGATACAGATAAACTTGACTACAATGTGGTGTCATCATATATGAACACCATTGATAGTGAACCCTATTTATAGCCTACCTATTCCACCATATAAGCATACTTGCATGTTGGTAAGTGATATGATGGATGTCTTGCTGAGTACATTCAAATGTACTCATATGGTTTCGCCCCTGGTATCTACTTGCCAGACTTTGAGAAGGAGCCTCCGAAGGATATCTATGAAGAGAAGTACGGAGTTGACGGCTTTGCGAACTAGGATCGTCTCCGGGTCAGCAGCCTGTAGGTTAAGGCGTGACTTGGGCTCAACTACGTTGTGTTTTAATTGTCTTCGCTATGTTTGATAAGTTGCCTGCCCTATGTGGCAGTTGCGTTAAACTTGATCATGTGATCTTTTATGTAATACCTTTATGTATTCGTGTAATGGATGATGTATTTCTGTATGCCAACTTTGTATGTTGTTCACGACTGATCTTTCTAGGATCGTGAATGTATGCAAACGGAGGGTTCCAGACTGCCGGTCTGGGGTCCTTACAGAGTTGGTATCAGAGCCATCCTGACCTTAGGAGACCTTAGTTAGCATGGACGTCAGATAGGAAAGAAAATTATTTTGGAGTAAAAACCTATTTACTATCTAAATTATTTTTATCTAAGGGACTTTTAGTATATTTTCCCTCCTTCTGATCTTTTCAAAAGATTCTAAAGGCATATCTCTCTCGGGTAAGAGTTTATTTGTTACTTGTTTGCAACTGCTCCGCTCTGTTTTTGAAACATCTCTCGTCTTTGAAGTTTTCTGTTCAGAAAATAGTTGGGGTTTCAAAAACAAATTGTTGCATATTCTTACCTCTCTCAGTTAAAAGTTTTATCACAACTTTACTTCTGTTATCTTGTTTCCATCCAAAAACTTTTATACTTGCCGATGTCCCGAGAAGACCAAAATAATTGCCTAGCTCTACAGTGATGATGGTCAGAAGTAAATATAGTTCTTCAGCCACTTCTAGGATTTTTGGATCAGTCTAGCTTGGAGTAATTTAGCGATGACCCATGAGTAACCTCCCCCTACGTAGCTCCAATGGAGCCTTGCTTGTGTGTTATGGCTTACTTATGTGTGTCCGTAGGACTATGTGCTATTGTGTGGTGTAGAATTTAGTTCATCTAGGCTTCTATATGTTTGTGGGGTGCTCAAAATTTGCAGATTTGTGATTGCCCCGCTCTTGTTTTTGAATCTCCTCTTGTTAGGTTTTTGCAAGCAAAAATGTTTGTATAGTATTCAAAAACAAGAATTTGTTGCTTAGACTTATACTTGTTTTCGCTTCATAATGCCACCCGTCGTGAACCACCACCATCTCCCCCCACCATCAATGAAGGCACCGTTGGGCCTAATAATAGAGGACCATCAAGCCACACGAGCTGCTAGCGTTGCTAACAATGCTGCACTCCAACAGATAAAGCTCCAACAACGACATCCTTCAAAGAAGAAAATGCGTGAAGAAATCAACCACTACTGACCAAAACCTCTATGTTTGCCTGTTTGCAAAAGACTCGTTTTGCCCTGTTGGCTAAACGTTGCACCTTTTTATGTTCCCTTTTAAAAGACCAAACAAGAGAAATCCCCTTTTTAAAAGTTATATACCTCCCTCCTCTGGAGAAAGGTGCAAAAGAAGTCTTCACATTCCATGATGCGCAACCCCCTCAAAAGCCAATCCGAAGAGCACGATTCAATATTCGACGTACGATGACGCTAGTTGTATCTTGTCGGACAAACATTATTTAATAGATTGCTAACAAGACTAACATGCTTTGGTCTAATCTTAGGTTGACACCTAACCAAAGCATGCGAACTACTGACAACTCTTTCTAAACCAAGAAATTAAGTGACTTAGGACACCTTTTAATCTAGTTGGTAAAAAGGAGAAGTCACGAGAAAATAAAATGATGACCTATTCGTTACTAGTCAATAGGATATAGGGTGTATCTACTTTGGAAATCAAAACTTGGTAGACGTTGTAGGTACTATGGAATTCGGGGTTTAGAAATTAAGTGAACGATGGAATGATTATGATAGATCTAGGAAACAACAGTTTTCCTGTTTTTGTTTCTTTGTGTGCTCTTGATTGAAATGAATTTGTGTTTTATTCAATCTTGCTTCCTAACTTATATGGAGTTTTTAGGACTTGTTATTATGTTGTTTTCTTACAATAAATCTACCCTAGAAAGTGTGTGCATGATTGGAAACTCGAATAAAAATGAAATAGCATTTGTTACCTTCTAGTTTATTATTTGAAGTATTGTGAGAACTAGATCTGCGTATACTTTCTTAGTAGATTTTGTGCTATGTTTTATTTGAGTCCAGTACCATTTAGGTACTGTTATTTTGATGCTTGTACCTATGTTAGCTTGCATGTCTCTTAATAGTAAAGCATGTGTAAGCATTGCTATCAATATGCACTAGTATTGTTTCACTAGAGTAAATATCCTTATATTTTTATCTTGTATGCAAAGTTTTTCATGAGTAACCAGAGGCTTAGTACCTATTTCTCCTTGGTATTAGTAGGCCATAGCCCACTGGTCCCATTGCATTTTGGCTTGAGGATGAAAATCCCCAACCATACACATGTGTGAAAATAGCATTGTTTCACTATGTGATTGATTTCTATTTTCCACCATGGAAAATATAATTGTTTGTTCTCACCTATGCAAGTGAGAAGTTTATTTCTTATTAATAAATAATAGTATGTTTAGGTGTGATCCTTTTGTTAGCATAATATTCCTTAGGGGTATCATGTTAAGAAATGTTTCACTATCGTGTGCTAAAATTAAATTGTTCGCAAATAAAATAAATTCCTCTTGATTGGTAGATTGTTTGTGAATAATTTTAAATTGAGTTTATGGATTTTTGAAAAGGTTTAGATAAATTTTCATTAATTGCATAGCTACTGGTGGTGTGAGTTATACCTTGCTTGTTTGCTAGTAATTAGTTAAAGAAAACAGAAATTGCTAGAAGAAATTTCTGCATGCTTAATGGTTGATTCATAAAATTACTCTGGTGTTTGTGCTTACTAACATGAGTAAGTTTTGTGTACTGTTATTAGGTACATTTATGTTCATGACTTTCTTGTTTAAGTTAAACATCATGATAGCATTGTTTGCTTCTCTAGAGTGAAACTAGTTTCACCACTAGAAAATGGTGATTTTTGCTCTAGTATTACCCTCTTTTTATTTTATGAGTATATGTGTGGATATAGCATGTTTAGGAAGTTATTACTTCTGTTATCATGCCATGAATTATTTAGTTGCATGTTCTATGGTTATAGGATATGATTATCTCTTATAGCATGCTGGTGTAGATTTTTCATACTAGTGTGTTATTTGTGTAGTCCTGTTTTTTTATGCCTGTGTAATAGGAGTTTTATCTTGGGTGAAGATGTTATTTTAGAGTATATTTATGATTGAAGTCATTGGTTTTTAGCTACTGGTTGTTTGCTAATTGTTCATGATTGATGGGTTCCAAAACCTCTAATAAACAATAACCTAGTGAATAAATAGTCTATTCATCTGCGGTGTTGTTTGCTTGCTTATTGGATTTTGTTTAAATGTTTTACCTTAGCATGGGTTTGTACTTGTGTTATGATTGTGCTTAAGAGTATCTTATGAAACTAAAACATCCAACTAAAATCATGAATATATTAGGTGATAGTTTCTTGTGGGGAGTAACACCCACTGCCGTGAGTATTTGTTCTGTATGTTTGTTTACCTTAGCAACCTAACCTTTGCACCCACAAGATATATTTTTAGCTTATTATATACCTTGTTATGAGAGTGGTACACCACTCCATATGTGTTATGTAAGATGTGGGATATAGCTAGGGGCTCATGTAATAATTGACGGTACGTTTCCAGGTAGTTCTGCACTAACCTTAATTTTGTAGTGACGTTATCAGAAATTTTAAAAGTTGGCGGTTGAGTAAATTAATAATTAGAGAATTTTTTTTGAAGACGGGTGTTTGGATCTAAGGTTTTGAGTATGACACCCAACTCCCGTGAAAAGAATTTGCTAATTTAGGGTAGTACCCCGCCTCCCAAGAAAAGTCAAAGGGGGGAAGCACCTGCACTCCAACACTAACATTGTGTTTGTTGGCCCTCCCTTAGTCCTCGCTTGCGAATCTCGGGGACGAGATTCTTTTTAAGGGGGGAAGACCTGTCACATACCAATTTTGGAATACCTGATAACACAGTTGTTTTGCTAATTGCTTGACCAATAAACTTTGGTTGTGTTTGTTTGAGTGCAACTAAACAAACTAATTGTATAAACTTGCAAATTTAAAAAGATAGCAAAGCAGTAAACTAAAAATATTCAACATATTGTTCCAATGACCTTGGAAATATTTTCTAAAGTAAATATTGATCAAAGAGTTTTCCAAAAACTATCTTATGAATCCCATACTTGTTGAATATTATTCCAAGGCCCTAAGTTAAGAAAGAGGAAACACTTAATAAACTTCCCTGAAAGTTTATCAGGAATAAGAGGCATTCTTAGATGCTTCACCAAAATCTTATCAAATGTTTTTCCAACCTTGCAAGCTTAAAAACAAAAGTATTGGAGAGCATTGACTTGCTATCTCCAGTCACATAAATATTTTGGCAAAGCATTGTTAAAGAAAAGCCAAGTGCCTTATTGAATTGATATTCCAATATTTCCAGAAACCGAAAACTCAAACAAGTTACTATTGGAAACTTTCTTAAAATGATCGGAAATTAATACCATTGCTTCCTTATAACAAATAAGGAACACACACAAGAGGAGACCAAAAATTGAATCAATTAAAATCCTGAAAACATGATTTTTCTCCACAGAAACAATTGGAATTTTGAACAAGTTTGTTCTACAAACTTTTTCAAACTGCCATGAAATAAATACCACATGCTCTATAACATAAATAAGGATTAAAACCAAAAGGGCACAAGTTTTTGAATTGTTTAAGTTGCCAAAAACCCCTGTTTTCTGGACAGCACCTTTTTCAAATTTGAACAAGTTTGTTCTATGAAGTAACTCAAAATGACTTGAATTTTCTGCCACACAAGGAACACACCAAATAAGGAATGTGTGCCAAAAATTATCATTTTTGGAAGCTCCTAAGTAGTCTAATAAATTCAATGTCCATTTGTGTAAGAATTGAAATTTGAACAACTTTGAACTATCAAGTTTATCCAATTGAGCCAATTTTCACATATGTTGTGCATCTCAACTAATAAGAATTTTGGGAAAAAGGATTTTAAATTTAGACTTTGTTTT
Source organism: Alopecurus myosuroides (assembly GCA_028641055.1). NCBI lineage: Eukaryota > Viridiplantae > Streptophyta > Magnoliopsida > Poales > Poaceae > Alopecurus > Alopecurus myosuroides. The sequence continues at coordinate 439,301,931 of CM054058.1, read as the reverse complement.
CCTAGTGAAAATAGCATTTTTCAGAGAGGAGAAGGATCTCTTTGTAAATTGGCCAGGGACCTAGTTGTAATCCGAGTCACCTTCTTCTTCCTAGCTCCTCTGTAGATGCAGTGACCTACGCCATTGCCTTCGAGTGGAAGCATTCGAGGTGGATAAGAACCCCCCCCCCCCATGTGCTCTTGTCTGCCTAGTTGCTCTCTCTCTCCCCCTTGAGCTTTCTCTCTCTCTCTCTCTCTCTCTCTCTCTCTGTGTGCAAATTTCTCAAAAACGGAAACCCTAGAAAATGGCTCGCCGTCGATTGGCCGTGGGTGAGATCGCCGCCGCTCTCCGTTGGCGCCAACCTCTCCGCCTCGTCGTGCTTGTCCTCCCTGCTGAAGGAATCGAGGCGGAAGGCCGCGAGGAGCCCGCGCCGTCCGTTTTCGTCTTCGAGCCCGGCGGACTCCAACGAGGGATCACCGCCGCCTCGCTCCTCCTCCGCCTTCACCGTGCGTTCCCTCGAGTTCATGGTGAGCAGGCGCTCCTCGCCGTCGCTTTTCCCCTCTCCCTTTCCCTCTAACTCGCCACCGAGCCGTCCTCGCGTTCCGGCCGCCGCGCGCCCTCGTCGCCGGCCGCTCTCCGGCCACTCCCTGGAAACGAGGCAGCGCCCGTGTAGTTGCCCGCGTCGAGAGCAGCGCGGGGATGCCCTTGAATCGCGAAACGGTGCACGGATGCGTCGATTAGGACCTCGCCGGAGCCCTCCCGCCGGCGAGTGACGTCGCGATGGCGTCACGCTGACGCCAGCGTGCTTGACCCCGCGCGTGGGAGAGTCAAACCTGCCCGTGGGCCTCGGATTTGCCCGCGTGGCTGCCTGCGTGGCCTCCTGGCCCGCTGGTCAGCCACTGCGGCTAGATCTGCCCGCGGTGGAGATAGATCTGGCCGGCCCAACTGCGGATCTGGCCCATCCATTTGTTGATTTTCCTTTTTAATTTTTACAGAATGTTGCATGTTTACTTTAGGCCCTAAAAGCTAACCTAAAGGATGAATTTGACCAAGAAAAAATTCACAGTGGTATATCAACTAAATATAAACCATCTCCACTTTGTAGATATACATTTGGATGAATATTTTAGACATGAAAAATGTTTTGGCAACAGGTACCAGAAACAGAAAAATGAGCACCATTTTAATTTCACAACTCAGAATGAGGTGTATCCAATTGCATTGGAAAGACCTTGAAATTTCCTAACAGGAGAAATTAACCTTGCTTCCAAACTCCTAGTATTTTTTAAATGGCATGCAATTTGGTAAAACACCAGAGAGCACTTTGGTGATTTTTATAAAATCATTAAAAATGATTTTTGATGCAAACTCAACTGGATGGTCTTGTATATGTTTAGGGCTATCCAAATCTAGCTGGGTTTAATTTTTGGAGCATCATAGAAAATTTGGTGGACAGATCTTTAATTTGCATGTTTCTGCCATTTTGGCATTTTAGGTAATTAATTTGTGTGAGTATAATTTTGTGTTGCAATATTGTTTTCTAGCATGTACAAGTTGTGTGAACTTGTTTTCTAAGGTTTACTTAGCTATTTTAGCATGTTAGATTGTGTGGACTTGAGTGAAGAAGAAATAGGATTTTATTAATAGCATATGTTTTCTCTCTAGTTAATACTTGCATAGAATTTTTGAGTGATGAAATTATGTGCAAGCACTTGGATTGTTGATTTTATCCAGTACCATGTTGGTACTTATATTGTGTTGTTATCACCTCTGCTAGCTTTCATTTGAGTTGGTAGAAAAGCATGAGTAGTTTTGTCATGACTATGCAATTGTTATGGAAAAAATCTCTCATGTGTAGAATTTTTGGCATAAACATTTGTGGTTGTGTAGACCCATATTTTTGTGTTGTGTTCATAGGAACAGTAGCATTTTTGTTATGTTTTTATGAGTACTTGACCCCTAGAGTTTTCACTTGTGTGAAAATAATAGCATGAGTAGCATTACCTTGCTTATGTTAACATCCTATTATTTTCTACTAGTATGGTTATTGCACTAGATGCTAGTTTAGTCTTTTGTTAATTTTTATCAAGTATGACCAGAGGCCTTGTGACCTCTTAATGCTTTGTTATGCTAGTGTAACACCCACTGGTGTCATTGCATTTTTGGTGGAAACATTATTTCCCCCACACTAGATGTGTTTCATTTATATAATTCTCTAACAAAAGAGTGCCTAGTATTTTTGCCTTGGGATTTTTAGTGCTAAATGAAAATGTGTATGCTTATGTTTGTAAGTGGTTGTAATCATGTGTGGCTTGCTAGGAAAAATCCATTCTTGGAGTGTTGTTTGATTCCTCTAGTAATGCCCTTTTTATTACCACTAGTATATAGGAGTTGCCCTGCAATTTGATGCATTGTTTTGTTAAATGGGATATTTTTGTTATAGCAAGTATAGATGTTTTTCACTACTGTTTTTTATGACATGGACCCTCTGGTTGTATTTCAATTACTTCATTGAAATTCATCCATTGATTCTTCATGTTTGAGTAGTACTAGTTTCCTTGGCAGTTTTTGTATTGAATTAGTTTTCCTGCCAACTTGTGTTTGGTAGATATTTGTGTATCCTAGCATGAGGACATGTTTTCATTTCCCATTATGGTAACATGGTTCCTTGTTTGCATTTATGCATGCTTGCATAGCAAACTTTTAGTAGAAACATGTCACTAGGATTCCTCCTTTTTAGTCATTTGTTTCTATTGTTCTCACTATGAGAATTGTGTGTTTTGTGATGAGTCTATTGCCTTGTTGCACTTGTGTAGGCTCACTGATTTGTAAAAGTAACTTTTGCAAATCATGTGTCTTATTTATTCTTGATGTGAATTTAGACTTAGTAGGATAGCTACCTTTTTCTTTTTGTGGTTTGGTTGATAGACCCATTGCCATGATTATTATTGTGCATGTTTTGTATACTTTTAGTAGTCTCACCCTTGTGAAACTAAGTGTATTTTGGGTTTATTAATATCTTGGTATGAGAGTGGCACACCCACTGAATCCATGATATTGAGGTTGTGAGATATGTTCCTCCAACCTTGAGCTGTCTTATTAAAATGGCATTTCTGCCAAGTGTGTTTGTCTGATTGTTTGCCTCAATTAATAATTGTGTGATTGGTTATTATTTGTTTCCTTGCTGTATGTATTGTTATGTATTGTTGCTTGCCTTGATTGGTTCTGAATGTGTGTCCGTTATTCTTTTTACGACGTTAGAAAACGAAGAGGAAGGAAGTGTCGTGAAGCTCTGTTTCAAGTTCCAGTCACTCAAAAAATCAGGGACACAAGGAGTTACCAGGCAAGCCATCCTGATGCTTGCTGATACAATACTTATCATTATCTATCATGCATGTTTTACCTCTGAAGTTTTACCAAAACTTTATTATCAAAACTATTTTGATGTGGCCTATTACTACTATACTAGTATATAGGTTACTATTATGCCAGTAGTTAAACTTGGTAATACCAAGCCCATAAGCCACCATATGGTATTTATTACCATCAAATATACTAGTCCCTAAGTGGACACCCTAAAATTGTGATTCTACAAAACAAAAGTCTTTACGAAAAACCCGGAGAAAAGGTGGATCCTTGTTCTCCGGAGGAATGTGGAAGTGGTCATTTTTGAGAAATTGGTGGTTTTCAAAAATGACACATAACCTAGTCTTCGCCGGACAACCTTTACCGTACTGCCACCCTACCCCAACATGGGCACGGGGCTTAACTTGAAGTTTGTTCTTATTAGTGTGTGCTATCTCACTTGCTATAAGGGGCGTCGTACCCTCGAACCGAATGTCGTCAGTGGAGACATATAAAGTGTGGGATTAATTTTCCCTCCAGATGCAGCAGTTGGGGCTCCTGGCTTGGCGGGGGATTAGCTCGGTGCCGGGGATGCGGACACTCGACTGAGAGATAGGCATATACTAGTTTGAACATAGTGAATGGTTATGATCAGATACCTGATGTTTACATACTGTTGTTACAGTCCGTGGTTGTTCACGGTAGGTGTACTGGATCTGGTGGATGAGTACACCTCTACAGAGTACAACTTTTTCGAAGAAGCCGCGTCCTCGGATATGGACAGTTGAATGGACATGTAGCTAGCATTGTGTCAATGTTTTCAAAAGAGGAAGTTTTTGAAAAGGATTTTTTGGAAGGAAGTGTTGAACTTGTGAAGTTCGGAAAGGAAATGGAAACTTATACCGTGGAGGTATCGTCGATGATGAAAAGCCATATGTTGTTATACGAAACAAAATGTTTTGCAAAGAAACATTTTCTACTCTAAGCAAGAATTCTGGAAACTGATTCCAAGAAGTTTTGCACAGAGAAAATATTCTTTAACAAAGCTTTACAAAACCTCTTGTACATGTGATATCCTACAAGAGAAAATAAAACTATATTATTTTTCTTCTGAATATATCTTCTTCAACGAAGATACAGATAAACTTGACTGCAACTGTGGTGTCATCATATATGAACACCATTGATAGTGAACCCTATTTATAGCCTACCTATTCCACCATATAAGCATACTTGTATGTTGGTAAGTGATATGATGGATGTCTTGCTGAGTACATTCAAATGTACTCATTATGGTTTCGCCCCTGGTATCTACTTGCCAGACTTTGAGAAGGAGCCTCCGAAGGATATCTATGAAGAGAAGTACGGAGTTGACGGCTTTGCGAACTAGGATCGTCTCCGGGTCAGCAGCCTGTAGGTTAAGGCGTGACTTGGGTCAACTACGTTGTGTTTTAATTGTCTTCCGCTGTGTTTGATAAGTTGCCTGCCCTATGTGGCAGTTGCGTTAAACTTGATCATGTGATCTTTTATGTATACCTTTAAGTATTCGTGTAATGGATGATAGTATTTCTGTATGCCAACTTTGTTATGTTGTTCACGACATGATCCTTTCTCTGGGATCGTGAATGTATGCATACGGAGGGTTTCAGACTGCCGGTCTGGGGGTCCTTACAGAAAACCTATCAAACATATGCTCTGGTTGATGAAGACTTGCAAATTGCTCCCCCACTTAATCCTTATGATGCATGCCATTAAAGATATCTAACCACCCCATAGAAATTATGCACAACATATCATGGGATAGTTCACAAAAACTATATGAATATTTCACTATCATACCACGAAATACATAATCCTCCTTGGTACATCTTGTAGCTTTGAGTATTGATCACAAGCTTGATCTCTTAATTTGACGATGTCTTAAAGATAATCATGAAATCTCGCCTAATCTTTTTCTTTAATACATACTTGCAATATGCTCAACTCTGTACATGACCATTCTTCATATAAATCCTTGAATATAACAATGGTCATCATGTAAGCTTCTAGAGACCCAACACATGAACTCCAATATTTTCCCGTGGACAAGATCTTATAAGGATATCTCAATGCAAACATTAATCCATAAGGATTTTCATTAATTACCAAAACCACACATGGAGGCACCATGAACTTTCAATAGTACCAAAGTAAAACCTCCAGAATATATCACCTTGATAACCTCATAGTCAAAGTACACATTGTAATATAACTGTCATGTGACATGACACTAAGGACAAAAATGTCTTAATGGAATCTCTTAGCATATCAATCTACTCAGGGAATACCCAGCCATATTGTTCCCTTCCAACAATATGTTATCCATCGATGCTCACATAAACGATGTCCATGACCATTAAAACATAGCCATCAAGTATCCAATGAATTGGTCATAAAAGGCAAGAGTAGGGTTTGATATTGTGTTCATGCTACTACACGTGAGTGTGAGTTTTCCTATGAATCTCATATTCAGAGCCACGTGAGTTATAGCATAGTGATATGAAACATAATTATGAAATAGGTGCATAAATATTACTACCTTTTGGGCATACATCCAATAGTGAACATGTCTCGTACGACTGTAGCATCTTCAACGGGTCAACTACCATTTGTACTTCCCAAAAAGTATCTTCATTATGTCTTCCCTTTGTATTTGACAAGTGAGCCAAGTGGTTGCAGCATGACTAGTGGCAATCTCCAAATCCATATCACAAGAAACTTGATTTGCAACTGATTTCACCACCTCGTTCTGCATATACTTCTCAGATGTTATTATCGGTTGAATTTGTTGTATGTTTGCGCTTCGCCTATCAATACAGAAGCCTTCATCACTTGGTTTCCTGTTCTAGTTGTCCTTGTGCAAAAAATGTTGGAGCGGGAACTTCATCTCTGATAGTGTTCATGTCCACCTCCCCATGAACATGATCTATTATTTTCACAAGTTGTAGTATTTTTTGTCTCATGCGTTTGTTTCCTATGCGTTTTCATTTATTGTTGTGTTGGTGTTGGTGAAATTTATTCTCCTCCTCGTCAGGTTGAGGTCCCTTAGAATATTTACTTGAAAAGTTTAGGAGGAATTGAGCCAGCCCATCCTCAAAAACAAGGAACATCTCTATGATAGCCCCTCTGAGTTTTGCCAATTCCTTTTCCATAGGCAGAAACTACATTGAGTACATAAAAAAATTGGAAATGGTGCACACAAGTAATCTTGAAAATTATTACGTATAATGACATGGTGGTGGAAATAATTCAGCCATAGTAAAGAAAAAATGCGTAGAACTAGTGGTGTATGTTGCAGAATTTAAAAATATTGCCCAACGTAACCGTCAAGATCAGCTACTGCGGTGACCCAGCACACCATTGCATGTTGTAGTGCGCAAGTAATTGACATAATACTCACTGAAGGACCTATCCATGAATATTACATCCCTTAGAGTGGTACAACAGAAACATAGCAGGTCCAAGTAAAACTACAGGATACAATTACATTCATTACAAAATCTCGAGAACCTTTTTTCTATATCAGAAAAGGTCTCGTGTAAATGAAACCTCAGAAGATGCAATTTGTATCTCTAAGCTGGAGAATAAATCTAGCTCTAAACTTGATCTACTATGGTTGTGGTCACAACTCTAATCTATCTCTTTCGAGTATCTACACCAAGAATGGACTCCTCCAGCTTACTATTGTCTCCTTCACTAGAATTGTTGATGGCGTTGCTTCATCAGCTAAGTAGCATAGGACTCCTTCTAGCTTCATCATATAGCTTGGGCTTCACGTTGAATACCCCTCGTCATCGTGATGGCCATCTGATATTTCCCTTAATGGCCTCAAATCCAAGCAAACGGTCAAAAGAGGAAAGAATGAATAACTAGAGTTACTCACAAGTTCATTATTTACGGTGGGTAGTTTGATGCACTAACTACAGTTTTAAACTCTAAAGAGTCTCCAGCTAATGCAAGATGTTCACAAACATTTCTTTAAGAGATTGTTTTTATATTGCAAACTATGCATGTAGATACTTCACATGTGCTAGAACTTCATGGAGTTCTTTTCCTGCAGCGTTCGTAGCTCCTTCCTCGAATAGGGAGTAACATGTCACACTTCTTTACACTCTGCTGAGGTGCGTTACTTTACCCATAAGAGATCAAGACCATGTTGCACAACCAGGCGAATCTTTCCTGTCCACTCCCTCTTTGATGTGGGGCCCGGTTGTTGATCCAAACCATTCAGCGTGCTTCAACACCACTCCCACATTCCCACCCATTTCATGCATAGTGGGTTTACCCCTGATATTCTACCCCCAAGGTAGAACTACATAGGCTCCTCTTGTGGACCATCATAGAAACCAGAGTCCGCGGGAAATAAGGGATCCCACCCATGTGCATGTAGTCTCGCAAGAACTATAGCATACGACATTGTCTTCTGGTTGACATGTGAACGGAAGGTCACATATGGTTTCCTTGTAACATACAAGTCTTATAGTTAATGCTTTATTTACGGCGCAAAAACTCTGACGACATTGGTTATTATGTCCTAGATAATGTTTTCCCGTGCAAATGGAACCTCCACCAAACATATCTTACCATGGTTCCATTTCCCAGTCAAAACATAATATCACCACTCGGGAGATATTCAATTAGTCATATCATTATAAAAATAGGGTTCGTGCTTTCTTTTGGAATAATGTGGTAGTATAATAGGTTTTTGCAAATAGTTATTAGTAATTATTCCAAAGGATATGAGCAAGTGATGAACTTGCCTGAGGTAGAGATAACAATTCATGTGCTTAGGGGTTAGGGGGTTTGCGTGAGAATCCCGAGATCTGAAAAATAGCAAAGTAGTCCCAGTAAGGACTACTAAAAATACTAGCAAGATGATATAATGCATAGTAATGAAATGCGCCGTGAAATACCCTAAAAATACCCCAGCTCACAAGTGTAAGCTTTGTTTTATACGATACTTTAATTACATTGGATTTAAGTGACTTGGGCTTTTTTCATTACTTCTGGTGATGACTTTGTTCACTTAAAGACTTAATAACATTAGGGTTCGGCAGTTTGAAATGATTTACTTAATTAGTACATAATTTTAAAGTTATATGTTTAAATCATAAGTCTTTATCACTTGGTTAGGAAATAACACAATATCATATTAAAAATAACTTTCAAAAGACAATAAACAAGTTTTCCTCTAATTTTTTGAAAGGTGTAGATATGAGACAAGAGAGCCTAACTGAAAATTAGTATCTAATACATCCAACTCCATCATCTAATAATTAATTAATGATGGTGATGAGAGTTTATGAAATATAAATTATTTGGAGTTCAGTCTCGATGAAAATAGTGGAGTGATGATTATTTATGGTTATGTTGGAATATTATAGAATTCCATTATACCTCTAAAAATAGAGTTCATTTCTATTTCTAAAACTTGCAACTAAATATCTCACTTTTACTTTTATCAATATGGAATATTGGAAGATCAAGTATTGGAATAATGTTGAGTGTTGATTTGAAAATATAGGGTAGTCATTCATTCCTTTTGAACATCTACAAGATAGCGAAAACATAACCCTTAACACATGGCACTATATTCATGACTTGTTAGAAGTATAGAATTTTACTTTGAAAGCCTTATAATTGGATTGCATTTGTCTTACTGATCATTTTGACATATTACTTGAAATTTTCGGAAAATATTTGAATAAATTATTATTTTCTCAATTTTAAATGAATATTCAAATATTACTCTTTTTTTTACTTGTTCAAACATGTTTGAAAAGTTGAAAAAAAATTAGATCTTGTATTTCTAAACATTTCCATATCCTATTTATATTTTTTCTGATATACAAATTAAAAGATATTGATTTAACAATTTTATTCATTTTTCTGTAATTTAAATTGACACTGGGGCCTACCTATCAGATTTTTAACATTTAAATAAAACATTTACGATTTTTAAAAAATAGCTGACAACCGGGCCCTAGGATGACGTCATGCTAATGTTAGCATGACGTCCGCAATGGCATCTTAGCCTAATACGCAAGCAATCGAGCGATTCTCCAATCGGGAGGCACCGGAACATAGAGGAGGACACGATGAACGCAGCGGTGGCGACGCCGCTCCGGTTTGGTCACCGGAGTTGCGTCGGTGAGCGCAATAGCATCAAACAGTGCCGGTCTTCGACTTACCGGTGAACTATAGGGCCGGGGAGGAAGAGGAAGACATTGGAGTGCGCAGGGCGTTACCAGGTTTGCGATGGAGTTCACGGTGGAGCGAGGCGCAGCGGAATCTTCGCCGGCATGAAGAAATCAGCACAGCCATAGAGGGGAATGGCTGAAAAATTGGGAGAATCTGTGGTTCCTGCCTCCGCTGCGACTTCCAGGATAACGAGGAGGACATGGTGAGGGTACTGATGGCCACGGCGGGGCTCCAGGATGGCCAGAGCAGTGACGACAAACGGAGGGTCTTTTACAGTGATAAGAAGAGTGAGTGCGAGGGAATTTGAGCGAAGAGGAGCACGTAGACGTCGACTGAGTCTTATCCTCCGAAGCAGGTAGGAAGAGAGGAGGTGGCTGATATGTCATAAATGTATCCCTAATTTCTGATGCTTCATGATGATATTATGCCAATTCCTACATGTTTTCTCCCTTCCTTATGTCATTTTTATCGATTTTCCGGACTAACCTATTGACAAGATGCCACAGAGTCAGTTCCATGTTTTCTTTTGTTTTTAGTTTGAGAAAAATTGTTCTGGAAATATTCTCGGAATTGGAAAGTTCGAAGCCCGGAAGTCCTATTTTCTCCGGAAGTCCAGAAGACCGCAGAGGTGACGAAGAGGGGCATCAGGAAGCCCACACCATGGGGTGGCGTGCCCCCCTTGGGCGCGTCAGGGGGTTGTGTGGGGCCCTTGGACCTCCACCGCCTCTGCCCTTTCGCCTATTTAATCCCCCCGGATGGAAAACCTTAAACACATCGACATTTTACACAAAATACATCTGTATCTCCGCTGCCGCCGCCGACAAGATTCGGGGGACAGATCTCTGTTCTGGCACCCTGCTGGGATGGGGAAGTGCCCCCGGAAGCCATCTCCATCGACTCCACCGCCATCTCCATCGCCGTTGTTGTCTCCTATGACGAGGAGGGATTAGTTCTCCCCCCTCCCCCGGGGCTGAGGGCTCTACCGGTAGCTATGTGGTTCATCTCTCTCTCCCATGGTGTGATCTTTATGTGATCATGAGCTTTGTAACCTAGTTGAATATGTAGATTGATCTTCATCTGTTATGCTACTCAAGTGGTTTTGTTATCTCCGTAAACACTTTGATCACGGGGTAAAGGTGATAGTATGTGCACCGTGTGGTTTAACATGATATTTATATCTTGTGTTGGAAGATGAACCTATGAAATTGTGGCGTTTGTTTAGTACTAACTTATGGCGCTCGTAGTGACATTGGGAATATAGACTTGAGGAGTGTTGTTAAAGCCCTACGCAATGATTAGTGTTAATTATTCGACCAGAGAGTGGTTCGGATTAGCATAGTGAAGAAATGATATTTATGCATTAAATTATGTTTTCATTGTTGAGAGTGTCCTCTAGTGAAAGTAAGAGCCCTAGGCCTTATTTCCAAGCATTGAAACACGGTTTTCCGCCTGTTCTGCTACATGTTTGATTGCTTCCATATTTATTTCAGATTGTTATTATCACTTATAATCATCCATACTGCTTGTATTTTACTCTCTCTTTGCCGAACTAGTGCACCTATATACCTGACAAGTATATTGGGTGTGTTGGGGACACAAGAGACTTCTTGTATCTTGATTGCAGGGTTGCTTGAGAGGGATATCTTTGACCTCTACCTCCCTGAGTTTGATCAACCTTGGGTGATCCACTTTAGGGATACTTGTTGCTGTTCTACAAACCTCCGCACTTGGAGGCCCAACACTGTCTACAAGAATAGAAGCGTGCGTAGACATCAAGCTCTTTTTTGGCGCCGTTGCCGGGGAGGTAAGGTAAAAGGTACTCACATCCTTGGGTGTGAGTGCTCGAAGTTATTTCCTTTAGATTCTGCAATTAAATCTTTTTGTTTCTTGTTTTCACTAGATAGGCTTAATGGAAAACAATAAAAATATGAGAGAGCTTTATAATATTTATCTTGAGTTAGGACATGAAGTGTTTGAAGTGAAAATTAAAAAACCTATGGAAGTTTATTTGCATGCTAGTGGCAATGTTATTAGTATGAATTCTTTGAACACCATTATTGCTAATGCTATGGAAAATTCTAAGCTTGGGGAATCTAGTCTTGATGAATATGATCTTGTTAGTTCCCCAAGCATGGAGGAGAAAATTTGCTTTGATGATGAGCCTATGCCTGTTACGTATAGTAGTGATCATGATTGGGAAGAGCACAGTACTTTTGATATTGAAAATGATGATATAGAAAGCTCTAAACTTGTGGATGATGTGTTTGAAAATCCTTTTTCTACTTATGATTATATGCTTGATACATCTCCTCCTAGTAAAAATGATGATATGTTCACAAATGAACGCATTTTGGAAGACAACTATTTTATTGCTTTAATGATACTATGCCTCCAATAGATGATCATTGTAATGATCAATATGATGTTTTTAGTCCATCTTCTATTGAGGAGAAAATTAATGATGATTTCAATATGCCTCCAGTCTTTGATAATTATTATAAAGTAAGTTATAGCATAGGCTATAATTACAATCATCCTAATGAAACTTGCAATAAATATGGTGGGATTACCCAAAACAATCTCTTTAATATTAAACTTGTCTATCATGTTCAATTTTTTTATGATAATCCTACTCCTGTTGTTATTAATAAGAATGATTATGCTCATGTGAAGAGTATTAATTCTTTTATGGATGTGGCTCAATATAAGAATATTTCTTGTGATAGTTATATTGTTAATTTTATTCATTATGCTACTGAAAGTTATTATGAGAGAGGAAAACATGGTTTTATGCATCTCAACAATATTAAGTTTCCCCTCTTTATGTTGAAATTTTTGAAGTTGCACTTATTTTGCTTTCCTATGCTTGTTGCTTTGTGTTTTCATGACTTATTTTTCTACAAGATTATTTTTCATAGGAAGTGGGTTAGGATTAAATTTGTTTTACATTTGTTCTTGATGCTCTCTTTTCTTAAATTCATATTTCTCATGTGACCATCTTCTCAAATTATCATGCCTAGCTAAAAGGCGTTAAAGAAAAACGCTGCCGGGAGACAACCCGTTTTATTTCTCTGTTTTCAACCTGTTTTCCATCGTTTCTTTCTATGTGCTTTGCAACTGGGTGTTGTCTATTTCCTTAGAAACCCCTCTCTATCTTTTCTTTTGTGTTTTTGTTGATCCAAGTAAAGTCTCTAGTGGAAAGTTGAGACTATATTTCGGATTTCTGCGCAGGAAACAGATTTCTGCTGTCCACTGTTAAATTCGTACAAAATCACAGAAAATTCAAAATGACCTGAGTTGTTTTGTGCATAATCGTGGGTTATATACGCAACTTTTTCTTAGTTGACCACTTTTTGATTTGAGAAAGAGAAGATTTTTGAAAAAATCGATCTTTACCTGCTGTTCTGTTTTGTCAGATTTTTGCCATTTATCGCATTTGCATCTTAATCTCTTTCTTTTGGTGTTATTTTGAGAAAAAGAGTTTTAAAATAAGTTTTGACAGTAGCTAATGTTTTTATGAGTGTTAGGCTTGTGTTGAAACTGAACCATTTCGATTGCACTATGTTGCTAATGAAAATTGCGAGAAGTTTGGTCTGAAGGAAGTTTTCAAGGGTGAAGAGAAGAGGACGATATGGTGTGATCAAGAAGAGTGAAAAACCTAATCTTGGGGATGCCCCGTTGGTACATCCCAGAAAATTCCAAGAAGACTCAAGCATCTAAGCTTGGGGATGCCCAAGGCATCCCCTTCTTCATCAACAATTTATCAGGTCAATTCTAGTGAAACTATATTTTTATTCGGTCACATCTTATGTGATTTACTTGGAGCGTATTTTATTTTTGTTTTCAGTTTGTTGAGTTTTCTTTTCTGTACTTTATGGTTGGATCTTATCATACTTGTGTGGGAGAGAGACATGCTCCTTTTTCATTGCTTAGAACACTCTAGTTTTCATTCTTATTGTTCTGTGAGTGTTCACTTTTTGCTAGTACTGCGTTTAGCCTTTGTTTTCATGCATCTCTTATCAAGAGTTGTTAGTTTTGGTAGTTTTATGTGAGTACTCTCATGTTTGCTTTCTGTAGCATGTAGAGTATTTTTGTTAAAACGTATCTTGTATGGTGCTTGTTGGAAAAAAATGTTGCTTGATGTAGAATTTATAACAGTGCTAGTAGAAACTTGTATAGACCGTGGCTAGAACTTTTTCATGCCATGCTAAATGTTATTTTAGTTTTAAAGCCTTGTGGTTATTGAGTAGCATGAATAGCCTCAAATAGCTGAGAGTGTTTAATATGTCTTGAAAGATTCATGAGTTGTTCTTGTCATAGTAAAGCATCAATTTGTGGTATTCTCTTTCGAATGTTTTATTTGGGGTACTTGGCGCATGCTCACACCATGTTTATGACTACAAACCAGTCACGAATATCCTCCATGACCACATAGTTTTTGAAATTGTGATACCGCTTATGCTTTAATTAATGATGCTTATGTCGTTGTGCATGATTATGGCTCTTATGCTCTCTTGATTTGTCGCTTCCAGTCTTTTGCTAGCCTCCACCTGTACTGAGTATGGAATTCTACTCGTGCATCCAACCTCCTTAAACCAAAGTTTTCCTATTTTTTACACCATACCTACCTACATGTGGTATTTAACTGCCACTCCAAGTAAATTGCTCATGTGTTACCTTTAAAACCTTCAAAATTACTCATGTTTTGTGTTCTTGTTTTTGCTCATGAGGACGTCAATAGAGAATATTTATCTCACTTGTTGATTGGATTTCACACCCTAGACTAGTGGCTTCATCCGCTTATCCAAATGATAGAAGAGCTGGCAGCGGGGTGCCCAGTCCCAAATTAATACAAACAAATTCTCTTCACTATTTTTTCCCTGATTTATCAGTCAAAGCATAATTGTGTAAACAAAAGAGAAAGAGGGATGACCTTCTACACCAGTTGCGTCCTTCACCATGGGAGACGCTCTTGTGAATCCAGTTGGCTTGTGACGTACTGTATTTTCTGTTTACCTTTCGTTGACATTAGCATACACCTCTCCTAAAATATAAACACTCCTCCACGGTGTGAAAGTTTTAATACCTCTGTTTAATAAAATAAAAAACTCTAGCACATGAATGATCCCTGCTTCCCTCTGTGAAGGGCCTTTATTTTACTTTCATGTTGAGTCTCTGATACATGCATTTTATATCATCATTTATACCCTCCATATAGGCATTATTGGGATGTTTTATCAATGTTTGGTCATTTTTTTGCATGTTTTAGATGATTTTATGGGACTTTCCTACAAAGTCCCTATTTTTGGTATTTAATTTCTGGGTGTCAGAAAACACCTGTTTTCATGTTTTTGATGTTTCAGGAGCTACAGGTATCCAAATTGCGAAAGGAAAGAAACCCTGTCAGTTTTTCTTCGGGAGAAAGGTCGTGGGCACAAGACACAAAGGAGGAGGGCCAGGAGGCCCAAAAGGGGGTAGCCCACGCGGCCAGATTCCCTGGCCACGTGTGGGGCCCCCAAATGGGCCCACAGCACCTCCTCCCCGAGGTCTTTTTGCTGACGACTCCGTCTTCCCCGAAAACCAACACCCTAATTTTCCAGAGACGAGACGGAGCCGCCAGGGCGGCGAAACTCTCGAAACTCTCCGCGGGGGAGATAGATCCTGCTGCTCCGGAGCTCCGGAGAAGGGGGAAATCATCCCCATCTTCATCCCCATCTCCTCCTTGGCGTGGGAGGAGGCATCTCCATCACCATGCTCACCAGCACCTGCATCTCCACCATCACCATCATCGTGATCCACTATGTTCCCCTCATAGTTTGATCATTGCTACACCCTAGATACGTGTTATTGTACTCCGTTGCATGTTTGGGATTGAGTACTTGTCATTATTTGGTGGTGGATCCATTGTTTCAGATTGTGTTGTACCACATATGTCATCATACATGATCATGTTTGCACATTGTGAGTAGTTCCCGCATGTTCCTGAGGGCATAGGATGAATTGGCAATGATTTGTTACATGAGATGAGTTGTTATTTGGTCTAGTATTTATCTTTTATGTGATTCTATGATGGTGTTGTACGAACGTCGACTGTACAACACTTCACCTACATGGGCTCATAGGAGAACACCGTAGTGTAGTGACGTGATGATGTCTTTAGGTGACAAGAACTTGAGACAGAGTCGTTGAATTGCATTATGAGGGTACTTGTATTGGGGACCTTAGAGCATAAGGCTATGGTGGGACACCATGTCTTAATAATTCTCGTGCTGTAATTTAATTGGCCACGTGATCCATCATAAGGGGTGATAGTTTATTTATTTAGCTATTCCTATTTGTGGCTCCGTCGGAAGAAGATTAAAACTAGACAAGATATACAAACATGTTATGCAATGAATCACTATGCCAGCTAAATCCGTGCAGCCCTCGGAAACGTTTTCCACATATAAGACACAAACACACACTTGAGCTTGTCCTCTTGCGCATTAGAGGATTGGGCTTTGTCTCTCATTGAGACCTACTACTTGCTGCAATTTACTTTCCGCATTTTACTTTACTTGCACTACACAACTAAAACACAAAAACACATGTTGCTTTTATTATTCCTTTTCTATTCTACTTACCAGTTCCTTCTGCTCCTCGTGGGTTCGACAACCTTTCTAATTCGAAAAGTACTACAATTGATCTCCTGCACTTGGGAGCCATCAAGACACTTTTCTGGCGCCGTTGCCGGGGAGCGTAGCGCTATTGGTAAGAAGTTTGGTAAGGAAACTTGAAAGCTGAATTTTACTTGCTGTTGCATCCTGTTATTATTATGGCTTTTATGAGAGATGCTTCGCTGAAACTTGCTTTACATGAGAGTGCTTATGCTATTAAACCTAAAGTTGTTGAAAAAGCACCTCATGATGATGGTTATATTATTCCCCTTGAATTTGTTAAAGCTGTTAGGAATGAGTATTTTGCAGGGGATGGAAGAAAGGTTGCAAGTGATCACATACGGGCTATTGAGGATATATGTGGGCTAATTAGGCTCAAGGCTATTTCTGAGGAGAAGGTAAAATGCAAGTTATTGTACCAGTCCTTAACTGGTGATGCTCGAAAATGGTATATGTCCCTGGATGAAGAAATTACACATAATTGGGATACTTTTATGAAGGTTTTCTTTCTTAAATATTTTACTCCTAAAGAGGCTTATGAGAACCGTTGCTTTATATTTAATTTTTGGCCACACCTTGGAGAGAGTATTACTCAAGCTTGGGGGAGGCTTAAGGACCTCCTTCGTAAGAATCCTTGTCATGATCTCACAAATAAACTTATATTGATAAACTTTTATGTGAGACTACCTGATAGGCTAAAGCAATATTTGGATGGTTCATCTGGTGGAAGCTTTACAAATAATACTGCAGAAGAAGCTTGGAATTTATTGGAAATTATTTCGAAGAACTCTGAATATTGGGACCTAGACAAAGGTAATGAAGCTTATTTTGATTATGGATATTCATGTGTAGAAAGTTTCTCTAGTTCTATTTTGTTCAAGAATGTTATTAAAGATTTTGGTCTTGATCCATATGTTGCAATTGAAATGGCTAAGAAATTTGCTGAGCACATTCGAATTCCTAAAAGTGGCTTTGATTATTATGTTGAACCTGTTAAATCTTCTATTGTTGTCCCTAAATTTATTAAAGAAACACCAGTGTCATCTGTAGTAATAGAAGAATATATTGAACCACCTCCCTATCCTGAAAAAGTTAAAGATAATTTGCTTATTGCTGTTGCTGACAAAAGTAGAAAGAGATGTTCTCAACCTAAAGAACAGGTGGAATTCAAGAACCAAGTCTCTATTATTAAGCAATTAAATGAAGAAGATCCTGTTGATGTTTATTTATGTGAAGATGCTACCAAAGTTATTAAAGGGAATTCATCCAAAGTTGGTAAGCCAATTATATCATGCTCTATTGGGACTTCTTGTTATCATGGTTTATGTGATATTGGAGCAAGCATTAGTGTCATTCCATATTCTCTCTATCAAGAAATTAAGCCTGATATTGATCCTATCACCATGGAAGAAACAGGTATGACCATTCAGCTTGCTAATAAAGATTATATTAGTCCCTTTGGAATTGTTAGAGATGTTGAAGTATTGGTTGGGAAAATAAAATATCCTACTGATTTTATTGTGCTTGGTTGTCCACAAGATTCTTTCTGACCTATTATATTTGCTAGACCTTTCTTACATACTGTTGGTGCTGAAATTGATTTGCCTAGAGAAAGGGTGTTTATTGAATGTGCTGGAGAGAAACTTGAATTTAATTTTTCTAAATTTGCTGATAAAACTGCTAAGAAAGAACCAAAATCTAAAGATATAATTGAAACTCTTGCTCATATAGCTGTAGCTTCATCAGACGTGGTGGAACGTTATATGCTTAATCAGGAAGAGCCATTTAATGATGCAGAAAAAGAAGCTTTAGAACAAATATTATGGCAGCAACCTCCACAATTACAATTGCATCTCCCACCTGATGATCTAGGAGTACTCCCACCTCCTAAAGGAGATCCTAGTTTTGAATTAAAGCCTTTGCCTGAAAATATAAAATATGCATACTTGGATAAGAAAAATATATATCCTGTTATTATTAGTGCTAACCTTTCAGCTGAGGAAGAAGAGAAATTACTTGATGTGCTTAAAGCCCACCGTAAGGCTATTGGTTATTCTCTTGATGATCTTAAGGGCATAAGTCCAGCTCTATGCATAAGATTTGGAAAAAGATGCTAAACCTGTTGTTGATTTCCAACACCGTCTACATCCAAAAATGAAGGAAGTGGTAAGAAAGGAGGTAATTCGACTCATAGAGGTTGGTATTATTTATCTTATAGCTGATAGTAAATGGGTTAGTCCTGTTCATTGTGTTCCTAAGAAAGGTGGAATTACTGTGGTTCCTAATAAATATGATGAACTTGTTGCTCAACGTACCGTTGTTGGTTATAGAATGTGCATTGATTATAGAAAATTAAATAAAGCAACTCGTAAGGACCATTATCCATTGCCCTTTATTGATCAAATGCTAGAGAGATTATCTAAACATTCTCACTTTTTTTTATTTAGATGGGTATTCAGGCTTCTCTCAAATTCCAGTTCATAGTGATGATCAGGAAAAGACCACTTTTACTTGCCCATATGGTACATTTGCTTATAGGAGAATGCCTTTTGGTTTATGTAATGCGCCTGCTACTTTTCAGAGATGCATGAATGCTATATTTGCTGATTATATTGAAAAGATAGTGGAAGTATTTATGGATGATTTTTTGGTGTATGGTACTTCTTTCGATAATTGCTTGTTCAACCTTAACAAAGTTTTGCAGTGTTGTGAAGACC
The DNA here is from genome assembly GCA_028641055.1 of Alopecurus myosuroides. Taxonomy (NCBI): domain Eukaryota; kingdom Viridiplantae; phylum Streptophyta; class Magnoliopsida; order Poales; family Poaceae; genus Alopecurus; species Alopecurus myosuroides. Next base: position 439,282,994 of record CM054058.1, on the reverse strand, counting down.
TACACCTTGTTCTTAATTGGGAGAAGTGTCACTTTATGGTAACAGATGGAATTGTTCTTGGGCATCATATTTCTGGAAGAGGAATAGAAGTTGACCCAGCAAAAATTGAAGCTATTGAGAAATTACCATATCCCAGAGACATCAAAGGTATAAGAAGTTTTCTCGGTCATGCAGGTTTTTATCGTAGGTTCATTAAAGATTTCTCTAAAATATCAAAGCCTCTAACCAATCTTTTGCAAAAGGATGTTCCATTTTCTTTTAATGATGATTGCATAGAATCCTTTAATGTTTTAAAGAAAGCCTTAATAACTGCACCTATTATTCAACCTCCTAATTGGAACTTGCCCTTTGAAATTATGTGTGATGCTAGTGATTATGCAGTTCAAGCTGTTTTAGGCCAAAGGGTTGATAAGAAATTGAATGTTATTTACTATGCTAGTAAAACACTAGATGGTGCTCAAAGAAATTATGCTACAACTGAAAAAGAATTTTTAGCGGTAATATTTGCATGTGATAAATTTAGATCTTACATAATTGATTCAAAAGTCACTGTGCACTCTGATCATTCTGCTATTAAATATTTGATGAATAAGAAAGATGCTAAGCCTAGGCTAATAAGATGGGTACTTTTGTTGCAAGAATTTGATTTACACATAGTAGATAGGAAAGGAGAAGATAATCACGTAGCTGATCATCTTTCTAGAATGGAAAATATACCTGATGATCCTATTCCTATTAATGATAGTTTTGCTAATGAACAACTTGCCCTTGTTAGTGTTTCTAGTGCTAAAGTTGCATCTCCTTGGTTTGCTAATTATGAAAATTTTATTGTTGGGAAAGTTATGCCACCACTATTTACTTACCAGCAAAGAAAGAAATTCTTTTATGACCTTAGACATTATTTTTGGGATGATCCATTCTTGTATAAGAAAAGTGTTGATGGCATTATTAGACGTTGTGTACCTGAGCATGAACAACAGGCTATTATAAGTGATTGTCATGACAGTCCCTATGGAGGACATCATGCAGGAGATCGTACTGCAGCAAAGGTATTACAATGTGGTTTTTATTGGCCTACTCTATTCAAGGATTGGGCTGAATATATTAAAACTTGTGATAAATGTCAAAGAGTAGGAAACATTGGTAGAAGGAATGAAATGCATATGAACTATACATTACCACTTGAACCATTTGATGTGTGGGGTTTTGACTTTATGGGACCATTTCCTGCATCTAGTACAAAACATACTCACATTTTGGTTGCTGTTGATTACGTTACAAAATGGGTAGAAGCAATTCCTACTAAGAGTGCAGACCATGCCGCAGCCATGCAAATGCTTAAAGAAATTATTTTCCCTAGATTTGGTGTTCCTAGATTTTTAGTTACTGATGGTGGATCTCATTTTATGCATGGTGTTCTTAGAAAAACATTGGAAAAATATAATGTTAATCATAGAATTGCATCACCCTATCATCCTCAAACTAGTGGACAAGTTGAATTAAGTAATAGGGAAATTAAAATTATTTTAGAGAAAATAGTAAACAGAGCTGGATCTGATTGGCCACTCAAAATTAATGATGCATTGTGGTCTTATAGAACTGCTTATAAAAATCCTATGGGTATGTCTCCTTATAAAATGGTTTATGGAAAATCATGTCATTTACCCGTTGAATTAGAACATAAAGCTTGATGGGCTATTAAGAAATTAAATTTTGATTTAAAAACAGCGGGGGAGAAGAGATTGCTTGACCTAAATCTATTAGATGAATGGAGGAATGAAGCATATGAAAGTGCAAAATTGTTTAAAGAGAAAGTTAAAATTTGGCATGAAAAGAAAATTAAAACAAAGGAATTTAAAGTAGGTGATCAAGTCCTATTGTACAACTCTCGTTTTAAGTTTTCTGCAGGGAAATTAGCTTCAAAGTGGCAGGGTCCATTGGTAGTACAGGAGGTATACCGTTCGGGGGCCATCCGTCTTCACGGTGATATGAAAGGGAAACCTCATGTGGTCAACGGACAACGCCTAAAACATTATATTGCAGGAAAGAGCTTCATAGGAACCATCGAGGAGATAAAGTTAATGACACTGGAGGAGGTAATTGTAAGGGATCCTGCAGTTTCAGAAACCCAAATTCAATAATTTACAATTATTGTGTTTGGAAGTTTCTCGGAATTGCGTGAAAACTTACGGAACTCATTTTTATGGAAATTAACGTGTGAGACAAGAAAATTGGAAGGAATTGGACCTCGAGGGGGAAAAGAGGACCCCACACGCAGCCAGATTCCTTGGCCGCGTGGAGGTACCCCTTTTCCACCTCGGAGTCCCGTTCCGTCTCGTTTTCGACTCCGACACTTCGTCTTACCCTAAAACCCGTCAATATATACCCCCTTTTGTCGATCTAATCCCACACCAAGAGTTCTCGCGTGATCTTTGTTTCTGTTGTTTCTGTCTGCCAGGGTTTAGCCATGTCAAGCTCCGGATCCAACCTAGGGGGCGAAGATCACCCAAGGGAGGCATTGTGAACCATTACCTCAACTCCGTGATGACCCCCATGAAAACCCTGACCTTGAAGGATGGTGTGTTGCTCATGGAGGAGGTGAAGGCTCCCAAGACCGAAGGCACGCTGGAGGAGAGGCTGGAGGCTCTGGAACAAACAGTTTTCAGGTATAACTCTATTGTTGAACGCAACCTTGATGCCGACCACTTCATGAATCTTGAGCTGGAGAAGAAGATAGAGGAGCACGAGGAGTGGATCAAGGACCTGGGGACTAGGTATCTGCGTGTCATATCAGAGATGGATAGGTACCAAGATCTAATGTGGGACATGGAGAACCAGAACTGTGAGTATGAAGAACGTTTCAAGAAGATTGCAGAAGCTGCCACTCTCAGGTACAATGATCCACCCATGTCCTTCCATACTGGAAGGCCTTTTCCATGGAAGCAGGAAGAGTGGAAGGAAGATTACGACAAGAAGAAGAAGGAGTGGTGGGCTGAGTACGAGAAGAAGGGAGAATGAAGAAATTACCGCAACCATCTAAGCTTGGGGGAGTTTCACCCATCCCCCGTATTTTATCAGCTTTATCATGTCTATCTAGTTTTGGTGTGTCTTGCTTTTATTATCTAGTATCGTTTTCGTTTAGGCTCGAGTGAGCTCATTGAGCATTATCATGCATCCCCGTCTTATGGTTTATCAATGAATAATAAAGTATGGTGTCATCCATGATTCCCTTGTTTTGGGGATTTATGGGTAACACTCATGCAAATGAGCATGGCATATTTAGAGGTTTCAATCACATCTTGCCTTGAAATTAATTAACTTGAGTGTGTTGGACAATTGTAGAATTATCTCAATATGACATAAATCCACTATCTATCTATTAGCTTAATGGCTATTCCGATCATGTTCACCATGTTATAGTTTCATTTATGCTCTAAATTAAGATGCTTATGTTATTAATTGGCATGGGCTGAATTTGGGATAAGACTCTCACGAACTTTTGAATGCACACATTTATTTCTATTGCACTTAACAAACATGACCCGTTAATGGGAGCTAAAAGTTTTGTGCTTGACAAGGATTTTGGTTGGGAGTTGGCTAACACGTGCATCACGTGAAAAGCTTTCAACATTGCACAAAGAAATTTTATATTTAGTTGATGTCATGTGCTTTTGTTTTTGGACTCCTGCCATGCCGAAATGAAATAGAGGAATAGTAAGTTTTGATGAGTAAGTATATATGACTAGAGAAATTGCATTGGGCCGCTAACCCAAGCCATGCTTGATCATGGTGGAAATTTACTTACAGCTAGAGTGGACTCTACAAACACATCCTACAATAAAATAAGAAGCTATGCATATAGTGAATGAAATAAAAAAGGATGATGAGTCTACTCCGTTTGTTCATCTTGTTATTGTGACATGGGCTGGTTTCTATGTCATGGGGCAAGAGGTACCCCTTTGCAATTCTCTATGATGTCATTAATACTTATTATGATTGTACAAAGCTTATTAGGAATCTTAAGTCGAGTAATCATGGAGTAGGTTTTCACACTCACGGGGCATGAGACATTCAACCAACACCTTGTCAACCATATTACTTCAACATTCATAAATTAAGATGCTAATGATAAAGGGGCAATGAGAGTCTTAGCCCAATGGATGCCACATTACAATTAGTAATTTAAGCTGAGTAGTTTGGAAACTAAATGAGACTTGATCATGTTTTACCTCTACTCATTTATCTTTCTCCAAATTAAAGAGTATAATTCGATTGTCCAACATACAATGGTTATTTGCTTTCAAAAGTATGGGGTGTTTGCTAGAGCTTCGAATATGTTATCTGTCGGATATATACCGAATAGGGGTATATCAGATGGTAGTCTAAAGTGCCGGATTACCCGGGTGGCCCAAATGGTAGTGGGCTACGGTCCATTGGGCGGCCCAGTAAGCTGACACACATCAGCCGAATTCTAGAAGAACCCGGATCACGGCCCACGTGATCTGGCTTGGAGTAGAAGGCGGATTCTTTACTTTCCAAGTTAATAGTTACCGTAGTCTTCTAGGTTTCCTACTCTGTATGCCCTAATCCGGCTATTATATAAAGCCGGACGGGAGATATGATATATAGACAAGAAGCCACTAGCTAACTCGCCGAGAAGTTGATCCTCGACGAATAGCTAACATAACCTCACATTGTACATTGTATACACAGGCTTTAGTCCTGAATAGTGAGATTGCAGGAGTAGGAACGCCGCATTACTGCGACGTACCGAACCTGGGTAAATCCAGTGTCTTTGTCCTTAACACAACCACGTCCCCCCACATCTCTACCCGTAGTCTCATGGCACCCCCGTCTATGAATTCTACTACGATGTCTCGACAGTTGGCGCCCACCGTGGGGCCAGCGACATCAGGCGTTAAGTTTCGATCTGGGATACTCGGCGGAATCGGCAGTTCCATAACTGTCGGAAGCCTGGAGTTCGACGACGATGTTGGATGCTTCCTCGACAATGGATCTTACATACCGGCGCAAAATCATCTGGTAAGTGCCTGCGTGTTACCGATTGGATCTGCAAATATCTTTATCGGACTAACTGCAGAGGCCATGGGGTTTTGCGGTGGAAGCAAGTTTTTCCCACCCGCCCTATACCCAGTCGAAGATGACTACGACATCGGGTTTTGCTCAGATCGCCGACAAAAAAGTGATTCACACTTTATCGGTATGGTGCAATCCGAGGTCGCCGAAAACACGGATGAAAGCAATCCCGTGCAAGAAGTAGAAAACAACAAACCCACTATAGATGTGGAAGATCCGACATCCGCCAATATAGCGATGAACTCGGAAGCTGACTCTGTGCTAGCCGCCATTGAGGCGAGATTGGAGTCAGAAACCGGATCAGATGACTTTGATTCGGAAGACGAAGACGAGGATGCCTTCGAAAGAAAGGTTAAATCTCTTCAGGAAGGATTCCACTAAGTACTAATAGCGAAACTGGCTGAAAACACTGACGCTGGCAGTCAGGGAAGCCCTAGAACTCCTCCGCCAGAGGAAGAGAGAGAAGACGGAGAAACTTCTCCAATATTCCCCAATGTCAAAGAACTGACAGAGGATGAACCTATCAAAAAGCCTCCCTCTTCCAAGAAAAAGCACAAAGCCGCTAAAAAACTCCAATACAAACTCCGGAAGAAGAAATCGGCTGATCCAGCCGATGAAAGCCTGGAAGTAGGAGATGCAAGCGGAATAAAGCCCGCGGAGAAGAAAACCAAAGAAATCCTTGTTCTGCCAATGACAGAGCAAGAAGAACATGAATTGTTGCAAACACCAGTGGGACTGCATGAACCCCCTGAAGTGCTAGAAGCCAGGAGACGAGCTCTCCAAAGGCAACAGCAACATCTATTCAGAACTCGTGAACACCTCCAAAAAACCCAGGATGACATCAAGCTCATGAAGGAAGAAATCGAGGAGTACGAGAAAAAGAATAGATCTGCCATTAAACCGACAAGGTTACCCGGAATCGTAAGACCGGAAGTACTGCCGCCAAAAGAAAGGTTTCATAACCCATCTTGGCAAAAGCAAGTAAACGGCAAGGATGCCAGAGGCGAACCAATATACAAAACCGCAGCAGAAAACGCGGAAGCAGCGTTCGCCATCCTCAACAACGATATGTACTCCAACGGTGAAAAGCTTCAAGGGGTGTATGCTTTCCTTGGAAAAGCATTGCAACAACAACAGAGAGGGCAAGAGCGATCAGGGAAGTTGCATGATAACTCCGCCCTATGCAAAACAGCTACTTGCGCCGCTGGAGCACCTGGACCGGAAGAGCCTGGAGATTCAAACAACTCAAAAGAGAAGAAAACGGATCCGAGAAAAGACAAGAAAAATCCTGATAACAAGGATGAAGCGTCTAGAACCGGATCCCATCTCCCGAAAGGTGGACTTAGCCCCCACGATCGGGAAGAAAAACACCGGAATGACGGCAAAGCAATGCCACCTCCGAGACACCCAGCTGAAAAAGCTGGAAGACAGGATATACCTCACAGGCGTGAGAGGTCTCGGACACCTCCCAGGGACAAGGAAAGACACATGAGTAGAACTCCACCTCATCCAAAGGGGCGTGATATCGGAAGAAATAGAGACGATCCCGGAAAAGCGCGTCCGCGCAACAATGGAAAAGAAAGGAGTAGATCCCCTTCTGTCCATTCAGCCGGCAGGTAATCTGCACACATGGATAGGGCGGAAAGGGATGATCTATACTTTGGACCTAAGTGCTTCACAGACAGGATCCAAAGGATAACCCAGCATTCTGGTTTTGCCAAAGTTGGTCCAACATACCAAAAATTCACCGGTAGTACAAACCCGGATACCTGGCTCTCAGACTATTATACAGCCGTCCAGATTAACAATGGGACAGACCTGGAAGCTGTAAAGTTTCTTCCCCTAATGTTACTGTATGGAGCCAAAGATTGGATCAATGGATTACCTTCCAGAACTGTCGACATCTGGGACGATATGGCTCGAGTATTTACTCAGCATTTCCGGGGAACCTACAAACGCCCGAATAGCATCAACCACCTAAACCGTTGCACCCAATTTGAGGACGAGCCATACGTGGATTTCATCTCAAGATGGACGGCAATGAAGAATAGTTGCTCTGGAGTAACTGACGTACAAGCAATTAATGCTTTCGGCAATGGCCTAAAACCCGGGCTTGTACCGTTCATGGTTGGTACCAAACATCACAAAGATCTCGGATCTATGCTTACAACCGCCAATGAACATGCTGCAGCCGAGGACGACATCAGAACTAGAGGAGGCAATATCGATACACTGATACAAGCCAAAAAGAATCCTCGCCCTGAGAAAAAAGGAACTCCAGATGCAACACAAAAGCCCAAAGAAGTTAACATAGCCTTTGGAAGTGAAAAGGAGAATAGGTGGAAAGGACGCAGTTCAGAACCAATCAATTACACCAAGGAAGAATGGGAAAAGATTAATTCGGAACCCTGCGTCCACCATTCGTAATTCGGGAAACCCACCCATACCAACGCACAATGCCGGCTGAACAAGCACATGAAAGGTAGTGCAGGATCCGGAAACAAGGGGAAGAATTCCAAAAGGAAATTTTCCAAGCAAAAGCCAGAAGCTGAGAAAGAAGATAGTGAATCGGACACTGACAAAAAAATCTAGGAACAACAGTGAAAAGGCGAGCCCAAGTTTCCGAGAGTTGATGGAGAGTGTGCCTTAACTTTCCTCGCAACTCCATCAGCAAAGGTGGCAAAAAGAACGCTTCGAGAAATAAACGCGGTTGTTCCGGCAACCCCGAAATTCTTGAAGTATTCAAACACACCAATCACCTGGGATCAGTCTGATCATCCTGGGAATATCCCTGAACCTGGCACGCAAGCTCTTGTTGTAAGCCCTATTGTCCAAAACACTAGGCTAAAAAGAGTGCTGATGGATGGAGGATCCAGCATTAACATAATGTACCGGGATACACTGAGGCATCTGAAAATCTCCGAGACCCAGCTCAACCACAGCAACATACGTTTTCACGGCATTGTTCCTGGCAGGCAAGCACGATCCCTAGGAGAAATTTCCCTAGATGTCACTTTCGGAGAAAAAGATCACTTCCGTCAGGAAAAAGTATCCTTCGAAGTGGTGCCGTTCGAAAGCGTGTATCACGATATACTCGGACATCCAGCTTTCGCCAAATTCATGGCAAGATCATGTTATATCTATAACAAGCTGAAGATGCCAGGGCCAAAAGGAGGAGTAATCACCATATTTGGAGACTTCAAGCTGGCAAACAAGCTGGAAAAAGAAAACGCTCTTTGTGCTGAGAAAATCATAGCAAAGGAAGAGTTGAAGGAGCTGGCCAAAGAAGTATCGCCGACAGGAATGCCGGCAGGAAAAGAAACCCGGAAGCCAGCAGATAGCTTCAAGGCCTCAGAGAACACAAGACAGGTAATCCTAGATCCCAAAGATCCGATAAAATTTGTCGTAGTGGGAACTGGGATGACCGACAAATAGGAAAGCGAGCTCATGAAGTTCCTCCGTGAGAACTGGGATATTTTTGCCTGGTGTCCAGCTGACATGCCAGGCGTACCCAGGGAACTTGCTGAGCACCAACTTAAGGTGATTCCAGGCTCCAAACCCGTCAAACAAGGTCTCCGTCGATTTGACGGAAGAAGACGGAAGGCTATTGGCAAGGAAATTATCCGGCTTTTAGCAGCAGACTTTATCCAGGAAGTTATACACACTGAATGGTCTGCAAATCCGGTATTAGTACCGAAGAAAGATACTACTACCCTTACGATGTGTATAGATTACACCGGCTTGAACAAACTGTGTCCAAAAGATAGGTTCGCATTACCGCGAATCGATCAAATAATAGATGCCACTGCAGACTCTGAGCTTTTATGCTTTTTGGATGCATATTCCGGGTACCATCAAATACGTATGAAAAAGGAAGATCAAATTAAGACTTCTTTTATAACCCCTTATGGGACGTACTATTACATAACCATGCCATTTGGCCTGAAGAACGCAGGTGCAACCTACCAGCGTTGCATGCAGCGTTGTTTGCATAGTCAGATTGGAAAAAATGTCCACGTTTACGTGGACGACATTGCTGTCGTAACCAAGGAAAAATATACTCTCCTTGAGGATTTGCGAGAAACCTTCGAAAATTTGCGCACTTACAAGATGAAGTTAAATCCATCAAAGTGCGTATTCGTGGTTCGCTCAGGAAAACTTCTGGGTTTCATTGATTCTCATAGAGGAATAGAAGTAAACCCATAAAAGATCAAAGAAATCTTACACATCTCCAAACCTACGTGTGTAAAAGATGTCCAAAGATTGACGGGTTCCGCTGCAGCCGTCAGCAGATTTATTAGTCGGCTGGGGGATAAAGCCTTACCACTCTACAAGTTGCTGAAAAAATCCGACAAATTCGAGTGGACAGAAGAGGCAGATGCAGCATTAACCCAGTTGAAGGAAACTTTGATGAAAGCTCCGATTTTGGCATCCCCAAAAGACGAAGAACCTATGTTATTGTACCTTACGGCTACAAACCGGGTTATCAGTGCAGTAATTGTTGTGGAACGGAAGAAAGACGAACAGAGCATACCAGACCAGCATCCGGTATATTATATAAGCGAAGTTTTCTCTGAGTCCAAACAAAGGTATCCACACTATCAAAAACTGGCATATGGTGTATTTTCGCATCTAGAAAACTTCGCCATTACTTCCAAGGACATTCCATAAAGGTGGTATGTAAAGCACCACTAGGGGATATAATAAACAATACGGAGGCGACTGGCCGAGTAGCCAAATGGGGCACCGAGCTAGCAGCATTCGACATTAAGTATCAGCCAAGGACGACAATAAAATCCCAGGTTTTGGCAGATTTTGTCGCCGACTGGACAGAAGCAATGGAGAAAACACCAATGCCGGAGTCCGAGTACTGGATCATGCACTTTGATGGATCCAAGATGAAGGAGGGCGCTGGAGCTGGTGTAGTTTTAAAATCCCCTAAAGAAGATACAATGGAGTATGTATTACAAATACACTTCAACGCCAGCAACAACGTGGCAGAATACGAAGCTCTGCTTCATGGCTTGCATATTGCAAAAGAAATAGGTGTCAAGCGCATTTTGTGCTACGGCGACTCAGATTTGGTACAACATCAGCTCAACCAAACTTGGGACGCAAAAAACCCTATAATGGCCGAATACCGGAGAACGGTGGACGAGTTTGCCATCTGTTTTTTGGGATTCGAAGTGCACCACGTTAAAAGGGAAGAAAATTGGAACGCGGATGTTTTAGCCAGCATGGGATCAGAAAGGGTAAAAATCCTACCAGCAGGTGTATTCGTCCAACATTTGTACGAACCATCGATAAAAGGTGGAGATGTTGATTATCCTCTAGCTTCCGAGTCAATTGAAGTTATGCTCGTTAGCCCGGATTGGACAATCCCATATCTAAACTTCTTAGTTAATCAGAAGTACCCGAAAGGAGCAGACAAAGTCTTGCAAAGACAGATCCAGCGTCGATGCAAAGGATACACGGTAATTAACAACTGCCTGTATAAACGCAGTACTTCCGGAATTTTTCTGCGATGTATTTCACCAGAAGAAGGACGAGAAATCCTGCAAGAAATCCATGCCGGAGATTGCGGACATCATGCTCAATCAAAAAGCATAGTCAAAAAAGCATTCCGTGCCGGGTTTTTCTGGCTAATAGCCAAGAAAGATGCTGAGCACATAGTAAATACATGTGCAGGATGTCAGTATTACGCCAAGCAGACTAATATGCCAGCCCAAGCACTCAAAACTATCCCCATTACATGGCCCTTTGCGGTCTGGGGGCTAGATATGATGGGACTATTCAAAACTGCGCGAGGCGGAGTCAAACATCTACTAGTAGCTGTGGATAAATATACCAAGTGGTTGGAGGCTAAACCCATCAAAAAGCATGACGGTGTAACCGCCAGAAATTTCATCATTGACTTAGTCATGAGATATGGTGTTCCACACAGCATAATAACCGACAACAGGATAAATTTCTCCATTGGAGAGTTGGCAAAATATTGCTGGCAAACGGGAATCCTCCTAGATCTGGCATCTGTGGCACACCCGCAATCCAATGGACAGGTTGAAAGAATGAATAGCTCAATCCTGCAAGGAATACGCCCAAGACTCGAATCTCCTCTTCATAGAGCAGCTGGAGCATGGGTAGAAGAGCTACCTTCCGTGCTTTGGAGTATTCGAACAACACCAAACAGGTCAACTGGGCAAACCCCGTTTTTTCTAGTTTATGGTGCGGAAGCAATCCTTCCAACGGACATGATCCATGATAGCCCAAGAGTGCAGGATTTCGACGACTCAGATGCCGAGAAAGCACGACAGGATGCCGTCGATCTTTTAGAAGAGGAACGAGAGCTTGTTCTTCAACGATCCGCCATTTATCAGCAAGGTTTACGACGTTACCATAGTCGGAAAATCAGGCATCGTTGTTTTAAAGAAGGTGACCTAGTGCTAAGATTGGTGCAGCAAAGATAGCACAAACTGGCCCCAGTATGGGAAGGACCATTCGTCATCAGTAAAGCCATGAAGAATGGATCATATTATCTTGTAGACATTCGCGATACGGAAGATGATCCCGAGAATCCGAATCGCAAAAGAAAGAGAAAGATAGATGATGAACTAGGAGAGACAAAGAGGCCCTGGAGTATCCAGCAGTTACGTCCCTTCTATACTTAGTTCAATTTCTATGTAAACATCTTTGAGATCATGAAATAAAGTTGTCGGAATTATTATATCCATGTTTTTTACAAGTTTATTATAGTGCAAAACATGATTCCGCCTTATCTATTTCCCAATGATCTTACAAAGTACTCGATGTTAACCCGAATTGTGACTGCGTGCTCGGTGTTTAAGAAACTGAATGATTTTCAGCCTACTAAAGGCTAAAGGAAACTCGGATTGTGCCTGCATGCCCGAGTTTCACTCAAAAAATTCCTTACTATTCTCTAAGCATTATCTGATTGTTATGTGTTTGGTCACTTGAGCTAGTTAGTAAAAATGCCCTTAGTATGATCCATGTTTCCGAGTTTTAATTGATTGGTTTTACCCAGTAGCTCGGCATGAAGATTCATAGTACTATTGAGCCATTTCAAACACTAAGGACAGTTAAACCACATAAGCCAGAGAACTTAGAAGATAAAGGAATATCAAACCCGAAAAACTTGCAAAGAATTTCATAATTATCTGCAAAAGGCGGAGTACTTGTTTATACAAAAGAATAGAAGATTACAATATAAGTTTACATTGTAAAGTGCAGTAATGCTCCTATTTTCTACTTCCACCATCCAGGTTAAGAAGAATCCTTCAGGCATCAGAGTCTTCATCGCTGCTATCGTTCTCGGGGGCTTCGGGAATCTCTTCTTCCGGGTAGGTGATGGAGATGTTCACCATGGAGGCGATCTTGGTGGCGTGAATTTTGATCTCGTCGAAGATGGTGGTCCGCTGGGTCTCCGAGTATCCAAGGGGGATACCGGACGCCACGCGCCAAGATTTGGCACTAGGGTAATGCATACGCATAAGGCCTAAGGCCATGCGTGCACCACCCCGTGCTGCGGAGCGCAAGGTGGACTCCTTGGATTCTGCCACCTCCAGTATAGCTTCCGGAAGTTTCTCAACTTCCGAGAATTCCCCAGATCTTGAGGGAAGGAACTTGTTGACCAGCTGCATGCCAGCAGATCTGATCGCAGTCCATACCATCCCAAAAGCTCGGATTTTCTCAATCCGAGTAAGATCTGGGCTATCTCCTGTTTTTTCAGACAAACAACCAAAAGGTTAGTGAAAAAGCAGAGAAGGAAATCAAGACATGGAAAAACCGGTAAAAGTTGACAACTTACCAAGAATCTTGTCCATTTCGGAGCCTTCCTCCAGGCGCAGGGTTAAGGCATTCTCCAAGTCTTGGATAGTGGCCTTGTCCTTCTCCGCCTGCTGGGAGGCCTTGGACTGAGCAATCCCAAGGGCCAGGTTGCTGGCCTCCAGATCCTTTTGAACCTTCATAAGCTCCTTATGAAGGTCCAAATTCTCCTGGCGGAGACTCGCGGCATTGCCGGCATATTCAGCTATTTCCTTGGCCTTAGCAAAAGCAGCTGGAAAGCAAGGAATGAAATTCCGAGTTTAGAAAAATTGGGAAAGTACTTAGACAAAAAAACTGGATAAAAAACTTCAGAGAATCAGAATATACATGTTGTTTCCGACAGCTGTAGCTGAGATGTTGCCAGCTCTGCTTCTTTCACGTCAAGAATAGAAAGAAGGTTTCTAACCTCCTTATTCTTGACGGAAAGTTTGTTGAAAACTTCCATGTTAATGGTTTCAGCGGTTTGCTGGAACACGGAAATGAAAAAATCATGATATTGAAAAGCATCAAGTGAAAAGTAGTCATTTTACTTAATGCTTGGGGGCTAGAGATAGTACCTGGCTCAACCGCTGTAACCCTGCTAAGTTTTCAGTGAACTCTTTTGCGTACTCCGCAAAAAGAGTCCCGGCCGTGCTAAGGCCATCGCTGATGTTCTTGAAGTCCTTGTCAAAGGTGGGGATCTCCTCCTCAGTTATCCGAGAAGGACCTCCCACCTCAGGAGCCGCCCTTTCCGTCGTGTCCGTTTCCGGCACAACGGGCTGGCTGGTCTCCAGAGACTCGGTGGTGGGGGCTGCGGCATGCTCTTCTGTTGCCGTGATCGGCGTGTTTGGAGCGGTGGCAGGGGAAGGATGAGGGCCTCTGCTGGCCACAACCTTATGCCTCTTCAGCTTTTTTGGCATCAGAGTAGATGGAGGCAGGCTAAAAACAACGCAAAATGTCGGAAAAGTTAAAAATACGAAGGTGAAAGAAAAACTCCGACAAAGGAAAGTAACCCAGATGTTCAAACATGGAGGTGGCAACGGGAATCCCGTCAAGATCGATGATTTCCTGGGAAGAGGAGATCTTCTTGCGCTTCCGCCCACCGGCAAAGGTGGCACGCAATGCCTCCAGCTCGGTGTCGGAAGCAAGTTCCGACTCAGGAAGTTCGGCAATCTGTTAAAAAGAAAAAGCTGAGTTAAAAACACAAAAACCGAGTAAACGAGAAAGAATTTGAACCCCAAAAGGCGAAGAATTATACCTTGGGAGCCGGATTTGCGGCTGTGTACATTGGCCGGCTTTCTTCATATTGGTCGCGAGATACGACCAACTGATTCACGCGTTTCCGCAAGTCCTTTGCGGGCCAGTCCTTGCTGGTTGTCCGCATTTTGTCGCCGGTGCCCGTGTACTCGCAGAGAAGGCGAGCACCATGGTTGGCCAAGGGCAGGATCCGCCTATCCAACCAGCAAAGGACTGTGTCCATGCCGGTTAGAGGCGGATCAGAAGTGACGAGTTTTGCGATGTGCCGCTTGATCCTTAGAAGATCAGGCGGCAGAGTCTGGACAGCTTCAGTTCCCCAATTTTCTTGGGGAATAGCAGCGGTGTTCAAGAAAGGTGGAACCCCGATGGCTTTCTTAGGGAAAGTAACATCAGGGTGATAGAAGAAAAAACCCGTCCAAAAATTGATGGATTCCGATGTCTTTATCTTGGGGAACCAATCCTCCCTAAATCTCCGGAGAGTGAAGGAAATGGTCCCGCAAATTGGGAGTGCGCCCTCCGAAGAGTTCCGCTTAACCTCGAAACAATAAAGCCAAAAATCTAATCTAGATTCTATACCTAGATATCCCTCGAAAAGGGCCTGAAATCAGGCTAAGTAAAGGATGGAATTTGGTGGTAGGTTGTGGGGTTGGATGTTGTAGTGGGACAAGATCTGGAGGAAGAAGGCGGATGGCGGAAGACCCATACCTCTGAGAAGGTGGGAGGAGAGAAGAACCCGTTCTCCGTCGTTCGGCATGGGCTCAGGCTCGTCCTCCGGGAGCCGCCATTTTCCCTTCAGTACAAGCCCCTCCTTCTCCATTGTCGAAAGGAGGGACGACGGAATACTGCAGGCACTCCAATTGCCAGCAGTTTCCGCCTCTTCTTCGGCTCCGGCGGCGGCGGACGATGCGGCCTCTGCGGCCGCGAGCTTGTCTCCGACGAGCGCAATTTTCTCCTCCACCGTCTCAGGCACGGACGGTGGAGTGAGCGCGGACGAAGATCCCGCAAGATCCGCGGAGGAGAGAGAGATTTCTCCGCCCTCCGCGCCGCCCGTGGCCTTCGCCGGCTCGTCGCCGGGAACCTGCACTGGAGAATCCAGTTACGGGTCCATGGTATTGATTATCTCATCGATATCCTTCGCGATGGTGCGGGTTGGGGAGGACGACGGTGATGCCATCGAGTGGCGGCGTTCGGTCGTTCCGGTGAGGCCCTAGATGCGATTGTGCGCTCGGGAGCTGTTTCTGCTGTGAGCTTGGGCGCTGAGAATGGCGTACGGAGCGAGAGCGGAAAGTTTTCACGGTGGACGAAGACGGCTATTTATAGACGGAATTCCGTCACGATGCGTGCTAACGGCTCTTTTGACCGTTGGATGTTCAACGCGTGTCACTCGCCGGAAAATCCGGGAAATGAAACGACGGGTGATTATTGCTATCTCCTCGTTTCCCGCGAGAATCTGTCAGAGATGTGTTTCTGGGTTTCCCGCCTGAAACCCAAACGTCCCTTACGTCAGCATGATTAAAGCGCTAACGTGGGAAGTTCCTTCTCCACGAAGGATCGTGCGAGAAAAGCCGGATTTTCTGGATTCCGAGTTTTACGTTACAACATCCTTTAAGAAGAAAAAGAAGAATCAAGACTGCAGGCCGATATTTCTTGGAAAAGATGCATTGGCGAAAGACGGCGAAAACGGAGTCTCGATCCTTCTTGGGGGCTACTGTCGGATATATACCGAATAGGGGTATATCAGATGGTAGTATAAAGTGCCGGATTACCCGGATGGCCCAAATGGTAGTGGGCTACGGTCCATTGGGCGGCCCTGTAAGCTGACGCACGGAAGCCGGATTCTAGAAGAACCCGGATCACGGCCCACGTGATGTGGCTTGGAGTAGAAGGCGGATTCTTTACTTTCCAAGTTAATAGTTACCGTAGTCTTCTAGGTTTCCTACTCTGTATGCCCTAATCCGGCTATTATATAAATCCGGACGGGAGATATGATATATAGACAAGAAGCCACTAGCTAACTCGCCGAGAAGTTGATCCTCGACGAATAGCTAACAGAACCTCACATTGTACATTGTATACACAAGCTTTAGTCCTGAATAGTGAGATTGCAGGAGTAGGAACACCGCATTACTGCGACGTACCGAACCTGGGTAAATCCAGTGTCTTTGTCCTTAACACAACCACGTCCCCCCACGTCTCTACCAGTAGTCTCATGGCACTCCCGTCTACGAATTCTACTACGATGTCTTGACATTATCCTTATGTGTATGAGTTATATTCATTCATCTTGCATTATAACTGAACATGATGATGATACAATGCCCGTATTTATTTATCAACCATAAGTCCATTGATGCATGTAATGATCTATGTCCTTATTTACTCGAGGACGAGCAAAGGTTTAAGCTTGGGGGAGGTTATACGTGCATTTTATATCATCATTTATACCCTCCATATAGGCATTATTGGGATGTTTTATCAATGTTATGTCATTGTTTTGCATGTTTTAGATGATTTTATGGGACTTTCCTACAAAGTCCCTATTTTTGGTATTTAATTTCTGGGTGTCAGAAAACACCTGTTTTCATGTTTTTGATGTTTCAGGAGCTACAGGTATCCAAATTGCGAAAGGAAAGAAATCCTGTCAGTTTTTCTTCGGGAGAAAGGCCGTGGGCACAAGACACAAAGGAGGAGGCCCAGGAGGCCCAAAAGGGGGTAGCCCACGCGGCCAGATTCCCTGGCCGCGTGTGGGGCCCCCAAATGGGCCCACAACACCTCCTCCCCGAGGTCTTTTTGCTGACGACTCCGTCTTGCCCGAAAACCAACACCCTAATTTTCCCGAGACGAGACGGAGCCGCCAGGGCGGCGAAACTCTCGAAACTCTCCGTGGGGGAGACAGATCCTGCTGCTCCAGAGCTCCGGAGAAGGGGGAAATCATCCCCATCTCCTCCTTGGCGTGGGAGGAGGCATCTCCATCACCATCCTCACCAGCACCTGCATCTCCACCGTCACCATCACCGTGATCCACTCTGTTCCCCTCATAGTTTGATCATTGCTACACCCTAGATACGTGTTATTGTACTCCGTTGCATGTTTGAGATTGAGTACTTGTCATTATTTGGTGGTGGATCCATTGTTTCAGATTGTGTTGTACCACATATGTCACCATACATGATCATGTTTGCACGTTGTGAGTAGTTCCCGCATGTTCCTGAGGGCATATGATGAATTGGCAATGATTTGTTACATGAGATGAGTTGTTATTTGGTCTAGTATTTATCTTTAATGTGATTCTATGATGGTGTTGTACGAACGTCGACTGTACAACACTTCACCTACATGGGCTCATAGGAGAACACCGTAGTGTAGTGACGTGATGATGTCTTTAGGTGACAGGAACTTGAGACAGAGTCGTTGAATTGCATTATGAGGGTACTTGTATCGGGGACCTTAGAGCATAAGGCTATGGTGGGACATCATGTCTTAATAATTCTCGTGCTGTCATTTAATTGGCCACGTGATCCATCATAAGGGGTGATAGTTTATTTATTTAGCTATTCCTATTTGTGGCTCCGTCCGAAGAAGATTAAAACTAGACAAGATATACAAACATGTTATGCAATGAATCACTATGCCAGCTAAATCCGTGCAGCCCTCGGGAACGTTTTCCACATATAAGACACAAACACACACTTGAGCTTGTCCTCTTGCGCATTAGAGGATTGGGCTTTGTCTCTCATTGAGACCTACTACTTGCTGCAATTTACTTTCCGCATTTTACTTTACTTGCACTACACAATTAAAACACAAAAACACCTGTTGATTTTATTATTCCTTTGCTATTCTACTTACCAGTTCCTTCTGCTCCTCGTGGGTTCGACAACCTTTCTAATTCGAAAAGTACTACAATTGATCTCCCGCACTTGGGAGCCATCAGTCTCCATGTTCTAACTTTATGCACAGTTGAGAGAGTATTTTTGCCATTCTGAGTTCTATGTGCATTTGTCCCATAAACATCAATAATTACTTCATGATGTGATATCATTTGTTCTTCAAATATTTGTTCTAGTCTTACTCAAGAACTTTGAAGGTAACCTGGCATTTATGTTTTGCCCCACTCTTGAGGACTATCAAAATATCACTTTGCCATGCTTTCTCTATACCTGAAACAAACGTTTATCTTTCTTTGCATTATTATTCATGATCCTTTATTTGAGTTGCTCTTCGTGATGCAAAGTAATTGATTTGCTTTATTATTAAAGTTTTATTTATCATGCTTGTGTTTATAGTTTTATGATATCAACGTGCATATGCTTTTATATCAGAAATTATTGTTTTATCGTTTACCTACTCAAGGACGAGTAGGAACTAAGCTTGGGGATGCTCTATACGTCATAAACGTATCCCTAATTTTTGACGCTCCATGATGATATTATGCCAATTGCTACATGTTTTCTCCCTTCCTTATGTCATTTTTATTGATTTTCCGGACTAACCTATTGACAAGATGCCACAGAGCCAGTTCACTGTTTTCTGCTGTTTTTAGTTTCAGAAAAGTTCCAAGCCCGGAAGTTCTATTTTCCCCGAAAGCATCCAGAAGACCGAAGAGGAGACGAAGAGGGGCATCAGGGGGCCCACACCATGGGGTGGCGCCCCCCTGGGCCATGCCAGGGGGTGGTGTGGGCCCCTGGACCTCCATCGCATATCGCCTATTTAATCCCCCCGGATGGAAAACCCTAAACACATCGACCTTTTCCACAAAATACATCCGTAGCTCCGCCGCCGCCTCCGACAAGTTACGGGAGACAGATCTCTATTCTGGCACCCTACCGGGACGGGGAAGTGCCCACGTAAGCCATCTCCATCGACTCCACCGCCATCTCCATCGACGTTGTTGTCTCCTATGATGAGGAGGGAGTAATTCTCCCCGTGGCCGGAGGGCTCTATCGGTAGCTATGTGGTTCATCTCTCTCTCCCATGGTGTGATCTTTATGTGATCATGAGCACTGTAATATAGTTGAATATGTAGATTGATCTTCATCTGTTATGCTAGTCATGTGGTTTTGTTATCCCCGTGAACACTTTCGTCACGGGGTAAAGGTGATAGTGTGTGCACCGTGTGGTTTAGCATGATATTTATATCTTGTGTTGGAAGATGAACCTATGAAATTGTGGCGTTTGTTTAGTACTAATTTATGGCGCTCGTAGTGACACTGGGGTGCCCTAGAGAGGGAATATAGACTTGAGGAGTGCTGTTAAAGCCCTACACAATGATTAGTGTTCATTATTTGACCGGAGAGTGGTTCGGGGTAGCATAGTGAACAAATGATATTTATGCATTCAATTATGTTTTCATTGTTGAGAGTGTCCTCTAGTGAAAGTAGGAGCCCTAGGCCTTATTTCCAAGCATTGAAACACCGTTTTCCGCCTGTTCTGCTACATGTTTGCTTGCTGCCATATTTATTTCAGATTGGTATTATCACTTATAATCATCCATGCTGCTTGTATTTTACTCTCTCTTCGTCGAACTAGTGCACCTATATACCTGGCAAGTATATTGGGTGTGTTGGGCACACAAGAGACTTCTTGTATCTTGATTGCAGGGTTGCTTGAGAGGGATAGATTTGACCTCTACCTCCCTGAGTTCGATAAACCTTGGGTGATCCACTTAAGGGAAACTTGCTGCTGTTCTACAAACCTCTGCACTTGGAGGCCCAACACTGTCTACAAGAATAAAAGCGTGTGTAGACATCAATGGACGATGGTGTCGGTGCAGCTACCACGTGCCTGGGCCTTCTGTCCAGAGGAAGAAGAAAAGGAAATACTGATTTTTGTAAAAAAACACTATGGTTTCAGAAAGTCATCGGAACTTTTGAAACAGGCTCATGGCTCTTGTTTTAAGCAATTTAAGGACCTGTTTCAGATGGTTTTAATCGCACGATAGTCCCTATATGTGTAAAATTTCAATATGATGTTGATTTCAACATGGAATTTTGAATACTTGATGTATTTTAAATTCATTTGTCATCTGTAGTAATTTTACTTAATTTTGATTTATTTCACATTTTTAAATCTGTAACTTAACTCCTCTATTTTTGTTGTACATTAATTTTAGCAACATGAAATTTTATTGCCCTTTTGTTTATTTGTGTCAACTTGTACTTTTCAAATTCTAAATATATTTTGTTTCTTGACTTCATGGCTTAAAATAGGTATAGATGTTCAAATTTGTGGTTTGAGTGCTTTATTACTCCTGATTAACATGAAATTTTGTCCAACAATATTTACCTAATTTTCTCCATGTGACGACTACAAAGGGTATTCAATTTTTTTAATTCAAATACATACCAAGCATGATATATTGTCAAGTGTCTTTGATTTGTGGTACCTTACCACTAAATCATGTGAAAACATGATCAGATGTCTGTGGATGCATACTTTACAAATGCACTGGCTTTGATCAGATCTTATGGCAAGATAGATGAGTAAAATTATGAGAATAGAACCTTTCTTGATTCCTTAACTTGTTCTGAAGATAGCTTTTTATGTAATCCTCCTTGATAGAAACTAATACTTTATTATGTGTAAGCAACTAGTCAGAACAAATACTGACTAAGTAGTCCATGTAGTTCCATTATCCACATGACCAAATTTCTCTCTTCTTGAGGAAGAACTCGGAAGCAAGCCAAATGGCCTCATTCACTAGATGAACTTGTGAAATGCTCTCTTATGACACTTGTCCAATCACAAGAATGTGAGGGTTAATTCATGTCATTCTAGTTATGGGGGAGGGGTGATTATGTGGGCTTTATGAGTTGGCTTTACTTTATCCTCGGAATTGATATCCTAGGAGTAATACCATAAATCTCCATGTAACTTTCTTACTTAGAAACTTGAATATGTTGCCTAAGTTATAATGTGGTTTATTATTTCATCATTGTTATTCTTCCCCTGTATGGATCATGGTTGTAACTTATCATAGTTTTCTACTTGAATTGAGATGATCCAGATGGTCCATAGTCCATTATGTCCTTTACTTTGGTGTTGATTTCTCTAGTCAATACATAGTCCCAAGACAACTTCTTCATGTCCATTATTTGAGTTTCAACCTTAATTATCTCACCCTTGTGGTGTAGACAACCGATTACTACAAGCAAAGCTTCCTCTTAGATGGTTAAAAAAATATAGGTGTATTTTATGAAATCAATTTGCCATATAAGGAGAATGAATTAACAAGTTTGCAAGGCTTTCCCCCAAATTACTTTTCATAATCAAATGGATGAGATGTACTAGGTTATCTAACCTTCTGTTTATCTGTATATGACATTGAATTGTTTGAGCATACAAAAGTGATTTGTTAACAAGGTTTCAGAACATGTTACCAAACTACTTCTATATAACACTAACATTGGGATATCACACTATTTATAGATGGATTATTGGTAATAAATTTTTATATATGAGTTTCCAAATTCTCTTGGATAGATCGACTTAGCACTTCTAGAACAACCTAAAGAATCTTTCTGAAATCTTCTTGTCATAGTTCGTCCTTTCTCGTGGGTTGCTTCTCTTACAGAATGACTTCGAGAAGATTGGGAGATAAGAAGATAAGATGGTCTAGACAAATGTAAAAAAGATCTAGATTAAGAGTTAGTTCAGGATTTTATTCCTCTTCTTTGTACTTCTCATTTCCTTTCCATAACATATGTACTTATTCCATAACGATGGATTTTACCTAGATTTAAAATCAATTCCTCTTATAAAGGTTGTATTTTTTTATTCCATTAGTTTCAACTAAAGCTACTTTAGTTGTTGATTGTTCAGTTAGTATTAGAGATATGTAGTGCTTATGAAATTATGTCTTAAGATGACCAGTTGATAAGATATACCCTTAGGGTTTTAGGTTCTCATATGCTCATATGTGGATGAGATAAATGAGCATATGGATGTTGTTAGAATTTATTAATTTAAGTCATAACCATTAGTTGACTTCACAGAGTGTCGGTTATTACTTGTGATCAGAATGTTTGGAAATTTATAGTATCTGGTTTAGGCCTTTCTTTTATTCTTTTGTAGTCTTTCTCATGCAGAAATGTGGGCTTAGAGGTTTGGGAAGATCACATGTAATGATCTGGGTTGAGTACTAGGTTAGGAAGATTTATTTCTTCTTTCAGACACTTCCTTTCTAGTTGATGAGATATGTACATATTCCATAAATATTTTAATATCAATTATTCTGTCATTTCCCACTTATAGGATTTGAATTGATGCTTGTTTGGATCAGTTATGTTCTATTGAAACTTAGGAATTCACTTCTAAAGGTTCACTTAAAGGTTATGAGATGATTTGAAGGTGATGTATTAATGGATTGGTAACTTAAAGAGTTCTTGTTTTAAAGGACATAGTATATCTACTGATGAGATTAGTCAGTTGTGCATTACTCCCTCCGTCCCAAAATACAAGGCGCCCTTTAATTTCACTGGTCAACGGCGTCCAACTTTGACCACCGTTTGTTCTTATAATATGTCCACATAAATAGTATAAAGATATATGTAATAATAGAATTTAACTAGACGAGTTTAACAGTACTATTTATACATTCTCAATCCATATAATTTTTTTTATATTTATGGTCAAAGTTGACCACCAAAGACCACCACAAAAATAGCGTGCCTTGTATTTTGGGACGGAGGGAGTACTAATTTGTGCAAGTAGAATCATCAGGTATGTGGTTTGGATTCTCACCCGTCTTTGAGCTCTATGTATCTAGTTGAATACTCCCAAGTCACTTATAGACTTATGGTTAAGGGTGTTGATAGTTAGTGCTGGTCATATCCAAATTTAATTTGTCTAATCAACTGATTTAGTTTATAAGCTACTTGTTATAAAGATCACTCCAAAATGTACTCTTGACCATATGGTCTAAACCTAAATCATCATGTCAAGAGAAAGATTGGTCATGTTACTTTGTTTAAACTTTCGCGCCAAAATTTCCCGTATTTTTTAGATGCATCCTTTGCAAATGCACAAATTATATTTCAATGCTTACAGCTCCCTAATTGCAGGGTGTTACAACTATGAAGATAATGAATCATGCCCATACACGCACTAATCTAGCACTACGATTAGAGACATGGGAAGAACAATGTAGTTATGGTAGATTTTGATCAAGCGTAGATCCTCACAACTAGGCCTAGTTGCAGGTCTGTCGCTAAGCTTCCCTATTATATTATACATGCATCCACTTGCGTGAACCCGCCAACGCTCCACCGTCTAGGACTCAGCGCTAACAAAGATAGAACATCCTTTCGGAGTAGCTTTGGTGGTAGATATAATCAACTTGATTAGAGCTATATGAGACTGGTGTTTCTCGACACATAAGCGGTAATTAGAGCACACTCTATTTGGGGCATGACACCTCAAACCCCTAATTAGAAGAGGCTCTAGTTCTACTAGAGAGAGAGAGAGAGAGAGAGAGAGAAAAGCTCAAAACCAATTGATGCGTTTGATTCCATAGGGGTGGGATCCTACATATAGTGGGCTACAGGGGTTACCTACCACAGTGAGGAGGTCGGTTTGGGTAGGCCAAGGGCTGGCTGCACCTTCCTCCTATAGAGGGTATCTTCCTTCTCTTCCTCCTCCTCTTCTTCCACCTACTCCTGATCCTCCTCTTTCTGATCTACATGCTCTACTTTCTTCAATGGCATTGCTACACTATCTACGGCGACCGCCTCTATTGTCTCCACCTCTTGGTTATTGAGTGCTACTGTGTCCATCTTTATCCCAAACTATTATGTCCAGTCCTTGGCCACCACAGACGCACTCTCAACCAGCGTATCTCCAATCTCCAGAGGCTCCAACCATCAGAACCAAATAAGGAGCATAAATAGCATGTCAAGCACCCAGCACGGATCCTCACATGCGCCTTCTCCAGCATCCAGGAAGTCCCTCAGTACGTCAAGGATGAAGCACGGTGGGTGAACGGATCTTATGGACACCTAAAGGGGTGAATAGGTGCTACCTCCACATTTTAATAATTTTCGGTTTTAGGCTTGACACAAGGGTAAATTCACTAGATATGCAACTACGGTGAATTTACCTATATGACAAACTACACTAAGCAAGATACAAGCACAAATTAAAATCTAAAGGATACCATTAACTGAAGTGGAAGCGCGCGGAGACAAGGATGTATTCCCCGAGTTCCTCCTTTTGAGGGGAGTACGTCTTGTTGGAGGGGTGTGAGTTTTACCACAAAGACCTAGTCATCGCCACAAAGGCATCACCCTATTCTCCTATGAACTTCTCCACAAAGGCCGAGTTCACCTTCCACTATAGAATCCTTCGAGGCAGAATCAGGAGCCTTTACAACAAGCTTGAGGCACACACACCCACAACTAAATTGGGGGCTCTCAAGAACACCAAGAATCTGTCACAAACAACAAGTGAGTAAAAATGAGGTCTAGGTTTTTTCACAAGGAAACCCTAGACATAGATCCTTCAATTGAATGAGGGGAAATGAAGAACGAATTGGTGAAGATGTAGATCATCACCTTTTCCTTCAATCCTCTGAAGATCAACGAGTTTGGGTGGAGGGATTGGGAGATATCTTGAGTAGGTGAGCTCAATTAAAGGTGGTTGTGAATGCTGGACGAGCTAGCTGGAGCTAGGAGAAGGAGGGGTATTTATAACCCTCCTCGAAATGTAGCCGTTTGGGACAAATTTGGGGCCGGAATATCCGGCCTAACTTGGGGTAGGAATACCCCCCTGGAATATCCCGCCTCCTGCCAAATATTGGGAACAAACTTCTGGAGCCACCAGAGAGGAAGCCCACCTTAGTCCTTAGCCATTTTATGCGATCTTGATGTGCACCCCAGAATATCCGGCCTCCTGCCAATATACCGTCCTGAAAGTTTCGGGTGGATTCTGCGAGAGACCTACCCAGGTCCTTAATCGAATTTCCACCTTGAAAATTTCACACAGTAATATCTGTCGCCAGAGAAAATTTCTGGGACAATATTTTGGGTGGCTTCTGCGAGTGAACCACCCACGTCCTTAGACGATTTTTCGGCTTGAAGAATTCACACCAGAATATCTGGCCTTGGATAAAATGTTCGGGCCAATATTCCGGCTTTTCCAGGGGAGGTAACACACTGGTCCTTAGCCAAATTTTGGCCAGGAATGTTGTCACCGGAATATCCGTCCTAAGCCAAATATTCCGGCCCCAATATTTCGTTCTTGTCATTGAGTGACATGGCTCTTTTTTCTTATCTTTTTGGTAGCGCTAATTTGTATAAATACATCTATGAACCTACACCACTTAACCACATGGTTAAAACATCACTAGTGGTGTTATCTAACACATAAAAAATAAGGGGTCAAATAAATGTTCTTTCAATCTATCCCAACACATGGATTTGCAATAAAAATTCAATAGAATCAAACACAAAACATACTAGCTCACCCCTACACATGTGCATACATAATTTAGAAGGAATGAGGCATACCAAGGGTTCACACATAATAGTAATAGGTTCCAAAGCAAATAGTTCAGAACACAAATAAACATAGACATAAGCTCTCAATAAATGACAAATTCATATGCTTGTGCCCAACCCATGCAAATCATGTGAGAAATCCTAATAGAACTACTTCTACCCCTTTGTCACAAAGACACCAAAAAGGAGAAAACATCGATGCTACGTCCCAAGGAATCACTCGGGGCCATCGTCCTTCTCGGCGCGGTCTCCCTCAAAAGAAGCATCCTCATAGTCACCATAATCCTCATCATCCTCCTCGTCATCATCTCCCTCATCAACACGAAAAGCATAGAAATGAGAGGAGGAAGCAGCTAGAGGATATAGCTCCTTCTCAACATCAACATGAGGATACTCATAATTTCTCCAGTTACTATATGGAGTGAAAGCAGTTGGAGTAAATGTTACACCACCGAGATGGTGAAGGATAAGCTGTTGAGTATGATCCATGTTGTGGTCATGACAATAAGCATTATATTTGCTCGTGATGAATATCCACCTTCATGCATAGGGTGTTCCTGTATAACCAGCTGAGCTTCTTGATCTCAATCCCAATAGATCCTAAGGAAGGTGAACGGATAGTATGGGCACCTAGAGGGTGGTGAATAGGTGCTACCTCCAAATTTTAATTCTTTTTCGAATTAGGCTTAATAAAGGTCAATTCTCTAGATATGCAACTAAGATGAATTCACCTATACATCCAGGGCTACACTAAGCAAGATACAAACACAATGTAAAGGTAAAGGATAGATGTAACCAATAGCGGAAGCACGCAGAGGCAAGGATGTATTCTCGAGTTCCTTCTTTTGAGGGGAGTACGTCTCGTTAGAGGGATGTGAGTTTCACCACGTAGGCCTACTCAATGCCACAAATGCCTCACCATACTATCCGATGAACTTCGCCTCAAAGGTCTAGTTCACCTTCCACTATTGATTCCCTTGAGTCGGAAATTGGAGCCTTTACAATGAGCTTGAGACACACACCCACAACCAAATTTGGGGATCCCAAGAACGTAAATAATCTGCTACAAACAACAAGTGGTAATAATGGAGTCTAGGTTTTTTCACAGAGAAACCCTAGAATCAAATCCCTCAAGAAAATGAAGGGTAAATGAAGAACGGGTAGGTGAATATGTAGATCGGGTCCTTCTCCTTCATTCCTCCATAAATCAACAAGTTTGGGTGGAGGAATTGGGAGATCTTGTGAGGTGGGTGAGCTCAATTAATGTAGTAATGAATGTTGGGTGAGCTAGCTAGAGGAAGAATAAGGGGAGGGGTATTTATACCATTCCACAAAATCTAGCCATTTGACACCTTTCTACGTATGTCACATCGGAGACTCCGGTCTAAACAAATCTTCGGCTAGTTTCCGCAAGGCTGGAATCTTTAAAAAGTCTGTAGGCTCCAAACACATTCTTTACTACATCCAGTGGGTGACACCACTTCGTATTCACGCACGGAAAGGCTTGAGGGCGGAGACTCCGCGGACACTCCGTACACTTTCCGTACTGAGTCCAATGGATGACACCACTTGCTTCTTGTGCAGGGAAATATCCTGAGTCTAGAGAGTCCAGCCCCTACACACCGCAGACTCCGGCTAGGACAGAAACTCCATGTAATCTCTGGATACAATCCGGAATGGCACCATGTAACATCCCAAGTATGAAAACAACCCCTAGAATGTTTGTTTCTTGCTTTATTATTGTTTTGCATCATGGCATCTTAATCATTGCATTTGTTTTCCAATTGTTTTCCATTTGTTTGCATCTGTTTTCAATTGTTTTCTATTTCAAATTCAAACCAATTTCCAAATCAAAATTGTTCATACTTGTTATGTTACATTTTCCAAATAAAAGGTTCAATTAAAAAAACAGCTATTTGTTTCTATTAAAATAAAAAGCTCAACTATTAACTTGTTATTTTATTTAAATAACTCATTTAACTCAAATTCCATTCAAAAATTCAAATCACATTTTCCAAAACAACAACCATGTTGAATTTATGAGAATTACAAAACAATTCTAATCTCTTTTGTTTCAATTAAACTATAAGGTTCAAACTATTTAAACTTTGTTTGTAATAAATCACTTAATCTCAAAATTCATTCAAATTTCAACCAAATTACAAACAGCATTTTATTTTGAACTTTTTGGAAAACAACACTTGGCAAGTTGTTGCTGTTACATAATTAAGCAATACCAAATTTTTTCTAAAAAATTTCTAACCCAAAAACCCTAGCTTTTCTTCCCTATTTCAAGTCAGCAAAAAAAAAGAAACAGAAAAAGGAAAAAGAAAACGCGCAGAGAGAGAGAGGGGCCTGCCAGCCAGTGGGCTGCACCCACCAGGCCCAGCGAGCGGCCCGGTACCCCTTCGCCCCCTCACTCCTTCTCTTCTCGCTGTACGGCGGCACATCCGCCATGTCCACGTCGCCGTACGGCCGATGGGACGGCCGGGAGGCGCTCAGCTCGCCCTATAAACCTACCCCCCTAGACCCCGAGCGCTGCCCTAACCCTAGCTCCACCTATCTCCCTCTCGCCACCGTTTTCCCCTCCGTTTCCTCCATCTCTGCAACCACCCCGAGCGCCACCGTGTCTGAATCCACGATGATCGCCGCCGGTAGGGTGAGTCCCCGTGCTGGTTAGCAACGGGAACGAGCTCCCCGCGGTACCCGCTACGTCCTCGACACCCCAGCAGCCCCGGGGAACCTCTGCTTCACCGCCGCCATCCACGAGGTCGTCGCCGGCCACCTCTGCTTCCTCTCCACGCGCCGGTGATCACCTCCACCTTCCCTATCCTTCTTTCTCTCTGCACTTGCGCGAGCACAAGCACACGCACGCGCGCATCACCACAGCACCCCCGCAGCGAGCAACAGCACGCGGCAGCAGCTCGCCGCCGGCCACCGTTGCTCTCTGACGAAAGTTCAGAAATGCATCTGCAGTTAAAAATTCAGTTAACGTAACTGAAGCATAACCCCCCTGCGTACCCCTTACCTGGCAACGAACGGAGCACAGCGCAGTGGCACTGCACCCCGAGCGCGCACACCGCGGCGCGGGTTCGAGCCCTGCGCTCGCGAATAAAACCCTAATTTTTTGCGCGCCACGCTGGCCAGGCAGGGGCCACCTGCCATAGGCAGTGGTGGCCACGCGTGCCTCCACGCGCTGCCACGGTGGACAGGGCCCCCTCGTCAGTGGCTAGGGCTAGCCACTGCGAGGTAGAAAACGTTCTGCCCCAGTTTTTCTTTTTAACTTTAAGTCCTTTCTATTACAGATTGGTCCTTACTTTTAAAATGCTAATAACTTTTAATTTCTAAATCCAACTAATGCAAATAAAATATGTACACTGAACCAAATTAAATTCTCTACCTATTCAAAGCATTTGTTTTCTGTTTTGAATATTTCAAATGTATTCAAATTTCAAATTCAAACAACTCCTTTTAAATTTGATTAAATGCATAACTAATTCAAACTTAATTCAAATAACACATATAAAATATGTTTTCCATGCTATTTTGAACCACATTTCCAAATATAAATTTTGTTTCATGTTTTGAATAATTAAAATTGCTTAAAAAATTTAAACCTTGTTTAAATCATTTAAAATTTGCTAAATTCATAACTTGCTCAAATTAAATTATTTTTGAACTTATAAAATATGTTTTCAAACTAGAAAAGTATAAAATTTTCAAATATGAATTTGAACTAATGTTTTGAACAAATAAAAATTCAAATAAATTTATACTTGAACTAAATTCAATTAAAACTTGTTTAATCTTGTTTAATTCATAATTAATTCATTCTATTTCCTTTTCCAATAATTGAAACATGTAATCCAACTAAAATTCTGTGTTCTATTCAAATATGAACTTTGTTATCTATTTTGGACAATTTAAATTGGTGAAAACAACATATGCTTGTGTGACACCTTTAAGAAACCAAAATTCCAAAACTTAATAAATAAAATCCCAAACTTGGTAAACCTTATTGCAAATTGTTTCTATTGTTGTTTTCTTATTGTTTTCCTCATGCATGCATCATGCTAATCAACTTTCACATGGTAATTATTTGTAGATCATTTATTTACACCTTAATTCATGGACCTTTTCCATATGCAATCCAAATTGCATATGGGTCCATTTAAACATGATTATGTTACCATGTCAACTAGTTTATTTCTATGCATCAATCAAATGGTCATGCATCATCCCATGATTGTGCACTATGCCATGTTATTGATTTTTTATCTCTCTGCGTTGTTTGTTTGCTTCTTCTCGAATAGACGACGACGTTGAGACAGACGATACTTACGACACCCCTTCTGAGGATCTAGCTCAGTACCAGGCTGCTGAGTTTGCAGGCAAGTATTCACTCACATGAACCAATGTGTTCCTTTACACACTGGATATCGATACTTTCCATTGTCTATTCTGCTAGCCTTATGTATTGTTGCTTGTTCTCCGAACCTATTACATGTATCCTTTAACCCTGATATTGCCTCACCTCCACTCCTATAACCCCGTTGTTTGAGCCCGTGTCTTACTAGCATGCTTAGGGTTGTTTTTGCTCGAGTCTGCTGTCAGTTACTTTCTGTTACTATATTTCTGTTATGTTCTGGGGCTCGATGTTTAAACAATAATCATGCTACTGTTCTGGGTAATAATAATTTGTTGATAAGGCACCGGCAGGAGGCCCGGCGTGGTTTTGAGGCCTGCTAGTGTCGACCCTAATTAGGAAAAGGGTCTTGTCTACTAATCCAAGATGAGCGCACTATCCGCATGTGGGAAGCGTGTATGGGCGCCCCCCTCAATTTGATTCGATTCGCATCTCGTCCAAATCGCCACACTTAGTTCGGGCTTTCCATTTGATGCACGCATATGCAGGTACGAACCCGAGGCCAGGGTGGAACTTTTGTAGTCGGCATTTAGGGCGGCGTGGTCTTAGAGTGCTATGAGGGTCCCCTTTTCTTCGTGGGGCTCGATTAGCCGCGCACGCACAACACGTGGTGTTTTGGGCTTGATGCGAAGAAGAGTTGATTTGTGTAGAGTGCCTCGCTTGGTGGGTTTGATTCCCGTCTGGCGGGATATTCTTACGTGTACGGCCAAATTGGTGCACCCCTGCAGGGATAAATCTTCTCGAGAAGTCGTGTTTTCCGCGGTTATGGTTGACTTGGTGAAAGTACTGGCTAACAAGTACTCAGAACAACTTGCACCTAACTAATGATAACTTGACTAGTAATAGTCTTATTGACACAATAACTTGAACCATCATTAATCCAATTGTGTGAGTTATCCTCGGATTGCTTCTTTGGATAAGGGGCGAGATCCAGGATGGGTTTGTTTGGAGTTAGTTATAGTTGGTTACGATACGCTATCTTATCTTCTTTCTATTAGCCGGAAGTTGTAGTAACTCTGTAGTTGGTTAGGGAAGCCAGCTGTCGCATCTTTTGCATCACCCTTTCTTCCGTTGAACCCCAAAGCATCTGTGCTTGGTGTTGACGGGTTACACTTTGGTGAACTGTGAGTCTTGCTTGCCAGTACGTTTATGTACTGACCCCTTTGGGGCTGTGGTTTCCGCAGACTACGCTTACGAGGATCCCCGTGATGGCTACTATGTGGAGTTTGACGAGGCTGCTGACGAGTAGATAGCGGACCCGGGCAGGATCCGAGACTACGTGGATGGGCTCCGTTTTCCTTTCATTCCCGGCTTCTTAAGCCTATTTGGATTTGTCTGTACTCAGACCTTTTGAATGCTTCCGCTGTGTTGTAATGATGTTATGTTGGGACATGTGTCCTCTGGATGATTGTATCTGCTATTCTCTGCTCTAGTGAGAGCCATTTGCAACTTATTTCCATCTTTTGTGTCTTAGAGATATGTTGTGCTATCATTCTGTTACAAACCGTTGATGTACCATGTGTGTATGGTATGAAGTACGTCAATGGTAGTATCTTGATCTCTATGGGATAGTTTACATCGACGGTGGATAGTAGAGTTTGGTTGTCACACATAAGTGTTGGCCTACTCGTAAGAGGATGCGGGTGCAGGTAAGCCCCGTAATCCAATCATCTACTATTCAGTTCGGCCCGGTGAGTATCCTCTATAAGTCAGGGTGCGACAAATGGTATCTGAGCCTGTCTGCCTGTAGGATCCCTTTTACTGGTCGCAGTTGAGTCTAGAAACTATTTTGTAGCTATATAGGAAAAATGAAACGTGAGAGTAGGAATTCTGTTCTTTTTCTTGTTTCCCCACCCACCCTCCCTTTTCTGGTAAGGAAGTGCAACGTTGTTTTCTCTTCTCATCTAAACTTTCAAGTTAGGTTTTCACGAATCCTGGTTTCTCTAGGATAGTTATATCTACTAGACCATAGGAATGGAGGTGGTTGTGACATGATTTATCATGTTGCCTACTCACGATTGAGAACGGAGGCGTGTAAGCCCCGGAAGCAGATCCTCTATTCCTTAAGCAGTAGATATTGATCCTTTAGAAGCCCGGATGGGTTTCCCGAATGTTGCTTCAATATCGTCCGTTGAAACCTTGTTGTTGCTTTCCACTTCAGTTTTCTACCGGCGTCTAATCAAAACTTCCCCGATCATCTGCAGATGGATCTCAGGTTCTACCCGCAGGTGGTTCAGATGACTCGTTGTGAGAGCACCGCCGGTTATCCGGAGATGCTGAGAGACATGGTCACTTATCTGGGGTTCCGTTGGGCACCAGAGTACCAAGTCTACGAGCAGCAGCGAGAGTTTGACCAGACCTACTACCGGGCTATCGTCTACATTCTGTCAGATGATGGCATGAGTGTAGTCCACCGCTATGAGGCAGTAGGTTCCACAGTGGATATGGCTGTGCAGCAGGCAGCTTATGTGAGTCTCACCGTCCTTCGTGCTGACTACTGGGGGTTTGACGATTCCATCTATCGCCACATCCCCCGTGGTTACATCACTTCAGAGGGAGCTCACTTCACTCTCTACGACAACTTGGATGTCTACGAGCATGATAACACCAGGCTGCACACCACCGCTCAGTTTGTGAGGCACGGTGACGCAGTTGCCAGCACACTATCTCAGGAGTTGGCTTCAGTCAGAGAGCAGCTCTACCTTGCTTTGACTCGTCTGGCGACTTACACCACTGACTTTGTTGGAGACGAGCGCTTTGCACGTTTCGAGCAGCCAGTTGGTCGTCCTCTACCAGATGCTGGAGGTTACGAGCCGATCAGAGGTCCACTCCTCAACCTTGGTGCTGGTTACACTAGGATTCCCCGCTTTGGAGCACAGGGAGTGGACGCTACATACTTCACCACACCTAAAGTTGGGCTCAGACCATGACAGATCTACGTGGATCGTCGATCTACCTACTTTCGTGGGCGTCCTCCTCACCGTACCTCTCTTCGGACTACTCACCGCCGTCCTGCGTGATGAGCATGGGAGTACCGATGTATCCATTCTTAGCTATGTTTAGTTGTCCTTTGGCATTCGAACCATTTATGGTCTGTTGGATATTCTGATGTATTTGAATATGTGATGATGTACCTGTTGGTTATCTATTCATGCGTCGGAATAATCTCTCTTTCGGTTACCAAGTCTATCCTTTTCTGTTGTTGTGCTAAAATGCATTTCCATTCAGGATGCCGCCAACAAGGAACACCCCGCCTGAACCACCGCCAATCGCGGAGCTGTTGACTCAGATGACCCAAGTCATGACGCAGATGGCCCAGTTTCAGACTACTCAGCACAACAACCAGACCGCTCCACGAGTCAGTATCAAGGAGTTTCTCAGTCTGGGCCCGAGAGCTTTCGTGGCAACACGCGAGCCTCTAGATGCTGATGACTGGATACGTGAGATAGCCAAGGCTCTGGACATTGCTCACCTTGCTGAGGAAGACAAGGTCAAGTATGCATCCTATCTGCTGAAGGGTCAGGCAGCTACTTGGTGGGAAAACTACCAGACCATGAGAGCTGGCTATCCAATCACCTGGGGTTGTTTCAAGGAAGCCTTCCTGAAGCACCACATCCCAGATGGTCTCATGGAAAGGATGCGTGAAGAGTTTTGCTCTCTCAAGCAAGGCAAGCTGGACGTCATCGGCTATCAGAGTGAGTTCAATCGCCTCGCTCGATACGCTGGAGACGAGGTGGCCACTGAGGCTAAGAAGATGGCAAGGTTCCGCAGAGGTTTTAACCCAGAGCTCAAGTACGCCCTCACCAACGTCAAGACCAAAGACTTCGAGGAGCTCGTTAACACCGCGCTCAATGAGGAAAATGGGCGCAAGGCGTTCGAGGAGTCTCGCAAGCACTCGCGTGAGGGTGGTTCCTCCTCCAACATGACCACCCCTCCGCAGAAGCGCCGCATCTGGGTGCCAAATGGTGCTGTCACTCGGGCTCCATACGCCCAAACTTCACCAGGCTTCGCTCCCCGCCCACCCAACCCTGCTCAGATGCATGACCAGAGGGCTTCAATGGGGCAGCCAAGGCCAGGGCCTCCTCGTGTCGTCACTTGCTACAAGTGCAAGAAGACGGGGCACTACGCTGACAAGTGCACTCAGAGGCGGCTACCTCCACCACCACCTCGTCCCAACACCAACCAGGCAATGGTGCGTGCTCCCCCGACTAAAGCCTTCAACTCCAACAACAGGCCTGTCGGGAGGACCGCAAGGGTGAATCATATCAAGGTCGACAAAGCTGAGGAATCTCCTGACGTCGTTCTCGGTACATTCCCCGTAAACTCTAACCCAGCTAAAGTGTTGTTTGATACCTGAGCATCGCATTCTTTCGTGTCAAAGATCTTTGCGACAGCAGTTAGACTCCCCTTTGTTGGTTTGGGTTCCCCGCTAGTAGTAAACTCCCCTGGAGCAACTATGCAAACTTCCAAGATCAGTCACGGAAATCAAATTCTAATTGGAGGCCACATATTCCTTGCTTCCCTCATACTGCTTGGCAAGTCTGACATTGATGTCATTCTTGGTATGGATTGGTTGAAGGCCAATAAAGCTACGATTGACTGTGCTCAGAAGTCAATAACTCTGTTCCACCCTTCTGGCCAGATAGTCTATTCTCCAAATGAATCAAGTTCTGTTCAGCTTTACACCCTCGATGCTAAACCTCTACCTCTACTTGAAAATGTTCCGGTGGTTTGTGAATTCCCTGACGTCTTTCCAGAAGAGTTTCCAGGGATGCCTTTGGACAGAGCAGTTGAGTTCGTGATCGAGCTTGAACCAGGTACTGCTCCAATCTCTAAGCATCCATACAAGATAGCTCCTCCTGAACTGAAACTGTTAAAGGAGCAAATTGATATGTACATGGAAAAAGGTTACATTCAACCTAGTTCCTCCGCTTGGGGTTGCCCAACTCTGTTCGTTGCGAAGAAGGATCAAACGAAGAGACTCGTTGTTGACTATCGTCCTCTTAACGAGAAAACCATCAAAAACAAGTATCCAATTCCTCGTATCGATGATCTTTTTGATCAACTTGTTGGAGCCTCAATATTCTCCAAGTTGGACTTGAGAATGGGTTACCATCAAATAAAGATCAGAAAGGAAGATATTCCAAAGACAGCTTTCACCACTCGCTACGGTCTATATGAATACACCGTCATGTCCTTTGGTCTCACCAATGCACCGGCGACATTCTCTCGACTCATGAATTCTGTCTTCCATGAATATCTCGACAAGTTCGTTGTGGTATATCTTGATGACATTCTTGTCTACTCAAAATCTGAAGAAGAGCATGGAGAACATCTTCGTCTCACTCTCATGAAACTTCGCGAGCATCGTCTATATGCCACGTTCTGGATTCCAGAGGTTGCTTACCTTGGTCATATCATCTCTGCCAAGGGCATAGCCATTGATCCAGAAAAGGTCAAAGCAATTGTTCATTGGAAACCTCCTAAGACGGTAAAGCAAGTAAGAAGTTTCCTTGGCTTGGCTAGCTATTGCCGTCGTTTCGTCCAAAACTTCTCCAAGATTGCCAAACCTCTCACTGATCTCACAAAGAAGGACAAGAAGTTCGTTTGGTCTCCACAGTGTGATGAAAGTTTCAATCTCCTGAAGACTAAACTCACTTCTACACCAGTTCTGGTTGGCCCAGATCCTACCAAACCTTTCCAGATATTCTGTGATGCATCTCTCCAAGGTCTAGGAGCAGTTCTTATGCAAGAACGTCAAGTTGTGGCTTATGCTTCACGTCAGTTGAACACCCATGAGCAAAATTATCCCACTCATGATCTTGAACTTGCAGCAGTTGTGTTTGCCCTCAAGAAATGGAGACAATACTTGTTGGGAAATCGCACTGAAATCTTTTCCGATCATAAGAGTCTGAAATACATCTTCACTCAACCAGATCTAAACCTCAGGCAAAGGAGATGGATTGAAAAGATTAAAGACTTTGATCTTACCATTTCTTACACTCCAGGCAAGGCTAATGTTATGGCCGATGCTCTCAGTCGCAAGTCGTATTGCAATAATCTCATGATCATGGAAAGCCAACCTCCACTTCATGAAGAATTCCAGAAACTGAACCTTGGTCTTGTTCCTCAAGGTTATCTTGCAAACTTGACAGCCAGTCCAACTCTCGAGGACAAGATTCGTTCTGAACAACTTCGTGATGCTGAAATCAAGAAGATGGTAGAGCACATCAAGCAAGGAAAGGAGAAATTTAAGTCCTTCTCAATTGATGACAAGGGGACTGTGTTCTTCGAAGGACGCATTGCGGTTCCTCAAGTTCAAAGTCTCAAGGATGTCATTCTCAAGGAGGCTCATGAAACTCCTCTCTCCATACACCTTGGAAGTACAAAGATGTACCAGGATCTTAAGACACTGTATTGGTGGCCTGGCATGAAACGTGAAATTGCTCAATACGTTTCTGAATGCGACGTTTGTCAACGTGTTAAGGCAGTTCATCAGAAAACAGCCGGTCTTCTCCAACCTCTGAAAATCCCTGAGTGGAAGTGGGACATGATTGAAATGGACTTCGTCACTGGTTTTCCAAAGTCCAAGAAAGGCAACGATGCAATCTTCGTTGTCATTGATCGTCTCACTAAAGTAGCTCACTTCTTTCCTGTCAAAGAGACAATCTCAGCTAGCCAGTTAGCAGAACTCTACACAACAAAGATTGTTCCTCTTCATGGTGTTCCATTGGAAATTAGCTCAGACCGTGGAAGTATCTTCACTTCTCATTTCTGGAAAAGTTTTCAAGAAGCATTGGGCACCAAACTTCTGTTCAGCACAGCTTAACCCTTAGTATCAGGGGCAAGTCGAAAGAGTCAATCAGATTCTCGAGGATATGCTCAGAGCATGTGGTCTCTCCTTTGGCATGAAATGGGAGGATTGCCTTCCATATGCTGAATTCTCCTACAACAACAGCTTCCAGGCAAGCCTAGGCATGGCACCGTTTGAAGCTCTCTATGGCCGCAGATGCAGGAGTCCAATCAATTGGTCTGGAGCTGGTGAACGTTCACTCTTAGGCCCTGACATTGTTAAGGAAGCCGAAGAGAAAGTTCGAATCATTCGTGACAATCTCAAGATTGCTCAGTATCGTCAGAAAAGCTACTATGACAGCAAGCACAGGGATATGATCTATGCACCTGGTGACAAGGCATATCTCCGTGTAACTCCCCTCAGAGGCACTCATCGTTTTGGTGTGAAAGGAAAACTTGCACCAAGATACATTGGTCCTTTCAACATTCTCTCAAGGCGTGCAGAAAATGCCTATCGTCTTGAACTTCCAGAAAAACTATCCAAGGTGCACGATGTGTTTCACGTGTCACAGCTCAAGAGGTGTTTCAAAGATCCAGATCGTGCAGTTGATCATGATTCCATTGAACTGCAAGAAGATCTCTCTTATGAGGAGCACCCTGTTCGAATTATCGATGAGACCGAGCGTAAGACTCGCAACAAGAGCACCAAGTTCTTGAAAGTGCAGTGGTCGCATCATTCCGATAAAGAGGCAACGTGGGAGACCGAAGAGGATCTTCGCAAGAAGTATCCGGACCTTTTCTCTTCTCAGTAGGAATCTCGGGGCGCGATTCCTTCAGGGGGGGCGTTTTGTAACATCCCAAGTATGAAAACAACCCCTAGAATGTTTGTTTATTGCTTTATTATTGTTTTGCATCATGGCATCTTAATCATTGCATTTGTTTTCCAATTGTTTTCCATTGTTTGCATCTGTTTTCAATTGTTTTCTATTTCAAATTCAAACCAATTTCCAAATCAAAATTGTTCATACTTGTTATGTTACATTTTTCAAATAAAAGGTTCAATTAAAAAAAAACAGCTATTTTTTCTATTAAAATAAAAAGCTCAACTATTAACTTGTTATTTTATTTAAATAACTCATTTAACTCAAATTCCATTCAAAAATTCAAATCACATCTTCCAAAACAACAACCATGTTGAATTTATGAGAATTACAAAACAATTCTAATCTCTTTTGTTTCAATTAAACTATAAGGT
The DNA here is from genome assembly GCA_028641055.1 of Alopecurus myosuroides. Taxonomy (NCBI): domain Eukaryota; kingdom Viridiplantae; phylum Streptophyta; class Magnoliopsida; order Poales; family Poaceae; genus Alopecurus; species Alopecurus myosuroides. The sequence continues at coordinate 439,244,851 of CM054058.1, read as the reverse complement.
TCAAACTATTTAAACTTTGTTTGTAATAAATCACTTAATCTCAAAATTCATCGAATTTCAACCAAATTACAAACAGCATTTTATTTTGAACTTTTTGGAAAACAACACTTGGCAAGTTGTTGCTGTTACATAATTAAGCAATACCAAATTTTTTCTAAAAAATTTCTAACCCAAAAACCCTAGCTTTTCTTCCCTATTTCAAATCAGCAAAAAAAAAAAGAAACAGAAAAAGGAAAAAGAAAACGCGCAGAGAGAGAGGGGCCTGCCAGTCAGTGGGCTGCACCCACCAGGCCCAGCGAGCGGCCCGGTACCCCTTCGCCCCCTCACTCCTTCTCTTCTCGCTGTACGGCGGCACATCCGCTGTGTCCACGTCGCCGTACGGCCGATGGGACGGCCGGGAGGCGCTCAGCTCGCCCTATAAACCTACCCCCTAGACCCCGAGCGCTGCCCTAACCCTAGCTCCACCTATCTCCCTCTCGCCGCCGTTTTCCCCTCCGTTTCCTCCATCTCTGCAACCACCCCGAGTGCCACCGTGTCTGAATCCACGATGATCGCCACCGATAGGGTGAGTCCCCGTGCGGGTTAGCAACGGGAACGAGCTCCCCGCGGTACCCGCTACGTCCTCGACACCCCAGCAGCCCCGGGGAACCTCTGCTTCACCGCCGCCATCCTCGACGTCGTCGCCGGCCACCTCTGCTTCCTCTCCACGCGCCGGTGATCACCTCCACCTTCCCTCTCCTTCTTTCTCTCTGCACTTGCGCGAGCACAAGCACACGCACGCGCGCATCACCACAGCACCCCCGCAGCGAGCAACAGCACGCGGCAGCAGCTCGCCGCCGGCCACCGTTGCTCTCTGACGAAAGTTCAGAAATGCATCTGCAGTTAAAAATTCAGTTAACGTAACTGAAGCATAACCCTCCTGCGTACCCCTTACCTGACAACGAACGGAGCACAGCGCAGTGGCACTGCACCCCGAGCGCGCACACCGCGGCGCGGGTTCGAGCCCTGCGCTCGCGAATAAAACCCCAATTTTTTGCGCGCCACGTGCCATAGGCAGTGGTGACCACGCGTGCCTCCACGCGCTGCCACGGTGGACAGGGCCCCCTCGTCAGTGTCTAGGGCTAGCCACTGCGAGGTAGAAAACGTTCTGCCCCAGTTTTTCTTTTTAACTTTAAGTCCTTTCTATTACAGATTGGTCCTTACTTTTAAAATGCTAATAACTTTTAATTTCTAAATCCAACTAATGCAAATAAAATATGTACACTGAACCAAATTAAATTCTCTACCTATTCAAAGCATTTGTTTTCTGTTTTGAATATTTCAAATGTATTCAAATTTCAAATTCAAACAACTCCTTTTAAATTTGATTAAATGCATAACTAATTCAAACTTAATTCAAATAACATATATAAAATATGTTTCCCATGCTATTTTGAACCACCTTTCCAAATATAAATTTTGTTTCATGTTTTGAATAATTAAAATTGCTTAAATAATTTAAACCTTGTTTAAATCATTTAAAATTTGCTAAATTCATAACTTGCTCAAATTAAATTATTTTTGAACTTATAAAATATGTTTTCAAACTAGAAAAGTATAAACTTTTCAAATATGAATTTGAATTAATGTTTTGAACAAATAAAAATTCAAATAAATTCATACTTGAACTAAATTCAATTAAAACTTGTTTAATATTGTTTAATTCATAATTAATTCATTCTATTTCCTTTTCCAATAATTGAAACATGTAATCCAACTAAAATTCTGTGTTCTATTCAAATATGAACTTTGTTATCTATTTTGGACAATTTAAATTGGTGAAAACAACATATGCTTGTGTGACACCTTTAAGAAACCAAAATCCCAAAACTTAATAAATAAAATCCCAAACTTGGTAAACCTTATTGCAAATTGTTTCTATTGTTGTTTTCTTATTGTTTTCCTCATGCATGCATCATGCTAATCAACTTTCACATGGTAATTATTTGTAGATCATTTATTTACACCTTAATTCATGGACCTTTTCCATATGCAATCCAAATTGCATATGGGTCCATTTAAACATGATTATGTTACCATGTTAACTAGTTTATTTCTATGCATCAATCAAATGTTCATGCATCATCCCATGATTATGCACTATGCCATGTTATTGATTGTTTATCTCTCTGTGTTGTTTGTTTGCTTCTTCTCGAATAGACGACGACGTTGAGACAGACGATACTTACGACACCCCTTCTGAGGATCTAGCTCAGTACCAGGCTGCTGAGTTTGCAGGCAAGTATTCACTCACATGAACCAATGTGTTCCTTTCCACACTGGATACCGATACTTTCCATTGTCTATTCTGCTAGCCTTATGTATCGTTGCTTGTTCTCCGAACCTATTACATGTATCCTTTAACCCTGATATTGCCTCACCTCCACTCCTATAACCCCGTTGTTTGAGCCCGTGTCTTACTAGCATGCTTAGGGTTGTTTTTGCTCGAGTCTGCTGTCAGTTACTTTCTGTTACTATATTTCTGTTATGTTCTGGGGCTCGATGTTTAAACAATAATCATGCTACTGTTCTGGGTAATAATAATTTGTTGATAAGGCACCGGCAGGAGGCCCGGCGTGGTTTTGAGGCCTGTTAGTGTCGACCCTAATTAGGAAAAGGGTCTTGTCTACTGATCCATGATGAGCGCACTATCCGCATGTGGGAAGCGTGTATGGGCGCCCCCCTCAATTTGATTCGATTCGCATCTTGTCCAAATCGCCACACTTAGTTCGGGCTTTCCATTTGATGCACGCATATGCAGGTACGAACCCGAGGCCAGGGTGGAACTTTTGTAGTAGGCATTTAGGGCGGCGTGGTCTTAGAGTGCTATGAGGGTCCCCTTTTCTTCGTGGGGTTCGATTAGCCGCGCACGCACAACACGTGGTGCTTTGGGCTTGATGCGAAGAAGAGTTGAGTTGTGTAGAGTGCCTCGCTTGGTGGGTTTGATTCCCGTCTGGCGGGATATTCTTACGTGTACGGCCAAATTGGTGCACCCCTGCAGGGATAAATCTTCTCGAGAAGCCGTGTTTTCCGCGGTTATGGTGGACTTGGTGAAAGTACTGGCTAACAAGTACTCAGAACAACTTGCACCTAACTAATGATAACTTGACTAGTAATAGTCTTATTGACACAATAACTTGAACCATCATTAATCCAACTGTGTGAGTTATCCTCGGATTGCTTCTTTGGATAAGGGGCGAGATCCAGGATGGGTTTGTTTGGAGTTAGTTATAGTTGGTTACGATACGCTATCTTATCTTCTTTCTGTTAGCCGAAAGTTGTAGTAACTCTGTAGTTGGTTAGGGAAGCCAGCTGTCGCATCTTTTGCATCACCCTTTCTTCCGTTGAACCCCAAAGCATCTGTGCTTGGTGTTGACGGGTTACACTTTGGTGAACTGTGAGTCTTGCTTGCCAGTACGTTTATGTACTGACCCCTTTGGGGCTGTGGTTTCCGCAGACTACGCTTACGAGGATCCCCGTGATGGCTACTACGTGGAGTTTGACGAGGCTGCTGACGAGTATATAGCGGACCCGGGCAGGATCCGAGACTACGTGGATGGGCTCCGTTTTCCTTTCATTCCCGGCTTCTTAAGCCTATTTGGATTTGTCTATACTCAGACCTTTTGAATGCTTCCGCTGTGTTGTAATGATGTTATGTTGGGACATGTGTCCTCTGGATGATTGTATCTGCTATTCTCTGCTCTAGTGAGAGTCATTTGCAACTTATTTCCATCTTTTGTGTCTTAGAGATATGTTGTGCTATCATTCTGTTACAAACCGTTGACGTACCATGTGTGTATGGTATGAAGTACGTCAATGGTAGTATCTTGATCTCTATGGGATAGTTTACATCGACGGTGGATAGTAGAGTTTGGTTGTCACACATAAGTGTTGGCCTACTCGTAAGAGGATGCGGGTGCAGGTAAGCCCCGTAATCCAATCATCTACTATCCAGTTCGGCCCGGTGAGTATCCTCTAGAAGTCAGGGTGCGACACACCAGTGGGTGACACCAATTTTCTTTTTCGCTAGAAAAATCCTGAGTTTGGGGACTTCGCTTTGAAACCTCGGAGACTGTAGCGGTCCCACATTTCAATAATGTAAGAACATATGTGTTAGTGTGTGGGTCCCTGGATCAATTGCTAGCACCAGAGTACAAATTTAAATATCATGCAAATGCATCAAATTCTATTACTTTGCATGATCGAGTCTCTACAAAATAGTATTACGACTTGCATAGTCTTAGAAGACTAGCAGAAAACAAAGATAAACAACGGAAAACATAGCACAACATTGAGCCAATTTTCTTCATGTGCCACAGGAAAAACATGTTGGCGATAGTCTCGAGATCCTAAACGAAATCCTCACCCGTCTTCAGAAATATCTGCAATATGGAATATGCAGCCACAAGGGAGTCAATACAATTTAATGTATTGGCAAGTAACAGTATGGTGGATATAAATGGCAAGACTGATACTACATGCTTATTTGGGTGAGTGGAGTTTTCTCTAAGTTTGCATAAAGCCAGTTTTCTCCTATCTTTTATCATAAAACAATTTCATTTATAATAGGTATCACTGAAAGAAACCAGTGAACCTTAACTAAAATTAAGGAGTACGACTGATAGAAATCAGTGTAAAATCCTACCCATGTTCACCCATCAAAATTTTATTATGAAGTTGGCATGATGAGATTCTTCTGTCATTCCTTGTCCAGCTGCTCAAATTGTCCATGACCAGGGACACCGCTAAGATCTTAGTTTGTTGACTCTGCAGAATTTGTGCACTTTCACCTTTAGACTCAAATCAGCCCAAACATCCTTTACACCCTGAGTGCATTAAGGAAAGGAGAAGATTGAGACGAGATCTTTCAGAAGAAATTCCACCACAGTCAGGCTTGACCCGTTCCAACCTATACCCCCTACATTTGCTTGTCAAGCACTGATGAGTTCATTCAACTTAGTTTATCAAGACAGAGCCCATATGACCAAATGCTGCACGGGAAGCTACTAAACTTAGAGGGACATGTTAATCTCTTTGTTCATGGGTGGCCATCCTCAAGTGACAACCTCAAGTGGAATAACCCTTAGACAAGGGCCCTGAGGCAACACTCAACATAAACCAGTCTTACCATTTCCACCCAGGTGTTTTATTAAACTTAGTAGTTTTATCCTTAACATCCAAAAGAAACATTTGAAGAGCATAGAAATTCTACTAAGTTCAATGTCTTCTATACTAGCAGGATATAAAAGGATGGTTACACACTACTTGGAATATTAGCATAGATAACACTTAGATAGATTTCATACCATTCATACTACACAAAAATCTAGTAATGCATAATAAAAATAATAGGTAGTTGACGGTGTGTTACTTGCCTTGTTGAAATTGGTGAAGAAATCACACTCTCTTCACAAAAGATCGTTGCTCTCCGTACAATCTATACATTGAAAACACAAACACAAAATAAACAAGCATACTACCAAACAATATACAAGTGAAGAAACATATGAAGCAACAATCATGGAGAAAGGGGTTTAACCAAGTTGGCTAGGACAAGATCTAGATTTGAGTTTTGAAAGATTCATTCTATAGTGGTTTCAATACTTTATTGGAAACATATTTATTGGAAACATATTTATCTAAGAATTTCCAAGAGATCACCTAGGTGATCTCACTATTTCAACTAAATTAACACATAACAATGTGGAACTCTTAGTCATTTTCCTCAAGACATTTTAGTGATCAGAGTTATTCTTTCCATTTGGGTTAGGGTAGGTCTAGGTTCAACTAATTTCATAAAAATGGAGGTAACAAGTTAAAGTCTTGGGATTTTCTATTTGGGTCAATGGTTGGACAAAAACAACTTGTTATTCTTTAACTTGTGTGGATTTCTCCAAGTCTTCACATGCTTGTCTTCTTGAAGATCATCTTCATGCTTCCATTGCAGTCTTGTTCCTTGGATGCATTCTTCTCTTGGTATTGATAAATACTTCATGGATTTAACTTCACTAATTGGTTTGGGTATGGAATGGGCAGAAAACTCACTAAGTCAAATAGAAATAAAATAGGAAGAAAGATAGAAAGAGAGAGGGAGATGTTTTCTTCTGAATTTCTTCACACTTGTACTTCATTGAGTTGCTTCTAGTTGTTGTGGAGTGTAAGTGTTTTCTTCAAAATTTCTTCAATGACATTCCTCATAGCTTTTCATGTTGCCACCAAGTTGATAATGAAGTTTCCTTCTTGTGCTTGAGTCTTGATCTCCATTTTGCTGACTTGGTGAATTCTTGAAGCAAGAATGGGTTAGTGGAGAAGTAGATAGAAAACTAAGGTTCACTACTTGGTACTATATGTGATTGACACATTCTAAGGACTTGGCTTGGCTCCAAATAGACATAACATCAAAGAATAAATGATGGAAATAATTTCTAAGACACGGTGAAAATGGATGTATCACTAAATTGGGTTTTGGTCAAAAACACATGGCCATGGTCCAAGGGTGTCCAAAATGGTTAGGAACTAATGTCTATGGTTCAAGGTTACCTATGGAGCAATTTTGGTTAAGGAGCCATAATCTAATTATTTATAGAATTAAATCTATCAAATATGCCACTTAATTCTAAATTCAAATTTAACTTGATCAAAATTTATTTTGGGGTAGATGCTATGAAAGCACACATCCTAAGGTTTCCAAATATATTTTATTTGCAATTTTTGGATTTGTAGAATTTGAATTATGTCAAAATTCAGCAAACAAGCATATTTGAATTTGAACACATTTTAAATGGTCAAATTTAATTTTGGCCAGTGCCAAAAGTTTCTACATGCTGTGTTGATTCCAAAAATTCCAAGTTTGCTCCTTTTGGGATTATGGATCAAAAGTTATGATAGATCTAAGATGCAGGGGCTTTTCTGCAAAAAATTATATTTTATAGTTACTCGGGAATTAATTTCAGAGACAGATGGGCTCAGATATGTTATTTGCCGCGCAGGGCGATGGACAGGGACTGGGCCTGGGCCGGCTACGCGTTGCCGTGGACGACATATAACCAAATCGGCAATGCTGACTAGCGCACACGTGGCGCAACCTAATTGGACAGTACCGCTTCGTTTAAGTGATATAACACGGGCCTTAGGATCTAGATCTAACGGACGAGCTTCAAAGGAACTCATTGGGCAGCGGGATCTCTCCGGAAATTGTCCAGGCGGCGGCCGGAGTTGCGGTCGTTGAGGGCGGCGGCGTTTCCGTGGTGCTCCGGGCTCGGGGAGGTTGCAGGGAGGGGTAGCGCGACACGCCGACCTCGATGGTGGCCTCGGGGATCCTCGGTGATGCCCGTAGCGACGACACGATGCAGATGGAGGTGGCGGGGACTCCGGCGGCCACGGACGTGCATGACGGCGACGAACCTACGGTGGAAAAGGTGAGGGAAGGGGTCAAGGCGGAGCGCATGACCACGGGGAAGCAAAATAGCCACAGAGGGGAGGAGAGAACTCACGGGGGTGGTCGGAGACGGAGGAATACATCGGCGGACCGTGCGTACTCCAGCGATGAAATTCTCTCACGTGGGGGCATGAAATGGAGGGGGAGGAGAGGGGAAATGGAGAGGGAGGCCAGGGCTAAAAGGAGATGGGGCAAAAATCGCGTTAAATACGAGTAATCGTGGGGCAAAAATTTCGGGAAGAAATGGCAGAGGAAGAAACGCTAGAGCTTGATGGCGGGATGACGTCAGCATTTTTCTTTTTTTTTTCCTATTTTGTTATTTATTTTATATCTTCTGTTTAATTAATCCAAATACCTTGAAACAAAATTCTAAATTTATATTATTTCAAATACTTTCCAACAGTACCACTTTTTTGGGGTTTTCATCATTTTTTATTTTTTCAAAATACAAATTCAAATGAATTCATAATTGCCTTATTATTCCAATTAAATGAGAAATAGTAATAGAATAGGAAAATGGGTTTGGAAAAATTTCAGAGACTATAATATGGTTAATTACTATTTTCCAAAACCATTTCAATTCGTTTCCATGATTTTAATTTTTTTTAAATATGATGAAAACATCATAGTCACTTAAAAGAAAATTTTCCTTATTTATTTGAATTGGGGTTTAATAAAAATAATGGGGTTTTCTCAAATAAAGATGTTGTTTTCCCAATTGAAAACATTATTTTTCCAAGTTACTTTACTTTTTGTCATAACTCAATAATATATAACACCTTATTGTTTTGTTGATTGACAAAATAATTGGAAAACAATTAACCAACTTTTATCCATTTGAGATTAACAATAATAGTGACATAATTTCTTGGAGACAAGGAGAAAATATTAGAGATAGTAACACTTTGGTTTTTAATTGACATAATCATTTTCAAAATAGTAGTTGAGTTGAAAACATGTTTGATAAAGATGTTTGCTAATATAATATTTTATTCACATGGGGGAACATATTTTATTTTAGAAATAGGCTTTAGGGTTTTTGGAATTAAGGCAATTTGGATTCTTTATTCCAATTACATATTGTTTTATTTTATTTCCTCCTTTTATTTGGTTTTTTGTGAGTTTCTTAATCATGAAAACAAAAGTTTCAAAATTTTGTGATTTTTACACTTTCCAAAAATCAGGGATGTTACAGACTACCGCCCTTAAAAGAAATCTCGTCCCGGGATTTGGGAAGGCTAGAAAGATAGATTAGGTTTGGATAACTAGGTTCCAGAACAACTAGGTGGGCTACCACCCTTAAAAAAAAATTGTGGGTAGTCTATTTTCATTAGATTGGAGTGTTGTTTTATTCTATATTGGCTTGAGTAGAACTTCCCTTCATGGTAGAGCTGTAGACCAACATAGGTATGTTGAACTTCCTTTGACACTGAGGTGTCACTCTTTGGGCCAATCAAAAGTCTTTGGGTTCCTCTCAACTTGGTCTTTTGATGTTCTTGGAAAATTTTACATCTTGTCGTTGTCATCCTTGAAGGAAAACATCATGCTATTTCTAACGAAACTCTCATGGTAGGCAATATCTTACATTGCTTGATACCTCCAAGGTTGGCTTGATCCTCACCGAAAATAGTACGTTTTTCAGCAACACTAACATAGGGTTATTATTGTATTCTACCATTCTATGGTTCAGGTTTAACATCGTCGTCTCTCTAAAAGGTATGTCACTCAGATTTAACATTCCTCATAGCAAAAGTAAATAATGTGAGTAGTCACCATGGGGGCCAATCCATGTTGCACTCAATCATTACCTTGTACTTGGATTGGTTAATCTTGTTTAATAACACTAAGTCATCTCACTTTGTCTAACAGAAAGTTTCCAATCTGTAAGACAAACTTGAGCTAACTATCATTTCTCAAATAGTGGGTTGCATAACACTCTTATTTAACACAAACTAGATAGTTGTGTTTCTTCATTATTTCTTCTCTTGGTGTAGTTAGCTCTGAAATCTTCATAGCTCATGCAACTTGGGGTTCACTTGTCTTTCCTTACTTGTTGATTAGCTTTCTGCTCCTTATGTACTTGACATTGATCATGGATGTGATTGTTCCTTCACACAAAGAGAAAGTAACCTTAGTGAGGTATTCTTCAGTTGAGTTGTTTGTATCACCATGGGGCCACTCATGAGGACATTCTTTGGAACAGTGTCCTATCTCTCCACAAGATTTGCAGGCTTTGAGTGTTGAAAACATTTCTTTTTCTGTCTCCTGGTTATCTCTAGATACCAATGGTTGATTGTTTTCACTATTGGCCATGCTTTGGGACATCATGTGCACTATCTGAGATTGGGCATCTAACACTTGCTGCATTCCTGGTGCTAACTCCTTATTGGGGTTGCTGGCTTGATTCTGGGTCATCAGTTGTATCAACTGAGTTTGAGCTTCTAGTAGCATCAACGTTGCTATTGCCTTCTCAAGGTTGTTGGCATTTTGGCTAGGCATATGTTTTGGGGTTGTAGGAAAGATGAGGTTATAAAGATAACTAAAGGAGGTTACTATCCACACAAAACAGATCAAGGAAACTCATATTGCAAACAACACATAACAAACAACATGGTTTTTAGAAAACCCTAATATTCTCATACCACGCTCATTGGTATGATCAATACACTAACACGTTAACGTTGTTCTAACAAAGTAACTAGATTGGTGGTCTCATCTTTATCTTCTTGAGTTCTTCAAATCCTTCTCTCAATGTATTGAGGTGTTCTTGAATGTTGTGAAGTCTGGGTATAGCTCCAAGTTTCTTCAATTGTCTTGAGTGTAGGTCTTCATGTGGTGAAAATAACTCTTGCACTTCTTGGTATGGTCATCAACCTTCATGTCTTGATGGTATTGAAGAGGTAGGTCATCTAGAAAATTTTGAAGGTGAATAATAGATGAGAGGATATGAGAAAGATTAAGATGATATGTTTTATTTCTAGAAAGTTACAACATAGAAAATTTTCAATCCTAAGGTCTTTTCCAAACTTAGGGTCTTGAATCCTACAGGCAACACACTGCTCTGATACCATTTTGTAGCGTTCCCATATTTAAATAACGTAAGAACATATGTGTTAGTGTGCTAGTCCCTAGATCAATTGCTAGCACCACAATACAAATTGAAATATCAGGCAAATGCATCAAATTCTATTACTTCGCATGATCCAATCTTTACAAAATAGTATTACAACTTGCATAGTCTTAGAAGACTAGCAGAAAACAAAGAAATACAATGGAAAACATAGTACAACATTGAGCCCATCTACTTCATGTCCCACATGAAAAACATGTTGGCGATAGTCTCGAGATCCTAAACGAAATCCTCACCCGTCTTTAGAAATATCTGCAATATGGAATATGCAGCCACAAGGGAGTCAATACAATTTAATGTATTGGCAAGTAACACTATGGTGGATATAAATGGCGAGACTGATACTACATGCTTATTTGGGTGAGTGGAGTTTTGTCTAAGTTTGCATAAAGCCAGTTTTCTCCTATCTTTTATCATAAAACAATTTCATTTATAATAGGTATCACTAAAAGAAACCAGTGAACCTTAACTAAAATTAAGGAGTACGACTGATAGAAATCCGTGTAAAATCCTACCCATGTTCACCCATCAAAATTTTATTATGAAGTTGGCATGATGAGATTCTTCCGTCATTCCTTGTCCAGCTGCTCAAATTGTCCATGACCAGGGACACCGCTAAGATCTTAGTTTGTTGACTCTGCAGAATTTGTGCACTTTCACCTTTAGACTCAAATCATCCCAAACATCCTTTACACCCTGAGTGCATTAAGGAAAGGAGAAGATTGAGACGAGATCTTTCAGAAGAAATTCCACCACCGTCAGGCTTGACCCGTTCCAACCTATACCCCCTACATTTGCTTGTCAAGAACTGGTGAGTTCATTCAACTTAGTCGATCAAGACAGGGCCCATATGACCAAAGGCTGCACGGGAAGCTACTAAACTTAGAGGGACATGGTAATCTCTTTGTTCCTGGGAGGCCATCCTAAAGTGACAACCTCAAGTGGAATAACCCTTTGACAAGGGCCCTGAGGCAACACTCAACATAAACCAGTGTTACCACTTCCACCCAGGTGTTTCATTAAACTTAGTAGTTTTATCCTTAACATCCAAAAGAAACATTTGAAGAGCATAGAAATTCTACTAAGTTCAATGTCTTCTATACTAGCAGGATATAAAAGGATGGCTACACACTACTTGGGATATTAGCATAGCATAACACTTATATAAATTTCCTACCATGCATACTACTCAAAAATCTAGTAATGCATAATATAAATAATAGGTAGTTGATGGTGTGTTACTTGCCTTGTTGAAATTGGTGAAGAAATCACACTCTCTTCACAAAAGATCGTAGCTCTCCGTACAATCTATACATTGAAAAAACAAACACAAAATAAACAAGCATACTACCAAACAATATACAAGTGAAGAAACAAACGAAACAACAATGACGCAGAAAGGGGTTTAACAAAGTTGGCTAGGACAAGGTCTAGGTTTGAGTTTTGAAAGATTCATTCTATAATGGTTTCAATACTTGTTAAGGGGGGGTTAATACTACACTAAGGATGTCTAGGTTGAGTTTGTAGTGATCAAACTTTATTGGAAACATATTTATCTAAAAAGTTCCAACAGTTCACCTAGGTGATCTCACTCTTTCAACTAAATTAACACATAACAATGTGGAACTCTTAGTCATTTTCCTCAAGAAATTTGAGTGATCTGAGTGAGTCTTTCCATTTGGGTTAGGGTAGGTATAGGTTCAACTAACTTCATAACAATGGAGGTAACACGTTAAAGTCTTGGTATTTTGCATTTGGGTCAATGGTTGGAGAAAAACAACTTGTTATTCTTTAACTTGTGTGGATTGCTCCAAGTGGTCACATGCATGTCTTCTTGAAGATCATCTTCATGATTCCATTGTAGTCTTGTTCCTTGGATGTATTCTTCTCTTGGTCTTGATAAATTTTTCAATGGTTTCACTTCACTAATTGGTTTGGTTATGGGATGGGCACCAAACTCACTAAGTCAAATAGAAAGAAAATAAGAAGAAAGATAGAAAGAGAGAGGGAGATGTTTTCTTCTGAATTTCTTCACACTTGTACTTCACTGAGTTTCTTCTAGTTGCTGTGGACTCTAAGTGTTTTCTTCAAAATTTCTTCAATGACATTCCTCATATCTCTTCATGTTGCCACCAAGTTGATAATGAAGTTTCCTTCTTGTGCTTGAGTCTTGATATCCATTTTACTGACTTGGTGAATACTTCAAGCAAGAATGGGGTAGTGGAGAAGTAGATAGAAAACTAGGGTTCACTACTTGGTACTATATGTGATTGACACATTCTAAGGACCTGGCTTGGCTCAAAATAGACATAACATCAAAGAATAAATGATGGAAATAATTTCTAAGACACGGTGAAAATGGATGTATCACTAAATTGGGTTTTGGTCAAAAACACATGGCCATGGTCCTAGGGTGTCCAAAATGGTTAGGAACTAATGTCTCTGGTTCAAGGTTACCCAATGGAGCAATTTTGGTTAAGAAACCATAATCTAATTATTTATATAATTTAATCTATGTCAAAAATACTCAAATATACCACTTAATTCTAAATTCAAATTTAACTTGATCAAAAATTATTTTGGGGAAGAGGTCATGAAAGTACACATCCTAAGGTTTCCAAATATATTTTATTTGCAATTTTTGGATTTGTAGAATTTGAATTATGTCAAAATTCATCAAACAAGCATATTTGAATGGGAACACATTTAAAATGTGCAAATTTAAATTTGGCCAGTGCCAAAAGTTTCTACATATTGTTCTGATTTAAAAAAGTCTAAGTTTGCTAATTTTGGGCTTATGGATCAAAAGTTATGATAGATCTAAGATGGAGGGGCTTTTCTGCAAAAATTACATTTTATTTTTATTTGGGAATTAATTCCAGAGACAGATGAGCTCAGATCTGTTATTTGCCGCGCAGGTGATGGACACGGACTGGGTCTGGGCCGGCTACGCGCTACCGTGGGCGACAGATAACGAAATCGCCGTTGCTGACTGGCGCAAACGTGGCGCAACCTAATTGGACGGTACCGCTTCGTTTAAGTGATATAACAGGGGCCTTAGGATCTAGATCTAATGGCCGAGCTTCAAAGGAACTCACTGGGCGGCGGGATCTCTCCGGAAAATAACGAGGCGGCGGCTGGAGTTGCGGTCGTTGACGGCGGCGACGTTTCCGAGGTGCGCCGGGCTCGGGGAGGTTGGAGGGAGGGGCAGCGCGGCAATACGAACTCGATGGTGGCCTCGGGGATCCTCGGCGATGCCCGTAGCGACGGCGCGATGCAGATGGAGGTGACGAGGACCCCGACGGGCACGGATGTGCACGGCGGCGACGAAGCTGCGTTGGAAAAGGTGAGGGAAGGGTTCAAGGGGGAGCGCATGACCATGGGGAAGAAAGATAGCCACATAGGGGAGGAGAGAACTCACGGGGGTGGTCGGAGATGGAGGAATACGGCGGCGGACCGTGCTTACTCCGGTGATGAAATTCTCTCACGTGGAGGCACGAATCGGAGGTAGGAGAGGGGAAACGGAGAGGGAGGCCAGGGCGATAAGGAGATGGTCTCGGGCCTGATTTTAATCGCGTTAAAGACGAGTAATCGCGGGGCAAAAATTTCGGGAAGAAACAGTAGAGGAAGAAACACCACAGCTTGATGACGGAATGACGTCATCAATGACGTTAGCATTTTTTTTCTTTTTTCCCCAATTTCTTATTTATTTTATATCTTCTGTTTAATTAATCCAAATAACATGAAAAAAAATCTAAATTCATATTATTTCAAATACTTTCCAAAAGTACCACTTTTGTGGGGTTTTCATCATTTTTAATTTTTCAAAATACAAATTCAAATGAATTCATAGTTGCCTTATTATTCCAATTAAATGAGAAATAATAATAAAATAGGAAAATGGGTTTGGAAAAATTTCAGAGACTATAATATGGTTAATTACTATTTTCCAAAACCATTTCAACTTGTTTCCATGATTTTAATTTTTTTTAAATATGATGAAAACATCATAGTCACTTAAAAGAAAATTTTCCTTATTTATTTGAATTGGGGTTTAATAAAAATAATGGGGTTTTCTCAAATGACGATGTTTTTTTCCCAATTGAAAACATTATTTTTCCAAGTTACTTTACTTGTTTTAATAACTCAATAATATATATAACACCTTACTGTTTTGTTGATTGACAAAATAATTGGAAAACAATTAGCCAACTTTTATCCATTTGAGGTTAATATTAATAGTGACATAATTTCTTGGAGTGAAGGAGAAAATATTAGAGATAGTAACTCTTTGGTTTTTAATTATCATAATCATTTTCGAAATAGTAGTTGAGTAGAAAACATGTTTGCTGAAGATGTTTGCTAAGATAATATTTTATTCACATGGGGGAACATATTTTATTTTAGAAATAGGCTTTAGGGTTTTTGGAATTAAGGCAATTTGGATTATTTATTCCAATTACATATTGTTTTCTTTTATTTCCTCGTTTTATTTGTTTTTTGGTGACTTTCCAAAAATCAGGGATGTTACAGAGACTCCGGCCTGGAGAGAATTTCTATCATCTCCAGCACCTTTAGCTCTCTTTGTTCCTTTTTGGGAAACAAGCCACCTTCAATAAAATTATCAGTAGACCCTAGAACATCAACACACATGTTAAATTAATAGTGTTGTTCTCAAACACACAAAACAAGATTAGGCTAGATATGCGCTTTCAATCTTCCCTCCCCTCTTTTTCTGTTTGATGAAAACACAAGTATTTGCCTTGATAACCATTGCTAGAAGCGAGTTTAGAAAATATATAGAAGCCCCCCCTTTATGTGTGCACCAAGATGGAACACATCAACAAGGATCAACACTCCCACTATATTTTATAAACTTATATCACAAGCAAAAGAAAATAATATACGAACAATATAATAGCATACATAAGTAAGACAAGTAAAGCAAGGGAGGATTAGAAAAAAGCATAGATAGACTCACAAACATAGTCTTACCACACACAACCACATAGTTCAACATTACAGAAGTTAAAATGCAAATAAGATAAGAAGAGGCACGAGCTTTACAAGGAAAATCAAGTTCAAACGGAAGCTTGTGCTCTCGAGAAACCCATGCAAATCCCCGAGTAGCCTAAATAGCAACTTCTCCCCCTTTGGCATCAAGACACCAAAAACGAGAAAAAAAATCAGACTACACGCAACTCAAAGGATCAATCCTCCTCCTTAGATTCCTCATCGTCCTAATCATCCTCTTCCTCGTCATCTTCAGACTCATATTCTTCTTCCTCTTTGGCTTGATCTTCTCCAGTCATAGGAGCCTTCCTTGGTTGCTAGTAGAGGATGGAGCAAAAGTAACCTCACCGAAGTCACTCCATGGAAAATAAGAGGTGTTCCACTCGATGTAGGAGACTGCGTGAGACTCAAAAAAAGGCTCAATAGGAGGGGTACGCACGATGCGAGCATGATATCGAATACTCTTAAGCATCTTCTTCATTTCCCTCCTTTCCTTTTATGCCTCTTGGTTCTCCTTGTGGATTGCAATGGTCATGCAAAGGATGTTGCCCTGGAACCATGTGAGTTCCTTCTGCTCAGAATGCACCCTTTCTTTACCACTAAGGAGAGAGGGAGGATTAGCGTTCTTCCTCCAAGACCTTGAAGCCTCAGTCTGGAACATAGAGAGGTCCTCATCCTCCTCAACATCCTGAAAGTGAATCTAAAGAACCAGAAGATATACAGTCGTGTGCTTTGTCTCAGTGACCAATCTAAGAATCCTGTCGAGGATGAGATTCATTGCATAAGGAGAATAAACATGCACTTTATTCTTCTCATTCATGGCATGATGAATTTCTTTCTTGATGAAGTCCATGACATCCATCTCAAAGCCCTCGCAATCTTCTCCAGCTTGATGGCACTTGAATGCATGATGTAGCAAGTTCACAAGTCGACCAAGAATGGAATCCACATTGCTAGCTTAAGGAGCATTGTTATAATGGAACATACAAAGGAGAATATTGTAGACGCGCTTGAGATCCTTGGTGGTGCCTACACTTTTCAATTTGTCATAGAGAGGAGCTAACTTCCTCTTGTTGTAGGAAACACCATGCACATGCATCGTCTTAACCAAATAATCACCATGGAGAGGATATCCAAGAAGCTCGGAAATCCTCAAGAAGGACGACTCACACTTGATGCGCCCAATCATCCATGTCAAGGTGATGTCCTCATCCTCACAAAGGTGACAGTAGGAAAGAACTACTAAACAAACTAAACGTTGAAGTCTTGCTGAATGTCAACTAGCTTCTCGAGACCAAGCTTCTTAGTCACCCAAATTGCTTCATAGAGAATCTAAGTTGAGAACCTTTTTTCTCACACAGAGGATGACATATCTTGTCATAGATGATGGAGGGATGATAACCCGGTAGCCCAATTCCAAGGTGTAATTCGGCCCAAAGGACGCTGCGCAAGACCCGGCTAAGGATAAAAGAACTTCTAGAAGGCCCAAGATTGTAGGCCTCGTAACCCGGATTGTGGGTTACGATAAGAAAAGTTAGGGTTTCGTACATAGTGTCCGGGTAGGATTCAGGGTGCGCCTTGGAGGGCAAGCCAGGGGGTCGGGTGCTTTATAAACCGGCCCCTAAGTTAGGTTATTGGAGAGCTAAGAGCCCTAGCAATATCGCTTGGTATCGAGCATCCAGTGTAACACGAGAGTCGAGTTAATATCTTGAGATCGGAGACTCGGCGACTTGATTGCCGGCTACCAGATCGAGTTCCATCATGTTTTCCTCTGAGCTAAACCCTCTCCCAAACGCCTGTGTCGTCTTGCCCCAAGATCAGTTACCCCCGGTAACGTCTGCCGTGATTATCCCACGACAGTTGGCGCCCACCGTGGGGCCTGCGTCCAAAGGTGTTTACATCACGGGAGAAGCTCGGAAGAATATGGAGAAACTAGTCATCGGCGAGATCTACATCGACCACGAAGGAGAGAAGATGGTGGACGATTCCGGCTGGGGACCAGAGTCGGATCACCTCGAATCCGGGTCTATCATGACAATCGGGCAGATCAGCGTCTTCATCGGTATGGTACGTACTTCCGGTTCGATCCCTGACGACTTTGGGTTTGATTCTGTGTCAGGGAAGACCAGTTATATCCAATCAGATGGAGAAGAATCAGTTGGGACAACAAACCCGACAGAAGAGCTTACCACGAAGTGGGAACAGCCGGAGGAGCCGGCATGGACCCCGCGTGGCCGGGACGAGAAAGAAGATGATACCGAATCTATCCTGCATCTACTGGAGAACCGGTACGAGGAACATAGCAGCGAAGAGGAACAGTATGGATCCGCGCCAAGCATTGTGCGTCGGGTTGCGGTTTACACGGCTCCCGCGACCAATCTCAACCAAGAGAGCGTAACCGCGGCCGCAGCCGGGACATCACAAGCGTTGACCCGGCAGCAAGGGCCGGCTAACGGGAACACGGTTTTGGCCCAGGTTGACGGAGAGTCAGCATCGGTTACCAGTCAAGCGCCAGAAAACGAGTTACACGCGAACACGTTTGGATTCCTAGCAAACCGGACACCAGGAGCGGGTCCTTCCAATCCACAGCATCCGGCCCTGTTCGACAACAATCTGATCCTAGATCCGACAGTTCTTGCCACAGTTATCACTCCAGAGAACGCGGCGGAACGTGTTAGGGATTTGGACGTAGCCCGTCGTGCATTGGAGCAGCAGAGAAGGCAAGTAGAAGCAGAAAGACAAGGGATGGCCACACGACAACGCGAGCTGGATGCACTGGAAACCCGGCTCCGAGAGGAAACGACTAGAATACATCAAAGGCACCAAACCAGATTGCCAGCATTGGGAGGAGTCATAAACCCGGCCGCACTATTTATCACGCCTCAGGATCAGCCGATTCCAGCGGCAAATCAAGGAACCGCCCCTCAGCCGACAACCGGAGGAGTACAACCGGTAGACACGCAGGCCGGGTTACCCGCACCACAGACTGGAGTTACTACCGGCAATACTGTACCACCGCCACCACCACCACCACCATCACGTTTTCACACACCAGCGGGTCATTACAACAATCCCATGGACAACGTGTACGCGGCAACGCTTGCACTAAATCAAATCCCCGTGAGAGAGTCACCCCACGCAGAGGAGACCGGCGGGCGATAGATATGCTGCGCACCGCGGTGGCACAACAGGTTAATTACCCGGATCACAGAAGTGGAATGCATGGGACACCATATGTCAGCCAACAGCAAGGTAACGCTGGCAACATCCAAACAAGTTCGGCACGGCGGAGGGAAGAGCAGCAGCAAATGCCGCCTCCTCCACACATTCAGGCAGTACCAGCAGCATCAGCAGCACAGGCCATCGTGGACAGTTCCAGAGCGAGGAGAGCCGTGGCCGGGTCTGCGGTACATGGGATACCAGCAGTACCGCGTCCAGCTGTACCCCCTGCAGGATCACACGTTTCCCGAGTAAGACCAGCTTCGACCAATCTTGCAGGACCTAAGTGTCTTTCAGATAGCATCAGGGCTGAGCCTTACCCGGAAAAGTTCAAAGAACCGGGTAAAGTAGTGAATTACGAGCCGACAATGGATCCAGAAACATGGTTGAGCAGTTATGAGATGGCCATGTCGATTCGCAATGCGTCTGAGAATCTTCAAGCCAAATTCATGTATCTAATGATGTCAGAGGGAGCAGCAAAGTTATGGTTCACCAATCTACCGGAAGGATCTATCAAGTCATGGGAAGAATTGAAAACTGCGTTTATCAAGCACTTTCACGGGACGTGCAGAAAGTTATTCACTATTGATGACCTAGAGCGATGTGTTCAGAAGAAGGGAGAATCGGCGCGCAGCTGGGTGCGCCGGGTTATGGAAATACTTCATTCATCTACAGATATTCAGCCCAAGGATGCGCTGCAAGCTATGGCAAAGACCTGCAAGTACACACCTTTAGTACAAAAGTTAACTCGCATGAAATCTAGTCGGAATGCTTCGGAGGTTACAATGGGAGAACTGATGGATGCATGCAACAAACATGCCGCAACGGACACTACGGAAGAGGAAACTGACGATAAAAAAGCAAAAGCAAACACGAGTAATAACGGAAGAACCGGCAATGGATCAGCGCCGGGTAACAACAGCCAGAACAAGCGCCCGTTTGAAGGAGGCTCCGAGTTTGTCGCCAACACTGAAGCCGGATCTTCCAGACCCAGGGCAGAAGGAAATTTCAATACTGGGAATCACAACGGAGGAAACTATCAAGGGCCACCAAGGCCGAGTAATAATTGGGACATATTCCGAATGGCATGCCCGAAGCACAGCAGGAACGGTAGGCCAGCTAACCACTCCTTGGAGCAGTGCGCCGACCTACAAAGATGGAAGAATGAGGAAGTGAACAGAGCCATGCGAGGTGCAGGTCGGGGAGGAGGACCGGGTCCAGGTGGAAACTCGGGCAACGGCCCACCCCCAGCCGGTAACCCGGCAGCTGGAAATCAAGGTAATAACCAAGGGGGAGCAGGAGGTTTCCAAGCTAACCCCAAGCAATTGGGTCAGTATCACGTGCATACTACATGAAGTTCCAACAAGGACAAGAAGATATTAAAACAGGCGGTAAACTCGGTGTCCTCGGCTGTCCCGAGATACCTGAGATGGTCAGAACAGGACGTAACATGGAGCAGAAGGGATCACCCGGAAAGAATAGAACACCCGGGAGTCTTAGCACTAGTAGTCGCACCGCAGGTCAATGGGTATGAGCTGAAAAAGGTTTTGATGGACGGTGGAAGTAGCATCAATATACTGTATTGGGAAACCTTCCTACGCATGGGTCTCAAGGAGTCTCAGCTACAAAAAAGTTCAACAATTTTTCATGGGATAGTGTCGGGTCATTCAGCGTGCCCCGAGGGAAAAATCGCATTGGAGGTAGCTTTTGGGGAATCAAAGGACAACTATCGAGTTGAGTGGCTCACTTTTGAGGTGGTCAAATTGCGCAGTCCTTATCACGCGCTATTCGGAAGGCCGACTTATGCTAAATTCATGGCTAGGCCGTGTTACGCGTATCTACAGCTAAAAATCCCGGGTCCTAAACAGACCATCACCATACATGGAAGCCGGGACATAGCGGCTGAGTGCGAGGAAGGAGATGCAGCAATGGCAGAACAAGCTTGTAGAAAAGAGGAACTCAAATATTACCGGGCTCAAACAGACTCGGATGACAGAACAACCCTGAAAAAGTCGAGTACTGAAGGCGAAAGGGCAAAACTCAAGGCAGCACGAGATACCAAGATGGTGGCTTTCGTAAAGGGTGATTCCCTCAAACAATCCACCACAAGAGAAGAAATTGCGCAGCCGTTCACAACCAGCCGCGTCATGGAAACGCCTTATCCGGATTGGCTGGCAAGCCCGGTACTCATAGTAAAAAAGATCAACAAGTGGAGAATGTGTATCGATTATGACAGTTCCGGACAGATTCCCAAGGAGAACTAAACAATGTAACGGGCAGCAGGTTTCAGACGCACTCTTTTCCTATCCAGGGTACCTAAGGGGACTGGAAGGTTTTTAATGAGGCGGCCTGCTGACCCAAAACTTTCTCGTATCAATAAAGAGATGGTTATCAAGCCTTATTTTATGATCTTTACTTCGATTACAGGTAAGCATTATTTATTGCTATCAGTACATCAGTATCATCAAGTATGTTGCATATATATAGGTCTTGAGGGCTGATTGCTTGAATAGCACAGTTACAAACTCAAAGACCCGGCCTTGATGCCTATGAGTTATAAGGGCCGATTACTCGCAAACGAGTACGGCTGCAGTCTTATAACCGGACAAAGGAGCCAAATTTTCTTGACTTTTCTTACTTAAGCTCGATGTGACTCGCACTAAAGTGGCATGATTTGCTCGCTTACGATTACAATCAGCCATGAAGCCCAATGGGACTTGCCTGACCCTGTTTTCGTATAGATGTAACAACATGATATCCACGCGAAAGCCAGCTTATAGTACAAGATTGTCAAAAGGGTCATCTAAACCACAAGTTATGCAGAGTATAAGGCTAATAGCTGGAAACTCAACGTTTATCAAGCATAACTTCAATACTCACGTGAAACGGCTCTAGGGTTTGGGCTTAGTAAAAACAATTTGTTCTCTGGAAAAGACCGGACATCCCAGACTCGGATTTCGGGCCTTGGGGACCGAGGATTTTGAAACAGAAACAAGTTGTTACTAAGCCCAACAAACCCTAACATCCGAGTCTTGGGGACTTGGGGACTTAGAGAAAAGTCCCCCTGTCAGAACCCAAGATGCTCGGAAACCGAGTCTCACAAAAGGAACCATAAGGAAAGCCGGATGTCGAGAATAAGCTTAAAAAACCAGATAAATATCAAGTTCACCCAGAGGCCAGAAGAGGCACGAGGTATATCAAGGAATTAAAAGTATGTTAAAAATCTTGGTACTAGTATCAAAGGTGCATAGATGCACCTACAAAAGAATATCTGTTTCGAACAAGAGCAGCAAAACGGCCAAGGTATCGTGGTAGCATTTGTTTACTCGGATTCTTGAGTAGAATCCACACCCTTACCCTTGCCCTCCGGGTCTTGGTCCTGGGCTTGCTCCGCGGCTCTCCCGGCATCATCATCATTACCCGGGTTCTTCGCATCAGGACGGACAGGCGGGAGGACAGCCGGTGTAGAAGTGGTTGGCTCTGATCCTAACTCGGCCTCCCTCTTCGCGGTTTCTTCCCTCTTCCTGGCCGAATCAGCAGCCCATTTTTCCAAAATGTCGAAGGGTGGGGGTGCTTCCTCCTTCACGATCTTGCCTTCAGCATCATACGAACTCATTAACGTACCCAGATCCATACTATCGGCCAAAGCGGTTGCCGAGTGACGCACTGAGGATTGTACGGCCTTGAAATCCTTGGGCCCAAACTTGGAGCCGTCTGCTTTGAATTCTGGAAACCCGGATATCACTTTTGCCGGATCAAGCTTAGGAAAATAAGCCTTCGCCAGCGCAAAGGCCCGGGTCATACCAATCCGGCACGCCGAACGTTTCCAGATCTCGATCCATGCAGGCACAGTCGAGCAAGCTTGGATAAGATTTTCTTCACCCGGATATACCTCAGTCGGCCACTTCACGGCATCTAGTATATACTTGGTGCCGGCGAAGAAAGTCCGGAGCACAGTCTTTAAGGTTTTAGCCTTTGCAACGACATCTTCTTCCGGGGTTGCAAGGTTAGCACCTGCAGTTGAAACAAAGAAAGGCCATATCATTAATCCCGAGTATCATGTAACAAAATAGAGGCGTGAAGGCAGTCAGCATCAAGAAACTTACTAAGCAAGATACGATAAGTATCGGTAACTTGCTCCGACAACTTTTTCAGTGAGCTTCGAGAAGTGGTACACCTTTTCTTATATTTGGAAACACTTTTCTTCAAAGTTTCCACTTCATCTTCAAGGGCCTCCCTCCGCTTTACCTCGGCAAGCAGCAGTTGTTCGGTCTTGAGCAAAAGTTCATCGGACCGGGTGGCCTGTGCCTATGAGAAATCAAAGTATGAGAATTAGTCGGATATCATGGCAAGCCGATTATCGCGCAGAGTACCAAGCACAATTTCAACAAATTATACTCGGCACTTGGGGACTAGATGGATAAGAAGAGATATTAGGTAACATTACCTGGTGCTCCGCTGCCATGCGCTCTAGCACATCTTTCTCCGAGGCCTTCATAGCAAGGAGAGTGCTCATCATCTGGTTGAAAGTTTTATCGCCCAAATTGGAAGACTCGGGACCTTGGGGACTTGGAGGAGGGACTCTCCTCTTGGTGCGAGAGGGTATCCGGGTCGTTTGAGTATCGGAGTCTGGTGCCCTCTCTCCCGCGCCCAAGTCTGCAGCGTCTTCCTCCTCGAGTACATGAGAGGCTATGGGATACTCGGCCTCTCGGTCGGCGGGGTTTATTGGTGGCACTTGTTGTTCTTCCCCGCCAGCTGCGGCGTGCCTATCATCAGTCCGGTTCTCCGTATCCGGGTCATCGGTCTCCATATCTTCTTGATCGCTAACAGTGACCGCGGCTCTATGGACAATGTGAGCAGGCAGTTAGCGTATGGTTGAAAAAAGCGATGAAACAGCGATAAAGCATCAGGAAGGGAACTTTACCCGGGATTCACCACGAAGTCCGAGGGGAGCTCACTGCTGGACCCGGATGAAACTGAAAAACATCAAGTAAGACACGGAATTATCTTGTAAGGAGATGGTTTGGAAAGACTTTGATATTCAAGAAGGGATTAGATAAATACCGGCGCGTTGAGCCGGAGACGATGAAATGCCCGGGTTAAGAGCACCATCACCTGGAAAGTTCCGAGTCATCCGGCGCTTGGTCGCGAGCGGTTCCTTCAGATATGGCCAGAAGGACAAATCCCTGGTTAGTTTGTGCATGATATCAAGTAAGTATGATTTAGAGGCAAGGAAAAGGTATGGAGCCTTGAAGACGACCCCTTGGGGTTTTCTCTTTGTTCCGACCCTGACTGTTGGCTCAGCG
Source organism: Alopecurus myosuroides (assembly GCA_028641055.1). Lineage (NCBI taxonomy): Eukaryota > Viridiplantae > Streptophyta > Magnoliopsida > Poales > Poaceae > Alopecurus > Alopecurus myosuroides. The sequence goes on along the minus strand of CM054058.1, from coordinate 439,220,706 downwards.
TCGTCCTCGTCACTCGCTGACTCCACCCTGCCTTCAGTTTCTTCTTCTTCGTCGCGTTTCTCTTCTTGTTCTGAAAGTTATCAGGATTTACAATCGGAAAACGAAGAATGAACAACAGTGATTTCAAAAAATAAAGAAAAAAAAGCTAAGTGAAACTCGGAATGTACCTTCATCCGAGTTAGCGGCGTCTTCTTTCTCCTCTGGAGTTTCAGAGCTAGGAGGAGTTTCAATCTTCCAAAAGGGATCATCGGCCTGAGATGAAGATATAAGAATAAGGGTTATTAGTCATATCGAGTGGAAAGTGTGAAGATAAAAGTATGAAAGCCGAGTCTTTACCTTGGGGGACGGGTTCTCACGCGTGAAGGGTTCTAACCCGGCTATATTCCGGATTACCTCCAACTTCTCTGTCAAGAAGCTCTTGATAGTCTTGTTGGTGTCTCCGGCTGCAAAGCTATGGGTGGAGTACCGGAGCGAGTCCGTGGTGTGTCCCGAATACTCGCACATTAACTTAGTGCGGATGGAATTGGGTTGGATCCGGAAATCGACCCAAGTTTTCACCAGGTTAAGCCCAATGAGACCTTGGGCCGACAGAACAGAGATTTTGGCTAGTAAAGGCCGGATGGCCTCCCTGTCCGAGTCAGGGGCAAAGGCGTTGAAAGTCTGGAGATATCGAGAAGGCCCTCCGAGTAACCCGGCAGTTTCTTTTGGACGGGTGGGGAGGTGTCTCGGCAATAGAAATATGAGAGTTGCCAGTGTTTGACGTGGGAGTTGAGAGTGAGGGGTGGCATCAAAGAATTCTTGCGGCGCTGGATAGAGACCCCGCCGCAAGCGAGAAGTGCCCCGTCACCGCTTTCGCGGCACGGTTTGCACTGAAAAAGCTCGATAAAAAGAGCCAAACTTGGCGGTGTGCACAAGTATGACTCGGAAAGAACGATGAAATGGGAAATATTTAACACAGAGTTAGGCCCTATGTCAAATATTCGGAGGCCGTAGTGGCTCAAAACATGTCGAAAGAAAGGGTGACCCGGAGGACGGAACCCCCGGGTCACGTGCTCTACAAAGCATATTACCTCATCATTGGTGGGCGTGGGCCAGGTCTCGTCACCCGACACCCTCCAATGGATATCCTTTTGAGAAGGGAGGACTCCTAATTCGGCCAGTTCTTCTAACTTGGCCTTCGTAACCGTGGACCGCGCCCAGTTGGCGGATATGGAGTTGGTGGTCTTGGTCTTGGCCGGTTGTTTCCCCTGCCTCTTGGGAGCCATGAGATTAACCTGCAAAGGCACGAGATAGGAGAGTACAAGAAATGAGACTCGGAAATCATGAGTCATCCGAATGTTTGCGAAGAATATCAAGAAGACATGGAAGTAAAAGAGTTATCCGGGTATCATTCTATGGAGCAAGGTTACGAGTTGTCCGGGTATCAAACATCGTTACGAAAACTATGAAGTGCTTATGTGTTGAGAGGCGTTTGGGAAAGATGGATGGTTACCCATGTGTCTACTGAAAACAAAGGAGCCGGAAAAAGAGAATTTTCCGGGTGTCAGTGGCAAGCGCGGAAATTTTGGGCGGCCCGAGCCTAGATTGGAGATTCCATTTCTAGATTTGTGGTGAAATTAGTGATTATGGGCAGTAGGGGAGCAAAGTGAAATCTATGTTTAAGTCGTTGGATGAGTTAGAATGAATTCGGGCGACCTAATTCGGCGTGACCAGAAAAACGGCCGGCGGGTTGACTTAGATCTAATCCGAGGTAAATCGAGAAATTGCGAGCACAAGTTAATGGATGTAAGAGACTTACTGGAGGAGATCGAATTGAAGCCCGACGGAGGCAGATAGCGCAAGCTTGGTGTCCCTTTGCGATTCCCGGCGGGCAGGTCGGGGGTGCGGCGGCGGATCTTGGCGGCGGCGTGGGGCGAACCGTGGCGGAGCGCAGCCGGCGGCCGATTGGCTCTGGTGATGCGCGTGAGGTCTCCGTGGCGATGCTCTGTGAGCTTGGGCGCGGAGGCGAGGAGGAAGAAGAAAGGGGGAAATGAGCCGTTGGGGTTGGATTCGCTCTTAAGTGACTATTTATAAGGGTGTGGGCGGCTAAACCTAGCCCAACGGTTGGCAACCGGAAATTTCGGGTTAAACGGCTATTTGCCTGGATTCCGTGGGGTGTGCTTTGAGTGCTAAACAAGATGTCCGGATGGAAACAAGAATGAGATCCTCTCCGCAAAATTGGGGTCAATTATCGAGTAAAGTTAGCCGGATCTTTGACATTCTTATCGGGGTGTTGATCCGGGAAGACAAGAAAAGACTTGGAGAAAGCCGGGTTACAGTATGGCCGCCGTGGAGTTAGGCCTAGCTGTTCATCAAAGTAACGTAACCCGGGCCCCATTGAACTTGTAAGTTTGATAGTTTTGCAGGGAATAGCGTGCGCTTCAAAGAGGATCTTGTGAAGCCCAAGCTATTCTGGGGACTACTGATGGAGGGATGATAACCCGGTAGCCCAATTCCAAGGTGTAATTCGGCCCAAAGGACGCTGCGCAAGACCCGGCTAAGGATAAAAGAACTTCTAGAAGGCCCAAGATTGTAGGCCTCATAACCCGGATTGTGGGTTACGATAAGGAAAGTTAGGGTTTCGTACATAGTGTCCGGGTAGGATTCAGGGTGCGCCTTGGAGGGCAAGCCAGGGGATCGGGTGCTTTATAAACCGGCCCCTAAGTTAGGTTATTGGAGAGCTAAGAGCTCTAGCAATATCGCTTGGTATCGAGCATCCAGTGTAACACGAGAGTCGAGTTAATATCTTGAGATCGGAGACTCGGCGACTTGATTGCCGGCTACCAGATCGAGTTCCATCATGTTTTCCTCTGAGCTAAACCCTCTCCCAAACGCCTGTGTCGTCTTGCCCCAAGATCAGTTACCCCCGGTAACGTCTGCCGTGATTATCCCACGACAATATTTCTCTGTCTGAATTAGCTCATGTTCCTTCCTCCAATATTAGGGTTCTGAGTAGTGCAAGCCATGCTGAAGAAAGGCCGCATCCACATATCCCTAAACTCGCTCTTTCTCATGCCTGACAGAGTGGATATGCGATCAAAACAATCTTTCTTAGCAAGCTCATGTATTTGGTGTTCAGCCTCAGTTTCCTCTCTAATACGCTCATCATTTGATTGCTCTGCCATGCATCTGAACACTAGTCTCTGGACCAGTGATCAGATAGTCCCGAGGATGACCATGGTATGGATGTTGCTTCCTTAGCTTGACGTTGGGGTTGGAGGAGGAGGCCCTGGTCCTTCTCCCTAAAAACAACCAAGAAACAAGGACAAATAGCATAAGGATAAGCATGCATGCCATAGAAAATATATAAGAAACCATCAGAAGATTCTGGGCATAAAATAGGTGAATCTACACCAGAGTCTCCGACCTCGGGGCGGAATCTCTGGCCTACCGGAGTCTCCGGTACAGAGGACCGGAATATCCGGCCCTACGACTGGGACTCGGATGGAGATTCACAAACTTGATACCCACTATGTCTAGATGATTTCTAGAGTATATGTTTTATCCTAGGAAGATATCTACCACTAAGGACTAGGGGGTGTGCATCTCAAAACCATCGAGGTAAACCCTAGAGAGAGTGAGAGAGAAGGGTACCCTGATCCTTCATGATGCTCCAGGTAGGGGAGGAAGATCTCCCCCTAAGGAGTGGTGGGGATGGCCTGGCAACAAAAAAATCCGGTGGCGGAGGGTGATCGGATGTCTTCCTTGGAGAGCGGCATCGGTGCAGGAGGAGTTTGGGGTCGGGGTGGAAAGTAAGTTGTGAGCAACTCCCCACCCGATCCCCTTTTTCGCTCTACAGGAACCGCCCAGACCGGAGTATCCGTCCTAAACGCTAGAGTCTCTGATGTACCGGAGTTTCCGTGTTTAGGGCAGAGATTCTGGTCAGACCGGAGTCTCCGGTGTAGAACACCGGAATCTTCGGCCCCAACTTTCCAGCAAAATTAGATTTGTGTATGGGACATGCATGTGGCTTTAAGAAACCAGTTTTTAGGGATTTGTTTGGCTTGGTATAGATAAACATAGTGGAGTGGTACTTCACACCTAAAAACTTGCAAGATCCAATCAAATAAAACCAAGAATGAGGGTGTTTTCCATAAAACCAACCAACTCAAAACAAAAAGATATGCAATTGAAATCCAAATTACAACCAAACAAGATACAACTCTTCGCAAAGAAGAGGTTGGTGGCCTAGGCCACCATATAAGAGAGTATGGTATGACACCGTGAAGATATATCTTTGGCGCATTGCGAATTCTCAACATTTTAGCTCACAATTTAACATTAGAAAAAGACATAGATAAATGATTTTTTTTGCTTTGGGCATAATGGTGGGAGGGCGAACCCAATCTTTTAGGATAACACTCCCCTTATGTCCATGCCTACACCTAAACCCAAACACATAGTCAACTATATGTGTGTGTGCAAGATCCTCAAGTAAACCTCCTTGAATCGATGATATTTAGCTCAATCCTCAAGAACATGAATCTTCAATCATCTAGTGTCTTCGTGAATATGTCTGCAAGAGTATCCTTGGTTGGGACATAGGCTAGCTCAATATCAGCTCTTGCCACATGATCCCGAATGAAATGATAACGAATCTCAATTTGCTTCGACCTTGTGTGTTACATAGGGTTGTAGGCGATCTTGATGGCACTCTCATTGTCACATAAGAGGGGCATCTTATCACAATGAACATCATACTCTTTGAGGGCTTGCCTCATCCATAGAAATTGGCTGCAAGCACTATCGGCCGCCACATACTCGGCTTCGGCGGTGGAGAGAGATATACAAAAAAAATTCTTAGAAGACCAACTCACGAAAGACCTACCAAATAATTGGTAAGCCCAGGAAGTCAATTTCCTATCATATTGATCACATGTCCAATCCAAGTCTGCGTACCAATTGAGAGAAATTGTGCCCCCTTTGGGTACCACAAAGCAAATCTTGAGGTATGAACCAAATACCGAAAGATCCTATGGACCGCCACCAAATGGCTTTCTTTATGATCCACTTGATATCTTGGACACACTCCTACACTCAACGCAATATCAGTCCTAGATGCACAAAGATAAAGAAAAGAACCAAACATAGAATGATACAACTTTTGGTCCACATCTTTACTGCCCAGATTGCACTTGAGTTGGCACTTGGTTTGCATGGAGACCTTCTCTTTAGCACCTTGAAAGTTAAACCTCGTTACCATGTCTTGAGTGTACTTGGATTGAGAGGTTAAAGTGCTTCTAGCCGATTTCTTGATCTCAAAGACAAGAAATAATCTCAACTCTCCCATCATAGACATCTAAAACCAATCAGTCATATGCTCTGAAAATTCATCATTGAAAGTTTGATTAGTTGAGCCAAAGATAATATCATCAACATATAGTTGGCATATGAAGAGCTCCCCTTTAACCCTCTTTGTGAAAATGGTGGGATCGATTTGCCCAACTTGAAATCCACGGTGTTTCAACAACGCTCTAAGGCGCTCATACCACGCACATTGTGCTTGTTTAAGTCCCTGGAGCGCCTTATCAAGCTTATAGACATGGTTAGGGAATTTGGGGTTCTCGAAACCCGGTGATTTCTTAAGATATACCAGCTCTTTCAAGGGACCAATTAGAAAAGCACTTTTTACATCCATTTGTCGCAATTTAAAGTTGTGAGAATATGCATATGCAAGAAGGATACAGATGGACTCAAGGAGAGCCACGTTATCATAGGTTTCATCAAAGTCAATGAGTTCTACTTGGGACTAACCTTGAGCTACCAATCTTTCCTTGTTCCTTATGAAAATTCCATGCTTATCTTGATTGTTCTTGAATATCCACTTGGTGCCAATAACATGGCGGCAATCTTTCGGCTTCTCAACTAGCTTCCACACTTTGTTGTGCTCAAAGTTATTGAGCTCATCATTCATAGCTTCCAACCAATCCGAGTCCTCAAGAGCCTCAAACACTTTCTTAGGTTCCACCATGGATATGTGATCTTGATGCTCACTAAAACTTGCCATTTGAGGTCTTACGGATCTTTTTCCTCCTACATCACCCAACACCTTATCATCGGAATTGTCAATTTAATTCAAGGCTATGTCCATCCTTGCGGCACGACGAGCTTCGATCACCTCATTGTTGCGAGGAGTAATCGCTTGATCATCTTGATCATTTGGGTCCCCGTCTTGACCGGAATGTTGGCCTTGAATATCATTTTGGCTTGCTTAAACATGATATGAAGAAGGTTGATCTTGTCTATCTCGAATAATAGGAGAACTTGGTTCTTGCATAGCAACTTGATCAACAAGAGAAGGGTCTTGAGCTTGTTCTTGGGTGGTGCATCACTTGCTCCATTGGCATGATCTTGTAGTGTAGATGAGGGCTCCACTTGAGTAGATAATATTTCTTCTCGATCCGCCACAAGGTGTCTCTCCTTGGGGCGGAAAAATCCCACACCCATTCTTCCTATGGCTTATTGAGGTATTGAAACATCTACACTAGAAACATTAAATTGCGCCACTTGGGCGCCATCATTTTCTTCGAACACCACACTACTATATTCAATGACAATCTGTGAGGCCTTGTCAAAGACTCTATAAGTGTGGGATTCGACACCATAACCAACAAAAGTACCCTCAATATATTTAAATTGGGAACGCACACCTTTTACCAAATAGAAACACTTACAACTAAAGACACATAAGTTGGAGATATTTGGTTTGTTGTTGGTGAGAATCTCATATGGAGTCTTCATTAAGCCTTTGCGAATGTAGAGCTGGTTAGAGGAGTGACAAGCCATAGAGATGGCTTTGGCCCATAGATATTGGGGAGAAGTATAATCCTCCAACATGGTCCTAGCCATATCCAAGAGGGTCCCCATTTTGTTCAGGGGTATATGCATCGGAATATTGATGAGAATCCCCTCATCACTAAGAAATTCATATAGGGTGTACTTTTTGAACTCGGATCCATTGTCACTTCTAATGGCCAAGATAGGAACAATGTGTTGGTGTTGCACTTTATTGGAGAATTCTATGACGGTTTGTTGGGTCTCACTCTTCAACATGAAGAAATAAACCCAAGTATATCTTGAATAGTCATCAACAATCACCAAGCAATACTTCTTCCCACCAAGACTTGCCTCGGGCGCGGCACCAAAGAGATCCACACGAAGAAGCTCCAAAATACTCTTTGATGAAATAATAGTCTTGCTAGGATGGGAGGAATCATGCATCTTTCCTTCAACACAAGCCCTACAAACACGGTCTTTGGAAAAGGAAACATTTTCTTTTAGTCCGAGGATGTTGCCACCTTTGTGAAGACTTTGCAAATTTCTCCTGTTGACATGGGATAGGAGGCAATGCCACAACCATCCCACAGACACATCGCTTGATTTTTGGTAGACCTCGAAAACTATACCACATACAAATCATTTTTGACGTGCCCTACGTATGCAACGTCTAGAGTCTTTCTCTAAACAAGTACCACGATGTCAGGTTCAAATAAGATGGGGAAACCCATCTTCTCTAAAGCATGAAGTGAAAGTAAATTATAACAAAGGGATTCGACAAGCATGAAATTTGAAAGAGTGACGTTCGGAGCAACAACCACCTTGCCGAAACCTGTTACCTTAGACTTAGACTCATCTCCATCAGTGACGGTTGCTTGATTTATATTTGGTATCGACTCCTTCATAAGCTCTTTGCTTCTCCTCATATGAATTGTACATCCACTATCACGTATCCATTTCGACCCACCGGAAGCATAGTCCTCCAAGAAATCATTGACTAGAGTTAGGACCTGAGGAGGGTCCTCTCATGTTAGCAACAAGGGTCTTGGGGACCCAAATTGTGTAGTTAATGTAACCTACAATATGACAAACATATTTATCTTGCACAACACAATAAAAAACAGCATATAAGAAATAATGAGTATTGTTAGATAACGCGGGGTTGCTACGAGTAGTTTCGCCCCTAATGACAATACCATTTGCACCAACATTCTTGTTTTCTTGTGCGGGCTTGGCCTTGTTCTTGTTCTTGCTCTTGGAGACATATCCAAGACCTTTATTTCCATTTTGTGGCCTTGGAGCCACACTTTGTGGTTTGACATCCATATTCTCAACATTAGGGCCCTTTCCCTTTAGCCTTGCAAGCTCATCCTTCAACGTAGCATTCTCCTCAATAATATTTGCATGATCACAAGAAGAAGTAGAGGTAATAGGCATATTAAATTGGTCTAGTTGAGTTTGAAGTTTTTAATGAGACTTGTTGAGGGTAGAGTGTTCACCCTCCAAGGCCTTATGAGCCTTGGTGAGCTTCTGTAACTCCTCGGTTAGTTAATCATGACCAACCCCAAACTCAACCTTTTTATTTTTATCCAATTTATACCGAGCAATGGAACGGTCACGTTCCTTAGTAATTTTAGACATTAATTCATTATGTGACTCCTCAATAGTCTCAAGTTTCTCCTCAAGAGAGACTCGAATCTCATGTTCTCCCTCAAGAGAAATTGAGAGATATGCCTTTTCAACTGCATCCTGTCTATCGGTATAACCTTTCTTATCAAGGGCCTCTTGAGTCTCTCCCAATTGGGTCATGAGAACATCAAACTATATTTTGGTATCACCTTGCATGTTAGACATAAATAGACCCAAATAAGCAATTTCATCTTCTACACTAAGACTAGCAAGGTTATTTTCATTTTGAGTCTTAGAGGAGGTAGAAGATGATACCTCAGTGACCTTTGCAATGAAGCACTTTGCGGAAGGTCTTCATTGGGGGATTGAAAGTGATAGAGATTATTAATATGCAATTACAATAGCGGCCACTTCACTTGTGGAATCTTCTTCTTCATCACCGCAATCATACTCTTCTTGATTCACTAGCACAAACCTTGAAGGTGGTTTCTCGTTGAAAGGTTTCTTCTTGATGAAAGGATTCCTATGAGGAAGCTTTGACTTGTCCTTGAGAACAAGTTTACCTCCTTGACTTTCTCTATTCTCAAAAGGGCACTAAGCAACTAAGTGATACTTGCCTTGACAATTGAAAGAATCCCTCACTTTTTGAGTCCCTTCCTTGCCATAGCTTGACTTGGTCTTCTCCTCAACATATGCCTTAGCCTTGGGAGGATTCTTCCTAAAATTGCACGTCAAGAGCAATGAAGTCCTTAAGCACCGGATCATACTCTTGGGCATTTAATGGAGCCAATTCTTCTCTTGATTCAACATCTTCTTCATGGTCCACAATCTTGGTAACAACCTTGGCCTTCAAAGCAACAAAGATCCCTTTGTGCATTCCAATATCACGAGCATGAGTGTCTTCAGCAAGCTTTGTTTGAACTTGAAAGGAGGTCATCTCTTGCATCACCTCTGTAACAGCCCAAGTATGAAAACCTACCATTTAGAATGTTTGATTTCTTGTTATTTAAGTATTGCATCATGTCATCATATTGTTTCCATGTTGTTTGCTTTTGTTTCTAAATTGTTGCATTTGTTTTCCACTGTTTTCACAACTCAAATTCAAATCTTACTCAAACAATGTTTTCATACTTGTTCTGTTACAACTTTTGGAATAAAAATAACAAATGAAAACAACCAATTTGTTTCACTTTATTCCATGTTGATCAACTAATAAAATGGTGCCTTTATTTTCACTAATTAATTCCAAATTGGTTTTCAAATGCAAAGCAAAATCATCATCAACACCTCATTTGGAAATTATCAATTATCAAACCATTCCAATAATTCTAACCCAACTAATAATAGGGTTCACCCTATTAAATTGTGGTTTCTATTTTAATTAACCAAATATTCCAATTTCAATCAAATTCTTTCAAACAGCACACAAGATGGGCTATAACCAATTTATAAACATTATCACTTCAATCAACTAATTTTAATCTTTTAATTCATAGGGGCTACCCTATCAAAATGCTTTTATTTCATAATGTTGACTTAATATGAAAATTCATTCAAAATTGGTTTAAATACCAAACAACAATTTATTTTCAAACCTTCTGTAAAACAAAAACTTGGCAGTGCTTTCTTTTAATCAAATTAGCTTAACATATTTTTCCTACAATTTTACTAACCTAAAATATCTCCTTTTTCTTCCTTTTGGTTTCAGCAAAAAAAAATATAAAGAAACAAAAAGAATAAAAATGCAAAGCAGTGGGCAGCAGCTAACTAACCAGCCAGCCCACCCTTCCTTTTTCTTTCTCCCACAACCCAGCCCATCTAACCCCGAGTTGGCCCAGAACCCCTTCCCCCTGTCGCTGTCACCTACCTCGGTGAGGTCATCTCTGTACGAACACACCCTTCACCCTCCGATCGCCTCCTCCCCTCTGGATGCTTGCCGTACCAGTACCCTCCTCCCTCTTATAATCCCCACCGAGACCACCTCGTGAACCCTAGAGCCTACCCCCTCTCCCTAACCCTAGCGCCGCGATGCCATCTTCCCTCTCTGCTAGACCCTCCCCCTCTGAATTCTGAACCGCACCGAGACCACCGAGACCACCACCTTCCTCCCTCGTCGCCGGTAGCCAGGGTCACCTCGAGGAGTAGTTGGTGGCGGGAATGGAAACTTGGAGTTGCCCTGATGCTCGCCGTCCCCTCGCCCGCTGCCGGGAGGCACCACGGTGGCCGCGCCGTCGCCGGCAATTTTTCCTCCGTTCTGCCTCGAGTCTGATCGACGACATCGACCAGTAGCAGGTGAGCGCCACTGCTCCTCCTTCCCCTCTCTCTCTGCACTGCTTGCCTGCTTCAAATCCAACGCTTGCTAGCTGCCACCGTCCGCTCGTTATCGCCGTCAGGTACCAGTTCTCGCCGGAGTAGCCGTGAGTTCTGTTCTCTGTCAGTCGAGTTCCTCTGTCAGTCGAGGAAGCGCTGGGTCGTTTCTTCAGTTAAGCTCGGGGCCTCCAATCCTGTGTTAAAACCCGCCGCGCCCCAGATCTAGCACAAGCACACGAACGTCCCACTGGCTCGGTCCCGTGCGCGCAACGCTAGCGCCCTGGGTTCGATACCCAGCGGCCGCACCACTTTTTTCGATTTGTTCCCATCGCGCGCGGTCCCACCAGTCGGTGACTGCCCCTGCCACGCGGGCGCGCGGCGCCACGCTGTCCCCTCTGGCCCACGCAGCAGGGACATTGGGTAGAGACCAGCGTGGTAACAAATATCTCTGCGAATTTCCTAAAAATCCTTAATTCATTTTAATAAACAGAATTAAAACAAAAACTTCACAAGTTAATAACTTTATTTCTGTAATTCCTTTTAATACAAGTTCTATATGAATTCTGATCCAATTTTTCTGAACTTTCCAAATATCCAATTTGTGTACTGTTTTGGAAACTTCAAATGTATTTAAAATTCAAACTTAAATATTACAAATGCTAATTTCTAAAATCCATAACTAATTATTTATTAATCCAATAAATGCAAATAAAATATGTTTTCCATACCATTTCAACTCCTCTTTTCAAATATAAATTTTGTTTTCTGTTTTTAATAATTAAAATTGCCTAAACAATTTAAATCTTGTTTAATGCAATTAAAAATTGTTTAATATTGTTTAATTCATAATTAAATTATCCTAACTCCTATTTCAACATGTGAGACATGTAATCCAACTAAAATTTGATGTTCTTTTCAAATATAAACTTTGTTATTTGTTTTGCCCACTTTAACTTGATGAAAACAAAAAAATACCTGTGTGACATGTTTAAGTAACCAAATTTTCCAAACTTAACAAATGATTTCCAAAACTTGTTCCAATCCTTTTTCACTTGCATCTATCATTGTTATTTGTTGTTATTTTGTTGTTATCATCATGCATGCATCATGCTAACAACTCTCACATAATAATTAATTGTAAATCATTTGTTTCCACTTATTTCAATGAATCTTTCCATATGCAATCCAATTGCATATGGGTCCAATTAAATTGTGTTATCTTGTCAAGTAGTTTATTCGGATGCATCTATTAACATGACATGCATCATCCCATGTTTGTGCACCTATGCCATGATAATGATTGTTTATCTTTCTGCAATGTTTGTTTGCTTCTTCCCGGATAAACGACGACGTTGAGACCGACGATCCTTACGACACCCCTTCTAAGGAGTTAGCTCAGTACCAGGCTACTGGGTTTGCAGGCAAGTTATCACTCACATGAACCACTGTGTTCCTTTCAACATTGGTTACCGATACTTTCCGTTGTTCTTTTCTGCTAGCTGTAGTAGTAGTTGTTTCTGTTACGAACCCATCACATGAATCCCTTAACCTTGATATTGCCTCACCTCCCCTCCTATCACCCCTTTGGTTGAGCCAGTGTCTTACTAGCATGCTTAGGTTGTTTTGCTCGAGTCTGTTACCCGTTACTTTCTGTTACTATTTCTATTACGTTGTGGGGGCTCGATGTTTAATCAATCAATCATGCTAATGTTACTATTAATAATAAATTTGATGATAAGGCACCGGCAGGAGGCCCATGAGAGGTTTTGAAGCCTGCTAGTGTCGACCCTAATAGGAAAAGGGTCTTGTCTACTGATCCATGATGAGCGCACTAACCGCATGTGGGAAGCGAGTATGGGCGCCCCCCTCAACTTGACCTGATTCGCATCTCGTCCAAATCACCTCATTTAGTTCGTGTTTTCCATTTGCCGCATGCATGTTTTTTGCGAGCCCAGGCCAGGGTGGAACTTTCGTAGTCGGCATATAGGGGGACACGTTCTTAGAGTGCTATGAGGGTCCATTTTCTTCTGGGCTCGATTAGCCGTGCGCCCAAGGTGCTTTGGGCTTGATGCGAAGAATGGTTGGTTGTGTAGAGTACCCCGCTTGGTGGAAGTGCATTTCCATCTGGCGGGTTATTCTTGCGTGTACGGCTAAATTGGTGCAACCCTGCAGGGATAATCTTCTCGAGAAGCGTGTTTTCCGCGGTTATGGATTACTTGGTGAAAGTACTGGCTAACAAGTACTCAGGACAACTTAAACATAATGATCAAACATATTACACCCAATGGTTAATAACTTGACTAGTAATAGGTTGATGACACAATAACTTGATTCACCTTTAATACAACTGTGTGAGTTATCCTCGGATTGCTTCTTTGGATAAGGGGCGAGATCCAGGATGGGTTTGTTTGAAGTTATCTTTCAGTTGGTTACAATCCTCGATCTTATCTCCTTTCTGTTAGCCGGAAGTGGTAGAATCTCTGTAGTTGGTTAGCGCAGCCAGTTGCAGCATCTTTTATATCCCTTTTCTTCAGTTGAACCCAAGGCATCTGTGCTTGGTGTTGACGGGCTACACCTTGGTGAATTGTGAGTCTTGCTTGCCAGTACGTTGGTGTACTGACCCCTTTGGGGCTGTGGTTTACGCAGACGACGTTTCCGAGGATCTACATGGTGGCTACTACGTGGAGTATGACGACGAGACTGCTGACGAGTAGATAGCGGACCCGGGCAGGATCCGAGACTTCGTGGATGGGCTCCGTCTGTTTGTTTCCGGCCTCTTAGGCCTATTTGGTTCTTGTCTGTACTCAGACATGTTGAATGCTTCCGCTGTGTTGTAATGATGTATTGTTGGGGCAGGTGCCCTCTGAATGATTGTATTTGCTATCTCTGCTCTAATGAGAGCCATTTGCAACTTATTTTCAATCTTTTGTGTCGTAGAGATCTGTTGTGATATCAGTTGTTCAACGCCGTTGACGTACCATGTGTGTATGGTGTGAAGTACGTCGACGGAAGTGCCTTTGATCTCTAGTGGATAGTTTACATCGACGATGGAATAGCAGGGCTTGTGTTGTCGCGCATAAGCGCAGGCCTACAAGGAAGCTGGGACGTGGGAGCAGTTATGCCCCATAATCCAAGCATCTGCTATCCAGTTCGTACGGTGAGTATCCCCTAGAAATCAGGGTGCGACAACCTCGGTTGAGGTCATGAGATGATAGTCGCGTTTTCCATGAAGGCTCTTCAAGTCCACGTGCCCAAATGGCATGAGGGAACTCACGTACTTCATCTTGATCCAAGCATCATTCACATGAGTAGCACCATGACCACTAAAGGTGGTGGCAAGGGTCTTGAGTCTTTGGTACATGTACTCATGGCTTTCACCATCATGCATATAGAACCCTTCTGCCTCATTTCTCAAGGCATCAAACCTATTCATCTTCATGCTTTCATTTCCCTCAAGCAGGTAGATGAGAGCATCCCATGTTTTCTTGGCGGTGGAGTATTGTTGAAGATTTGGCATGATTTTCTCACCTTGCGGCTTGTTGAATCATTTGCAAAATCCCAAAATTGAGTTGACAATCAACCACTTCTCTTGTTGTCAAGTTCTTTGCATCAATGGGCTTGTATCCATTTTCAATTACTCACCATAGCTCAATGCAAGAAGAGTTCATGTGAGTTTTAATGAAATATTGCCATTGACTAGAAGAATCTCCATCAATTTTAGGAGGGTCGCCTCTATTTTTTTATATGAGAATGTGGGATAGGAGGATTGGGAGAGTAGAAACCAGAAAAATTATGGTAGTATTCCTTTCCATCATTTCCCTTAGAGGGTGAAGGTTTATTAGGAAGATGAGATTCACTTTTAGTTTCTTCATCCTCCTCCTCGTCACTTTTGTCATCCAGAATTTCTTCTGTGGATGCCGACGATGGGGATGTCGTGTCCTTCAGCTTCAAGAGTTGCGTTATCATTTCACGTAAATATTTAATTTGGGCCTCCATGGAGGATGTCAAGAACATTTTCAATTCCTTACATCATCCTGAAGGGGTCGTTGCATAGAAAACAAAAAATTTCCTACGCGAGAGACACCCGAAAGGCCAAGATCTAATCTAGGAGACGAAGTGCAACGAGAAAAGAGAGGGTTAAGGAGAACACATACCCTCGAAGACACAAAGCGTTAGGAGATCTAATCTCGTTGTTGGCGTAGTCGTACTCACACCGATCCCGATAGCGAGAAGAAGTGCACCGCAATCCGGCGGTGCCTCCGTGATCGGTCACACGTAAGGTTGATGACGACCTCCGTTCCCTCGATCCAGCAGGGAGGCGGAAGTAGAGGATCCCTCGGAACTCCAACAGCACGACGGCTTGGTGTGGTGGAGAAAAAATTGCTCAGGGCTTCGCCAAGCGCATGAACAAGTGGTGGAGCAGCGGGAGGAGGCAGGAAGAGATAACACAAGTGTATGTGTGTGTGGGAGAGGGAGCTCTCACCAATCCTTTTATAGGAGGGGATGACAGCCACGAATTTTTGGGTGTCTCCACCTCTCCCTCATCATGTGAGTGGAGTCTCCACTCAACCCACTCATTCTTCCATTAATTCCCACTCAAAGTCCCATGGGTTTCTTTAATAAATAAATAAAACAATTTTATTTCTTTATTTTAATATTTGTTAATTTCATTAACAAACATTAACATATAACCCCGTGAGTTAGTTTTTAAATCTATTAACAAACATTTGATAAGAATCCCCTTGAACTATTTCAAAATTACCCGAAACAATTTCGGTGATTAGTTCAATATTCCGCGAAACAATTTCGGTGCTGCCCAAACTTTTCACCGATATTCCGCATCCTCTCAAAATGCGTCATCGAACCTTAAGTGTGTCACCCTACGGTTCGCGAATAACATAGACATGATCGAGACACCTCTCCGATCAATAATCAACAGCGGGATCTGGAGATCCGTGATGACCCATATATATTCAACGACGACTCTCGTGATCGTGTGAACCATCAACGTCGTGAACTATTCCCTTTGTCTCGCGATATTTTACTTGTCCGAGATTCGATCATTAGTATCAACCTTACCTTTTTCAATCTCGTTACCGACAAGTACTCGTTCCCATTATATAAGATCCTTGTGATCATATCACGTGTTTGCAAGCGGTGTTGATGTGATATCACCGAGAGGGCCCAAAGTATATTTCTCTGTCATTTTGGATGGACAAATCCCACTCTTGATCCAAGATCCTCAACTAATACTTTCCGAATACCTAACGGCACCTTTATAGTCACCCTGTTATGGTGTGACGTTTGATGACATCAAAGCACCCTTCCGGTACCAGTGATTGGCATGATCTCATGGTCTAAGGAATACGTTACTTCGTATGCAAGATATAACAATATAAACTAAATGACTTGATCGTATTGTTATCTTGATATTGGGTAAGTGTTCATCACATCATTCTTATAATGACATGACCCCGTTATTAACAACATCCAATGTTCATGATCAGGAAACCTTGATCATCTATTAATCAACGAGCTAGTTAAAAGAGAGGCTTTACTAGGAACCATTGTTTGTTTATTAAGCACACATGTATCAACGTTTCCGGTTAATACAATTCTAGCAGGATAAATAAACATTCTTCATAAACAAGGAATAAGATAATAACCATTTTCTTATTTCCTCTCGGGCATATTCCCTTCACATCCATGGTGGCCGATGTCGGGGACGCGGAGGCTTCCTCCTCGATGACCATACTAAACTCTTAGGTGGTTAAGCCCAAAATAGGAGTTGAGGCTCTGATAGCAATTGAACGGATAGTATGGGCACCTAGACAAGGGGTGAATAGGTGCTTCCTCCAAATTTAATACATTTTCTATTTAGGCTTAATACAAAGGTAAATTCTCTAGATATGCAACTAAGGTGAATTTACCTATATGTGAAGGGCTACACTAAGCAAGATACAAATACAAAGTAAAGGTAAAGGATAGAGATAACCGATAGCGGAAGCACGTGGTGACAAGGATGTATTCCTGAGTTCCTTCTTTTGAGGGTAGTACTTCTCATTGCAGGGGTGTGCTTTTTGCCACAAAGGCCTAATAAATGCCACAGAGGCCTCACCCTATTCTCCAATTAACTTCACCACAAAGGCCTAGTTCACCTTCCACTATTGATTCCCTTGAGGGGGAAATCGGTGCCTTTATAATGAGCTTGAGGCACAGACCCAAAATCGAATTGGGGGCTCCCAAGAACACCAACAATCTCCTACAAACAACAAGTCGGTAAGTATGGAGTCTAGGTTTTTCACAAAGAAACCCTTGCCTAAAATCCCTCAAGAAAATGAGGGGGAAACGAAGAACGGGTTGGTGAAGATGTAGATCGTTGCTTTCTCCTTCATTCCTCCAAAAATCAACAAGTTTGGGTGGAGGGATTGGGAGATCTTCTGAGATGGGTGAGCTCAATTAATGGAGCAATGAATGCTGGGAGAGCTAGCTAGAGGAAGAAGAATGGGAGGGGGTATTTATACCCATTCCCCAAAATCTAACCATTTGACACCTTTCTGTGTCTATCACACCGGAAACTCCAGTCTGAAGACCGGAGACTCCGATCTAACAAAATCTCTGGCAAGTTCTGGAGGGATGGAATCTTTGCAAAAGTCCAGAGACTCCGGACACATTCTGGAATGCATCTAGTGGGTGACACCACTTCGTCTTCATGCAGGGAAAGGCTTGAGGGCAGAGATTCTGGCCTTCTCAGGCCAGGGACTCCGGACCAGGCAGAGACTCCGCAGATTCTCCGCACACTTTCCGTCTTGAGTCCAGTGGATGACACCATCTGCTTCTTGTGCAGGGAAATGTCTTGAGTTCGGAGACTCCAGCCCCTCCACACCGGAGACTCCGACTGGGCCGGACACTCAGTGCCTCCAGATACAATCCGGAGTGGCACCACTTTTCCTCTTCGCTGAAAAAATCTTTAGTCTGGAGACTCCGGTCCGAAACCCCGGAGACTCCACGTGAAGAGAATTTCCAGGATCTCCAGCACCTCTAGATCTCTTTGTTCCTTTTTGGGAAACAAGCCACCTTCAATAAAATTATCAATAGACCCTAGAACACACATGTTAAATGATACCAGTGTTGTTATCAAACACACAAAACAAGATTAGGCGAGATATGCGCTTCGAGAAGGCGGCACGTGACGCTGACCACTAGAACGAGCACCACGAGTACGACCACCTCCCATAGAGGAATCGGGAGCTATAGTGGGGGAAGAATGTCTCTTTAGATAGAATCTCTTTGGCTTGTGCTCCACATATCCCTCACTTGGATCATATTCCTTTAGAGTGTTTTTGATGAGCGGCATGATATAAGAACCATAAGGGATGGTCAACCAAGATGCCATAGCATCGTGCATCTCAAGAAAGGTGTATTCTATCACATCAATGATGTAGTCCTTGGCAGTGTCATTAGAGTTGACAATCTCATGAGCCAGGAGGAGGAGATCTATCAGAGGAACACTGATAACATCCTTGTTGCCACCACTAGGATCAATATTCTCCCTGAAGATGCGCACAAGAAGATCATATAGTAGCAAGAGGCCGGTGACAAATACAAGTGCACCGCCATAGCCTCTAGCATACAGATCTCCCAACAAATTCTTATCTGGCCTTTCAGGAGAATGAAAGAGAAGACCACCATTGAAAGGACATTCAAGAAGTCATGGAAATTGGCCTCAAACCAAACAGACCTTGTCATCCACTTCATAGTGCAAGCATCTTCATTCTCCATGACAAGCGTGTCATAGAACTGCTTCAGGATAGTAATATAGTACCTCCACTGGACCTGCATGATATGGTGAAGACCCAACCTCCTAGTGACCTCCACAGCATCAACAAACTCAGCATTGGAACTCATAAGCTGCATATTTATAGGATGCATAACACACATAGGAAACTGGAATGTCTGATAGATATTATAAAAAATGTACTTATGAGTTATGAACCAGAAGTTATCCCACTAAGAGTACTCGTAGAGAAACTCTTTGTAATTGATCCTCTGAGCCTTTCTTTTCCTTGGACCCGTAGCCCGAGACTTGACCTTTCTTATAGCCTCCCTCTTTGCTTCCCTCTCATGCTGACAGGTAACACGCTCATCAACAAGAATACCTTCCTCATTAGGGCGGAGAGGAAACTTGCAAACGCGCTTTGAAGGACCATGGCCCAAACTCGAGGAGCTATCTGTGAAATAGAATCATAATGGGACAGCACAAGATAAGTACACCCAAGTAATTTGACAGAATCCAAAGACACATTAGAGGTGATACAACAATGTCGATAATACTTAGTCCTATATAGATAAGAGCTAAAAGAATTTTCTGCAAATTCCGTCGGGGCGAAAATTCCGGCCTTGGGGGCGGATATTCCGCCCCCCCGGAAGTTCCGGCGTGGGGGCACAAATTCCGATCTCTCGAATTTTTTCATAACTGATTCACACCTAGGTGTAAAAGTAGATCGACCACTAATGAATCGAAACCAATGTATCTAAGTTGCAGGAGGTAACTAGGGGATCATCTACTCCAAGAACAAAAGCATATAACTCCACAAAACAATGTAGAGTGCCAAGCACCCAAGATCTAGGGGGTGGAGTTACCCTCTTCCATCTGGGGAACTTATTGGAGGCGACGATGCCCGAAGAAATAGTGAACGAGATCTGGAGGGTCCTCGGAAATTCCAGGAGTCGAATCACCTCAGAGTGGTGTGCGCGGCGGCTGGAACAGGTTTTCAAGGATTGGGGTTTGGGGCTGAATGAGGGTTTCTCCAGAAACTCCTCGCCTCGAGACCCTTCCAACTCCTTCGCTGCCACCCAAGCCCCCCCTCCATACATACCCTACAAAGGTCTCAGTTTAGACTCGGGTTTTGTTTAGTTAAAAGTTAGTTGTCGCTGTAACTTTATCGTACTTCGTTTGTGTAAGATTGAACATACTAAGACCATTTTCAGAACCCCACTTTCAGCTATAATCATTCATCTATATTCACAATATATTGATTGCCAATTCTTAGTTCTTGCTTGTTCTCGATTGATTGCAGGAGCTAGATCTGAGTGGTTGGGTCGACTGTGCTACACGCTGTCAATAACCTCCCTGAGTTGGTGTAGCGATTGCTAAGGCGCAATATCCTTGCACGTTTGTAGTAGAATCATCAACTTCGATGCCACCAAAATTGTAGTTATCATCTCATCGAAATATCGAACACCCCTTTGCCCCTATCAATGGTATCATATTTCAGGTTGCTCCGTGAGAAAATTTATCCCTAGTTTTGTTGTGTTCTTCATACAAAAATATATAGATTACATCATATTATCCTACAACCAGTCCTAGCCTCTCGCATTTTCTTTTAAGTACATTCCATCGTTGAGTTTTCGTCTGCATCATTGTGTCAAGTTGCTGGTCTTCGCGTCTAGTCCCGTAGAGTTGCGAGTTATTTGCATAGTCTGTCATCGTCGCTGCCACATCAGCTTGCACGCTCGCAAATCACCATTGCCACCCACCAGCACTTTTCTGCCGCCACACCATCCACCTCTGCTCACGTATCTTCATCTACCCTCACCGCTGCGCGTGCATGTCCATCTACTCGCACCTCCGCTCGCATCTACTACCGCTTCCACGTACCATAAACAACAGCCACCATCAACGTTGTTCTGCAAGCTTCCATTGTGCTACCATCACCACGTCCTTGCAGCGCGCCAACACCAAAATTCCTCACTTAATCCTCCCCATCCGCCACACCACTGAGCCACCGCCACAGATTAGGGTTAGGGTTTTCGTTCTTCTGATTCTTTTTCCTTGCAAGTTTTTCGTGATTTAAAAGAGTTGTAATCAGTTTTACACACCAAATTCATGACCTAATGTAGTAGGTTATAAAAAAATATCCCAAAAAACAAATCAGGGTCTCGCATGACCACAAACATACTCTATGGTTAGGAGAGAGGAAAAAAATCGAAAAACATAAAATCGCCTGACCAAAGAAAAGTGTCTTCCTTTGGGCTAATTTTACCAAAAAAAAAACCTTTCGTCTTCTTTGGTGTTCTAGTACAGTTTCTTTGCCGTGGTTGATCCTACTTTGGCTTGTTTGCTTGTTGTTACCGCGTTGTGACGTTGTTAAACAGTCTAGCCTAGGACCAGCACAATACCGTATTTGAGCGTGTATTCAACATGCATTCCTGATTTTATTATTCCTAATTCTTGCTACCATATTTAAGACTACCTACAGCTCCACATATTTTCTACTTTGTGCGTTGTGATTTACACCTGGCAATTGCTCCATTCAATCTTCAGTGAGACTTGACACTGCTCGTTGTCGGTCACCTTCTGATGTTGGGTGAGAACTTGTAAGAACTTTATTTTTGCTTGAAGCATTATGCGACTTGCCATCACATCCTAGTAGTAATACAAAAATATATTGGGATTTGTTCTTGTCTTCTACTAATCCCGGCAGGACAGGGAGTGTGAAGTTTGTGGGCTTCGTCTATAGTTGGAGATGAACCGACTCCTACAACACATGAACAGCCACCACAAAAGGTACAAACACGTACCCATGTACATGATCAGGTTACTGTTTTCATGCCAATATTTGAGGGTCGTTACAAACTTGATTTATACATTGAATGGGAATTTGAGATAAATGCTATATTTGTTTCCCATAATTTTTCTGAGAATAAGAAAGTCAAATTTGCAATTGGTACATTCACTGGTTTGGCTTCTATTTGGTAGAATGAATATTGTTGTTTATATCCTGATTATATACCTATTACTTGGCATGACCTGAAACTTGTTATGAGATATAAATTTGTTTCATCATACTATACTCGCGAGATAGTTAAGAAATTGCAAAATTTTAAACAAGGTAATACCAATATAAACGAATATTATGATAAGTTAGAAAGTACCTTGTCGCATTCACTTCTAGAAGAAAGTGAGAAGAGTTTACGGATAGATTTTGGAGAGGGTTAGACCATAATATTCAGGAAATATTACTCCATGATGATAAGATATATTTTGTAATCCATTTGTTTTGTTTTGGTTGTAAATCTGAATGGGAAATACGAAGCCATGGAACTAAGACCGACAAGTGTTCGATGGAATTACTGTCATTAACAACAAAGAAGGTTAAACTGTCAACCGCTGCACCTACCATGCTAGCCACTCATGCATTTGTGGGGGTCACATCACCACAAGTTCGGAATGTGTCTGTATCGACAGTGCCTGCATCATCTGAGTTGGACATATGGTAATAATAAGAGTATTGATTATGCTCTTCCGCATGATATTCATATATTCCAAGATGATTTGCACACATCATGTGTTGAGTTACCGGTTGTTTTGGTCACACCACCTATCTTAGAGAACTAGGTTGTTAATTTGACTTTACCATGAGATCAAATAACCAAAGTAACTACTGTTTTCAGTGCACCTATTATTAATTTTAATTCATCTATTGATACGAGCGCACCCACTAAAATAATAGTTAATGGGAATAAACCATGTGAACTGATAGTTAATTCTGAATTGAATCATATAGAATTAATTAGGAGTGACGAAGTCTTGGCTAGAATTTCTCATGCTAGTACTTTATTTTCTGTTCCAATGGATCCACCTATGTCTTTTTCTCATTCTATGAATAAAATTGCTCAAATCAAATGCGTGAGTACGTTAAAAAGTGTTTATGCTCCGAATTTCACCTTTCAGCTGATTGGTCATTATGATATGAATAATGACTTTTGGGTGCATTCAATTTGCGTCACATGTGATGATATTGTTGTTCTCGACAATCTATGCTATGGTCTGATGTATTGTTGCTATGGGATACTTTATAATTTTCATGATCATATGATACATTAGGTTGTAGTTGATATATTAGAAATTAGTTTTTCATATCCATTATGTTTCTCCCATAAGTTCTTACCTAGTTGTTCTGCTGATTTGTTCCTCACTTATATTTGCAATTTGAGTTGCATCTTACATATTGGACATATGATTGATAAATTTGTTGTTCATTCATCTCATATTCATAATTATTAGAGTAGCACAGTTGAAGCATGGTTTAAACCTGTTTTGTTGTCACATCTGATTTGTTTGACCTTGTTTTTCACAAATTTGATCATCGATCTTTTGTGAGGATACCAGATTTAATAGTGAACAATAAGAATTTATTCATATGTGTTTCTTCTCATGATCATGATTATATAAGCTACACTTGAAATTATGATTGCTTATTACCGAGATATTCTTTGTTCCATTATGACAAGTATGTGTTATATATTTACTATCTCAATTCCAGTTTGTCATTTGGGAACGATCATAGTAATATCTTCAAAGAAAATAACTTGCTGCATATTGATACGTCATAAACGTATCCTTAATTTCTGACATTCTATGTTGTTTTGATGCCTTATACTACATGTTTTCCTTACACTTTTTGTCATCTTTATTGATTTCCTGGGACTAACCTATTGACAAGATGCCACAGAGCCAGTTCATGTTCCTGTTTTTAGTTTCAGAAAAGTTGTTCTGGAAATATTCTCGGAATTGGACGATTCAAAAGCCAGAAGTCTTAGAATTCCTCGAGGGTCAAGGAAGTCTAAAGGAGACCTGGAGGGGGGCCTTAGAGCCCCCACGCCATGCCTGGGCGTGGGTGGACCCCTTTCCCCGCCTGGAGGTGGTGTGGGCCCCTCGGGCGCCCACCGCCATCGCCCTTTCACCTATATATTCCCCCGATGCATAAATCGTCCTCCTTCCACGAAAAGTTCAGTAGCTCCGCAGCCGTCGACGACAATTTTCGGGGACCGAAATCTCTGTTTCGGCACCCTGCTGGGACGGGGAAGTGCCCCCGGAGCCATCTCCATCGACTCCACCACTATCTTCCGCAACGTTGTTGTCTCCTATGATGAGGAGGTAGTAGTTCTCCCCCGGGGTTGAGGGATCTACCGGTAGCTATGTGGTTCATCTCTCTCTCCCATGGTGTGATCTTTATGTGATCATGAGCTTTGTAATATAGTTGAATAAGTGAATGTTACTCTTCATCTGTTATGCTACTCAAGTGGTTTTGTTATGAGA
This sequence comes from Alopecurus myosuroides, assembly GCA_028641055.1. NCBI lineage: Eukaryota > Viridiplantae > Streptophyta > Magnoliopsida > Poales > Poaceae > Alopecurus > Alopecurus myosuroides. The sequence continues at coordinate 439,196,846 of CM054058.1, read as the reverse complement.
TCTCCGTAAACACTTTGATCATAGTGTAAAGGTGATAGTGTGTACACCATGTGGTTTAGCATGATATTTAAATCTTGTGTTGGATGACCCTATGAAATTGTGGTGTTTGTCTAGTACATTCTAGGGCGCTCATAGTAACAGCGTGGGGTTTCTATACATGGGAATGCAACTTTGAGGAGCGATGTTACAGTCCTACGCAATGAAATGGTGTTTGTTATTCGACCGGAGAGTGGTTCGGAGTAGCATAGTGAAGAGGTGATATTTATGCATTCAATTATGTTATCATTGTTGAGAGTGTCCACTAGTGAAAATAGGATCCCTAGGACTTGTTTCTAAGCATTGAAACACCGTTTACAACCAGTTCCACTACATGTTTGCTTGCTGCCTATTTTATTTCAGATTTCTATTATCACTTATAACCATTCATATTACTTCTATTTCACTCTCTCTTCGCCGAACTAGTGCACCTATACAACTGATAATTGTATTAGGTGTGTTGTGCGCACAAGAGACGTCTTGTATCGTAATTGCAGGGTTGCTTGAGAGGGATACCTTTGACCTCTTCCTCCCTGAGTTCGATAAACCTTGGGTTATGCACTTAAGGGAAACTTGCTGCTGTTCTACAAACCTCTGCACTTGGAGGCCCAACACTTTCTAAAAAAGAAGCATGCGTAGACATCACATATGTTCAATCATTTTGATATGGCCTCCAACTATGGTAGTGATTTTATGCTAAATAGCCTGTTGCATGATTGCTTATCTATACAAGTTTTGGCTAGTATTTTATACATAAATTCTTTGTGTACCAATGTTGGAATGATTTACTGACGTGCATTGCAATATCACTGTTATCAATAAATGCTTCACTTATATGTGCAAACTGAGTTGCAATAATTTAATGTGGTTTGTTTCTCGTGATAATTCTTTGGATTTATATTTAACAAGACATGCCACTTACCCCCTATATATGTGTCATATGTGCAACAATTAAGATAAATAAAAATGGATGACATATTCATCTATCATGTGTATACCTTGTCTCTTTTGTTATCTCTGTTTCAGAAGAAAAAATACCGAGGACGGCTTATCTTTCAAGAAAGGGGGGATGATGAGGGCATGACCAGACTGAATACAACCAAGACTATCACTACTTCATGTACACTTCACAAGCCATAAGGGAAAACAAAGGGAAATGATTAGATGCTTCTCAAGGGGTTCTCCCACATAACTTTGGGTCCAAAAGAAGCTAGAGTCCAAGTTCTCTACGTTCTGGACGCATATTCATACTGCAGAATTACACCTGACTTCAATTTGCTATAAGTTCTGCATACATACTTCAAATGGGGTGAATGTTTTTTTTTGGAAAGTAAGTCTCATGCACGTTAAAAAAATTGTTCTCGCCACAAAATTCATTCCGAGCGAAAAGTTATGGACAAAATAGTCCGTCCCTGTAGCTGAAACTAGGACATGAGTCTAGGAAAAGTGTTGCGCCACCTCTAATTGGTCCCAAAGGCCTTGTACGAATCAGGGTTGGTTTTTTTTGTGCCATGGGACTTCCTTCTAACTCCTTGTCTGCCACCCAAGCCTCTCCTCCATATAGCCTAAATCGTTCTCAATTTAGACTCGGGTTTTATTTAGTTAAAAGTTAGTCGTCGCTGCAACTGCATTGTACTTTGTTTGTGTCAGATCGACTAGACTAAGACCGCTTTCAGAACCCCACTTATAGCTATAGTCATTCATCTAAATTCGCAACATCTTACTCGCCAAACCTTAGTTCTTGCTTTTTCTCGATTGATTACAGGAGCTAGATATGAGTGGTTAGGTCGAGTGTGCTACGCCGCTGTCTGATACGTCCAAAACATATCTCCTTTTCCGAACATTTTTCTTATTGTTAGCCTCAAAACTTGTGAGTTTTGGATACCACTAACAAGGACTAATGTTGTTTTTCAGCAGAATTACGTTGGTGTCTCGTTTTTTTTGCAGAAAAATCAAATTTCGGGAAAATGCCCAGAAAAGACCCCATTGAGCTTATATCACCAAAAGACCCCGGGAGCCAGAAGGTCACCTGGAGGGGGGGCAGGAGTGTCCTAGACCACCCCTGAGCGCCCCCTAGGCCGCGTCGCCTGGTGGTGTGGGGGCCACCTCCACCCCCTCGGGATCCCCTTTCAACTACATATGCGAGGGGGTTCGTCATATTCCACAGAAACACAACAGAGCGCCGCCGTCACCTTGAAACTCAATTCGTGGATCAAAAGTTCCTGTTCTGGCACCCTGCAGGGACGAGGATTTGGAGGAGATCATCGCCATCGACACCGCCACCTCTTCCCCATCAACCATCCAGGATTCCCCCGTCCATGTGTGAGTAAACACCGCTGTAGGCTGAGAGGGATGGAAGGGATTGGAAGAGATCGATCATGTAATAATGCCAGATTGTTAGGGCATAGTGCCTTCTAGCCATTGTTAGTGTTTTCTACCGTTGTTGCAACTTTTTATGCTTAATGCTTGTAACTAGGGCCCGAGTTCTATGATTTCAGATTCTAACATTCTATTGTTTCATGAGTATAATTATGTTTCTTGATCATACCTGCAAGTTGTTTACACATTGTTGTCTGGAACCCGAGGCCCCAAAGTGACAGAAATTGGGACAACCGGAGGGGATGGCTGTGATGTGAGGATCACATGTGTTCATGGAGTGTTAATGCTTTTCTCCGGTGCTTTATTAAAAGGAGCACTTTAATTACCAGTAGTTTCCCAAGAGGCTCCGCTGCCGGGGGCTGGTAGGACAAAAGATACTGTGCAAGTTTCCCATTGCGAGGATGTATGACTATATTGGAACACATGCCTATGGTTAGCCTAGAACTTGGGTGCTTTATTATTATTATCTGCAATGCCCATGTTTAGATTATGACATGAACTATGTTATCCATGAAATACCCGTTCATCCATTCCATTTACGCCTAAGGTACTCCCATCCTGCTGTTTTCCGCGATTGCTACTGTTGTTACTATTTTACTCCTGATGTTATTTTACTACTACTGCTGCTATAAAATTGTTACCTCTCATAAATTGTTGCGAGCAAGTATACTTTCAGGTGCAGCTGAACTGACAACTCAGTAAGGCTTATAAATATTCTTTGGCTCCCCTTGTGTCGAATCGATTAATTTGGGTTTTACTTCCCTCGAAGACTGTTGCAATCCCCTATACTTGTGGTTCATCAAGACTATTCGCTGCAAGCCTTTCATCATGGGAAAGACTTGTGATGGTAAAGTTCCTATATTACCATCCACCTATGTTGCTCTTGATTCACCATCTGTTATGAGTAAGCTTCTTACACCACCACATGCTACACCTACTTATACTTATGCTGAGTCTGAAATTTTTTTTAATACTTCTGATGGTGCTTCTATTGTGCTTGATGATACTGGTTCTCTAGGTCCTTTCCTAGATGCTACAATTGCTAAATCCAAACAAATTGAAAATGATGAAATTTTTGTTGAAAATATTGGTACACCTGTTAATTCACCTGAGTTTATTGATGATCTTGATGAAACCTATATTGAACTTAATGATTATTTTATTAAATAATCTCAAGCTACTACTGGTGCAAGTGCTCTTAAGAGTCTTCTTGTAAGACATGCTGTTAAATATAAATCTTCTCTTGATGCTAAGTTTACCACATCTCCCATACACATTAGAGACAAGGATTATGACTTCTCTTTAGATTTATCTTATATATCTATTGTTGAGAAGGAATTTTTTTTGGAACTGAAAGTAAAAGTGCTATGAAACACATGAATGAGCTTTCATCTTTGAGTAATTTATTTTCTGATGATACTAAGCTACGTACTTATTTTGTTACCAAGATCTTCCCTTTTTCATTGAAAGATGAAGCTAAAACTTGTTTTAACAATGTGTCATTTGGATCTGTTACTAGTCCTATGGATTTGGTTAATGCTTTCTTTCAAAAATATTTACCTGCTAGTGCCCAACATGCTGCTGTGCATGCCATCTTTAACTTTGAGCAAATTGAAGGAGCGAAATTGCCTCAATCTTGGACAAGATTTTGTTCTTTAATAAGAGCTACCCCTGGCTATCCTTTACCTAAAAATGAGCTCCTAGATATATTTTATAATGGACTAACTATTGAATCTAGGACATACCTGAATAGTTGTGCTAGTTGTGTTTTCAGGAAAAGAACTCCAGAAGAAACTGAGTAATTAATGGTTAAAATAGCCAAAAATAATGATGATTGGAATATACCTGATCCTACACCTACACCAAATCCAACACCCAAGAAGAGAGGGATGATTGAATTAAATGATGAAGTGATGAAGGAAGCCAAGAAATCTCTTAAAGAGAGGGGTATTAAATCTGAAGATGTGAAGAATTTACCTCCTATAGAAGAATTGTGTAAGCATATTCCTCATCCATCAACTGTTGAGGTACACTCTCTCCAATACTTTGATAATAGAGATATTCCCTACTCTAAACCACCTGATCAATGCTTAGATGAATTTGATAATTATGTTGTTAAGCAAGACAACTTTAATATGAGAGTGAAATCATCTTATGGAAAACTGTAGAGCTATTGATAATTTGCATGGTATTATTTAGAGAACCGCTAATGGTGTTAAAATGCTTGTTAGACGTTTTCATATGGTTCAAACTCATGTTGATCAACTTACTAAATTGCAAAAGGATATGCTAGATAAATGCTTCTAGAGAGAAACATGTTTGTGAATCACTAGAAGTGATGTTTCTACTCAGGATCCCTTGTATCATGATGGTCACCCTAAAAGAATTGAACAAGATTCTCAGCAACCTAAAAAAAAGTTCTCCTTGTAAGAAAAAGAAGTAGATACATAAAACTGATGTAGAATCTCTTGAACCTGCTAAAGATTCTAATAGTATATCTATTTCTGATGCTGAAACTAAAAGTGGTAATGATAAAAGTGATTCTTCTGATAAAGAAGAAACTCTAGCTGAACCTGAAAAGCAAACTAAAACTGTGAAGTATACTAAAGAGGATTTCATTGATAATAAACATGGTAATGAAAGAGAGCCTTGGGTACAAAAAGCAATTCCTTTTCCTAATAAGAAACACAAATCAAAGGAAGAAGAGCATTATAATAATTGTGAATGGATGAAACCTCTATTTTTTGCAAATCCCTTTGAATGGTGCTATCAAACTTCCACCTTATTCAAAATATATGAAAGATATTATCTCAAACAAAATGAAGATTCCTAATGAGGAAATTTCTACTATGCTTGCTAATTACTCTTTTAATGGAAAGGTTTTAAAGAAGCTTGGAGATCTTGGTATTCCTACTATCCCTTGCTCTATTAAAAATAATTATGTTAGAACTGCTTTATGTGAATTGGAAGTTGGAGTTAGTGTTATGCATTTTTATCTCTATAAGAGGCTCTCTCTTGAAAATTGATACACACTGATATATCTTTGCAAAAGGATAATGAATCCACTGATATTCCTGTTGGTATATGTGAGAATGTTCCTATACAATTTACTACTAGTTGTCTGATCTTAACTGACTTTGTTGTGTTGGAAATGCCTGAAGATGATAATATGTATATTATTCTTGGAAGACCTTTTCTTAACACTGCAGGGGATTTTATTGATTGCAATCAAAGAAAAGTAACTTTTAATGTTAATGATAAAGAGCATAATGTTTATTTCCCCAAGAAGATTGATAGAAGATATGGTTTAAATTCAATTGAAAATATTGAGACCATCAAGATTGGAGAATTTTATTTTCCCATTCCAATGCCACCAAAGAATATGAAATTATTATGATTGGGACTATGTCTATCAAGGTTGAGGTAACATAATTACTTAGTGTTAATCATAGTTTTGCTTCATATAAAAATTATTCTGGTAACAATACTTGATCAACCTCGGTAACAAAGTGATTTTGAATAAAGAGGACAATGTTTTCACCATGTTTACTTCTGTTATCACATGACTACTTTAGTATAATTAAGTTTCCCATCATCCATAGTCATGCTTTCATCATGTTTTCATCTTGAATATTGTGGTCATGCATGTTTTCACCACCCATAATTTTGTTTTCACCACTTACACCCTTGTTTTCTTTGGTTATTTGCCCATTGGAATGTTTTAGAACGTATGTAGTTCTGGTTTTGGTTTTGTTTTCCACATTTCAATAATTGTTTTCCAGGTTTATAATTAATTATTAAATTCTGAAAAAACCTCGAAAGTAAAGTTTCTCGAAAAATTCCAGAAAAATCATAATAAAATTTTTACGTTAAAAATGAGGCAGAGAGCCACCTGGGAGACCCCTGGGGGACCCACCAGTCAGGCACACCATAGGGTGGCGCGGCCAGCCCCCTGGTGGCGCCTGGATATGGTGTGGCCCCCCTGGCCCTCCACTTACTCTCTCCCCTGCGAAAGATTCCTCTCTCACCCCACAAACTCAAAACATTCCCTGGAACCCATGTTCTTGCTGTTCTTCCTCGGGATTTTCCGATCTCTTTGCTCAACCCATCATTGTTGCTAAAATTTGGTGCATTTCCTCTCCGGTATGTGACTCCTACGATTATCCAAATAGAATTTTGTTTCGTGGAGTATTTTGGTACTGTAGGTGACAGCTTATGTGAGTTCTCATGCTTGACTTAAGTTGAAATAATATAGTTCGGATGCATGTTTAGCTCTCCTATAAGTCTCTATGGTAGTTTACACCTTATAGTTGCTTGAAATCAATTTTGTGATGATTGTTAAAAAAATTCAGAGATGGAGCACAATGTGCATCAACTATACCAGCATGAGTTGGAGTTGCATGATTTCATGAATGTGCATCGTGAAGAAAGAGTGTTTACATCAATCTATCCATGCCAGGAATTCATGCGTTTTACGAGAATTCTGCAGGATTTCTATACTCTTGTGCATAATGTAGGATTGGACCGCTTCATTGAGGATGAACCTACCCAACATGTTAAACTAACTATGTTTGTGGTGCAGGACTTTCACTTTATATGGTATTCAACTAACCCTATGGTCTATTAGAAAAATTATAAGAAAGCAGTAGACTCGCCTTTCAGTGATTTTTGTGCAGCCATAGAGGTACCAAAGTGGGGGTTCATGTGAGAAAATAAGAGGGCAGCCTAAAACACTGCTGGATTTATATGAGGAGATTTGCCAAGGAAGAAGCTTCACGGGGGATAGTGGTAAAATAGGAGAAATTCAACTCCCTAGCATTCGATACTTTGCTTATTTTATTCTAAATGCGCGCTAGCTAGAAAAATTGCCAACAAGCTATCTGTTCATGATCTGGTGTTTGTCTCAGCTTCCCTACAACGTGATAGGTCTTATAACTTTGGTGCTTTAATTGCTTACCGTCTCTCACTTAACTGTGAGAAGGACGGAATTTGTGGAGGTCGTATTGCCTCACACTTGCTAGCTTTGCCTAGTGTGGAGCCACACCCTTTAGACTTTCAGTTTCCTTTAGAGAGGTTGGACCTTGTTTCCATGATTCAACATAAGTTTCTCTCTACCCATGCTCACCTGCACAATTTATCTTACGGAATAACTTTCTCCAAACAATCGGGGTGGAGAGTGACTAAAAATGATAGAGTAGTACTTTTGCCTGTACCTCTTTTGTTTAATATTAATGACATGCAAGGATGGAAGCTTTCTAAGAGTGAGCTGGACACATACATTGAGCAGCATCCCCAGCATGGGGAGGATGCCGGAGAGGGGGACGATAGTGATTTCGTCCAGCCCTTCGACACTATGGGAATCCCATACCAACACTCTAGTTATAACTATGCACATGCTGCTTCATTTTTATCTTGGGCGCCCGAGTACGACCATGCGAGGGACGATCCACCACACTGGGGATACTTCCCACTTTAATATTCATCTCCACTTAGGCCAAAATCCTAAGCTTGGGGGGAAGTACACCAACATCACACTCATCTTTACATCATGTTATTGTCGGTTCTATGAATATCCATGTTTTCGTTTCTTTTGTTTGTTTTCGTTTTCTTTCGCTTATTTTGTTTTGTTGTTTTGTTCTTGCTTTCAAAAACACAAAAAGACCAAAAATATTTCTGTTGTTTCTCTTTGTTTGCTTCTTTACTTTTTTTTTGGTTTGCTTCACTTTCTCGTTTCTGTTTAATTTTCAAAAATCCAAAAACATTTTTCTTTGTTTGCTTGTTTCTTCCGTTCTTGTTTTAATTCTAAAACCCAAAAATATTTGTTGTTCTTTTTTGGTTTTGTAAAGTTTGTTACAGAGTTCACTGGAATTCCGTGTCTTCATTGGAGCTTTGTTATCATTCTATATTATTCAATCCACACGAGTGAAGAGCTATAATGACGATTTATGACGATTCAAATTGTTGTGAGAGGCTGGTATGAACTCTGTTTGTTTATTTTTGTACATATACTCATCCATGTGAACATGCTTAGTTCGTTCGTGTAAGTTATATGTTATTTAATTGATACTTGGTAGTTCGTACTCTCACGTGTTTAGTTCCAACTTATTAATATAAGATAGCATGTCGTATGAATGTTTGCTTGCATTGTTTTATTCATTGAAGGGCATGACATTGTGGTATGTCCCTCCGATTGCTTCGCTTGAATCGACTTAGCACATGCTCACACATGCATATGACTAAAAACAAAAAGTCAATTAATCCTCGATGATTTATTTTTCCTCAGAGTATTTGTATCACCTTTATGCCCCTGTTAATTTTGTTTTGTCGCAAGCATGATTATGACAGTTGTTACTCTCTTGATTGTCCCTCCCCGTCTATTGCTAGCCTTCACATGTGCTGGGTATAAGCTCTACTCGTGCATCCAACTCCAAAAAACCAAATTTTGCCAAATGTGTCCACTATACCTACCTATATATGTGGTATTTAACCGTCACTCCAAGTAAATTTCTCGTGTGCTACCTTTAAAACTTTCAAAAATTATTCATGTTTTGTGTCCAAGTTTTAGCTCATGAGGACGTAGATAGAGAATCTTTATCTCACTTGTGGTTTGGATTTCACACCCCGGACTAGTGGCTTCATCCGCTCATCCAATTGATAGAAGAGCTGGCAGCGGGGCGCCCAACCCCAAATTAATACAACAAATTATCTTCACTATTTTTGCCTCTGATTTATCAGTCAAAACATAATTGTGTAAACAAAAGAGAAATAGGGATGACCTTCTACCCAGATGCGTCCTTCTATGGGATCCTCTCTTGTGAAGTCTAGTTGTCTTGTGACGTACTGTATTTTCTGTTTACCATTCGTTGACATAAGCATACACCTATCTTAAAAACATTTTTATACCTCTATTTAATATAATAATAATAACTCTAGCACATGAGTTAATCCCTGCTTCCCTGTGCGAAGGGCCTTTCTTTTAATTTTATGTTGAGTCTTCACCTTCTCACTTTATGCACCTTCTTGAAAGCATGGTTGTCATTCTTAGTGTAATGTGCTTGTCCAAAAACACGGTTGATTATGGTATAACTTTGATGCTTATATCTTTGATATCTTTATTTCTAGTCTTGATTTGAACTTCAGAGGTTCCCTAGCATTTATGGTTTGCTCTATTATTAAGGGAAAGTGAGTACACTTTATCATACCCTAGTATGAGCATTGCAGTCCTGCAAATTGATATACTTCATGTTGTTTATTATTAGTTTGTTGGCATCTCTTCATGGTTTGCATAACTGCTAGGTGAATTTTATCTTGCATACATCTTATTATGAATTGCCTCATCACTTGATCATATAGTGAGTATGTTTACATCATATGAAACAAATGTGTTCCTAAAAGTCTTTTATCGCACTCAGTTTTCACTGAATTGCTTGAGGACAAGCAATAAACTAAGCTTGGGGGAGTTGATACGTCCAAAACGTATCTCCTTTTCCGAACACTTTTCTTATTGTTTGCTTCTAAACTTGTGAGTTTTGGATACCACTAACAGAGACTAGCGTATTTTTTTGCAGAATTACCTTGGTGTCTCGTTTTTGTGCAGAAAAATCTATTTCAGTAAAATGCCCAGAAAAGACCCCATTGAGCTTATATCACCAGAAGACCCCGGGAGCCAGAAGACCCCTGGGCGCCCCCCAGGCCACGCCGCATGGTGGTGTGGGGGCACCTCCACCCCCTCGGGCTCCCCTTTCGACTAAATATGCCCCGTAAACCTAAAATGCGAGGGGGTTCGTCATATTCCACAGAAACACAACAGAGCGTCGCCGCCACCTAGAAACTCAATTCGGGGATCAGAAGTTCCTGTTCTGGCGCCCCTCTGGGACGGGGATCCGGAGGAGATCATCGCCATCGACACCGCCACCTCTTATCCATCAACCATCCATGATTCCCCCGTCCATGTGTGAGTAAACACCGCTGTAGGCTAAGAGGGATGGAAGGGATTGGATGAGATTGATCATGTAATAATGCCAGATTGTTAGGGCATAGTGCCTAGTATCCATTGTTAGTGTTTTCTACCGTTGTTGCAACTTGTTATGTTTAATGCTTGTCACTATGGCCCGAGTGCCACGATTTCAGATCTGAACATGTTATTGTTTCATGAGTATAATTATGTTTCTTAATCATACCTGCTAGTTGTTTACACACATTGTTGTCCGGAACCCGAGGCCCCAAAGTGACAGAAATTGGGACAGCCGGAGGGGATGGCTGTGATGTGAGGATCACATGTGTTCATGGAGTGTTAATGCTTTGCTCCGGTGCTTTATTAAAACGAGCACCTTAATTACCAGTAGTTTCCCTAGAGGCCCCGCTGCCACGGGCTGGTAGGACAAAAGATGTTGTGCAAGTTTCTCATTGCGATCGTGTATGACTATATTGGAACACATGCCTATGGCTAGCCTAGAACTTGGGTGCTTTATTATTATTATCTGCCATGCCCATGTTTAGATTATTACATGACCTATGTTATCCATGCAACGCCCGTTCATCCATTCCCTATATGCCTACGGTACTCCCATCCTGCTGTTTTCCGCGATTGCTACTTTGTTACTATTTTACTCCTACTATTATTTTAGTACTACTTCTGCTATAGAACTATTACCGCTGATAAATTATTGCGAGCAAGTCAACTTTCAGGTGCATCTGAATTGAAAAATCATTTGTTAAGGCTTATAAATATTCTTTGGCTCCCCTTGTGTCGAGTCAATAAATTTGGGTTTTACTTCCCTCGAAGACTGTTGCGATCCCCTATACTTGTAGGTCATCACTGTCAATAACCTCCCGGAGTTGATGTAGTTATCGTCTCATCGAAAGACCGCACACCCCTTTTCCTCTATCACAAACCCAAGTATTACTCGAATAGTCATCAACAATCACCAAGCAATACTTCTTCCCACCAAGACTATCTTTAGGCATGACACCAAAGAGATCCACATGAAGTACTTCCAATGTTCTCTTTGATTAAATGATGCTCTTGCTTAGGTGGGGAGAATCATGCATCTTTCCTTCAACACAAGCCCTACAAACACGATCTTTGGCAAAGGAAACATTTTCTTTTAGTCCGAGGATGTGGACACCTTTGTGAAGACTTTGCAAAGTTCTATTGTTGACATGTGATAAGCGGCAAATCCACAACCACCAAACATCCGTCTTTCCAAAAATACACGTCTTTTGAGTGTTGGTTGATCCCGAAAAAATCTACCACATGCAACTCATTTTTGACATTCTGAATGAAAGCGATGTCAACAGTCTTGCTCCACAAAATTTCACGATAGCAGGTTCTAAGAAGACAGAGTAACCCATCTTCCCTAAAGCACGAACTGAAAGTAAATTGTAGCTGAGGGATTCGACAAGCATGACATTTACAAGGGTGATGCTAGGAGCAACAACAGTCTTGGCGAAACCCGTTACCTTAGATTTTGATTTATCTCTATAAGTGATGGTTGCTTGATATATATTTTGTCTCAACTGTCATAAGCTTCTTGCTTCCGGTCATATGACTTGTACACCCACTATCGAGTATCTATTTTGACCCACTGGAATCATAGTCCTAGAAGACATCATTGACTTGAGTTAGGTCCCAATTTGGGTCCTCTCACGTTAGCCACAAGGGTCTTTGAAACCCAAATAGAGTAGTCAACGTAGTAAGTACCAACATATTTAGCTTGTGCACCACCATCATTGGCAAAGATTGTTAGTTCCCACTGATTTTTTACGTGTGGTTTCGTTCCTAATGACAACACCACTCGCACCAACATTATTCTTTGCTTGTGCGGGCTTGGACTTATTTTTGTTCTTCTTCTTGTTCTTCTTCTTGGAAATATAGCCAAGGACTTTCTTGCCATTTTTTGGTCTTTGCAGTACCACAGTCTCAACACAGGGGACCTTGCCCTTAATTCTTGCAAGCTCTTCCTTCAACATAGCATTTTCTTCAAGAATATTTGCATGATTGATGTCTGCGCATGCTTCTATTCGTCTAGACAGTGTTGGGCCTCCAAGTGCAGAGGTTTGTAGAACAGCAGCAAGTTTCCCTTAAGTGGATCACCCAAGCTTTATCGAACTCATGGAGGTAGAGGTCAAAGATATCCCTCTTAAGCAACCCTGCAATCAAGATACAAGAAGTATCTTGTGTCCCTAACACACCCAATATACTTGTCAGGTATATAGGTGCACTAGTTCAGCGAAGAGATAGTGAAATGCGAGTAATGTCGATGGTTATAAGTAATAATAGCAATCTGAAATAAATATGGCAGCAAGCAAACATGTAGCAGAACAGGCGGAAAATGGTGTTTCAATGCTTGGAAACAAGGCTTAGGGATCCTACTTTCACTAGTGTACACACTCAACAATGATCACATAATTGAATAACTAAATGTCTTTTCTTCACTATGCTACTCTTAACCCTCTCCTGTTGGATAACGAAAACTAACCATTGCGTAGGCTGCAAAAAGCATTCCTTAAAGTAAGCATTCCCATGTCTAGCTAGCCCCACACTGTCAACTTGAGCGCCCTAGAAGGTACTAGACAAACACCACAATTCATAGAGGAGACACACATGATGCATGTGCACACTGTCACCTTCACACCGCGGGACAAGGTGACTCCAATGTTCATACTAATAAAACACTTGAGTAGCACAATAGATGAAGAGTAACATCTACTTATTCAACTAGATTACAAAGCTCACGGTCACATATTGATCACACCATGGGAGAGAGAGATGAACCACATAGCTACCGGTAGATCCCTCAACCTCGGGGGAGAACTATGAAGGGGTCGTTGCATAGAAAAAAAAATCCTACGCGAGAGACACCCGAAAGGCCAAGATCGAATCTAGGAGACGAAGTGCAACGGGCAAAGAGAGGGTTAAGGAGAACACGTACCCTCGAAGACACAAAGCGTTACGAGATCAAATCTCATTGTTGGCGTAGTCGTACTCACACCGATCCCGAAAGCGAGAACATGTGCACCGCAATCCGGCGGTGCCTCCGTGATCGGTCACACGTACGGTTGATAATGACCTCCGTTCCCTTGATCCAGCAGGGCGCGGAAGTAGAGCATCCCTCGGAACTCCAGCAGCACGACGGCGTGGTGGTGGAGAAGAATCCCACGGTCAGGGCTTCGCCAAGCCGGAGACCATGGAATGGAGCAGCGGGTGGAGGGAAAAGCTAGTGGGCAAGTGTGTGAATGAAGAGGAGCCCTCACCCTCCTTTTATAGGGAGAGGGAGGCAGCCCAAGGATGGGGTGCGGCCAGCCATGGTGGTGCCCCCACCTCTTCCCTCTTCATGTGAGTGGAAGCTCCACTCACACCCTCTCATGCTCCCATAATTTCCCACTTGGAAAATCCAAAGGTTTTCTTTTAATTAATAAATAAAACATTTTTATTTCTTTATTTATATTTGTTAATTTCATTAACAAACATTTGCATATAGCACCTCGAATCATTTGTTAATTCTATTAACAACCATTCGACGAAAAACCCCTTGAACTATTTCAATTTTCCCCAAAACAATTTCGGTGTTGCCCAAAATATTCTTCGATATTCCGTATCCTCTAAAACGCGTCATTGAACCTTAAGTGTGTCACCCTACGGTTCACGAATAAGATAGACATGATCGAGACTCCTCTCCGTTCAATAATCAACAGCGGGATCTGGAGAACCGTGATGACTCGTATATATTCAAGGATGACTCTCGTGATCGTGTGAACCATCAACGTCGTGAACTATTCCCTTTGTCTCGCGATATTTTACTTGTCCGAGATTCGATCATTGGTATCAACCATACCTTGTTCAATCTTGTTACCGACAAGTACTCTTTTCTCGTTCCCGTGATATAACATCCTTGTGATCATATCACGTGCTTGCAAGCGGTATCGATGTGATATCACCGAGAGGGCCCAGAGTATATCTCTCCGTCATTTTGGATGGACAAATCCCACTCTTGATCCATGATCCTCAACTAATACTTTCCGAATACCTAACGACACCTTTATAGTCACCCTGTTACGGTGTGACGTTTGATGACATCAAAGCACCCTTCCGGTATCAGTGATTGACATGATCTCATGGTCTAAGGAATAAGTTACTTCGTATGCAAGATATAACAATATAAACTAAATGAATTGATCGTATTGTTATCTTGATATTGGGTAAGTGTTCATCACATCATTCTTCTAATGACATGACCCCGTTATTAACAACATCCAATTTTCATGATCAGGCAACCTTGATCATCTATTAATCAAAGAGCTAGGTAAAAGAGAGGCTTTACTAGGAACCATTGTTTGTTTATTAAACACACATGTATCAACGTTTCCGGTTAATACAATTCTAGCATGAGAAATAAACATTCATCATAAACAAGGAATAAGATAATAATCATTTTATTATTGCCTCTCGGGCATATTCCCTTAAGTCTCCCACTTGCACTAGAGTCAACAATCTAGTATGTAAGCACTTAAGACATATGGCGTTCCAGTGTTATTACGATGCTTCGCATGTGGTAAACACCATAAAAAGATCTGAATTGTTCAGGTCCTATTGTATTTGCATGTTCTTTGTGTCTACATGCACCACTCATTCTCTAATGAGATGGCTTTGTATATATATGGTCAATCTGTGAACCCTTAATTCCTCAGCTCAAACCAATGTCACTAACATTGTGAAAATGTAGCTTCATAGTGTTAGCATTCTTGGAAATTCACCAAGTTCCAGCGATACCTTAATTCCTCAACTTAAACTGATGTTACTAACATTGTGAAAATGTAGCTTCATAGTGTCGTCATTCTTGGAATTTCACCAAGTTCAAGAAAGAACTCCTTGACACAAAATAAGCTTATTATCAGTTGTCAACACAACGATATACTTTAGAATTTGTTGTAGTATCTGTCACAATATTTTAATTTTGAAACTCTTTCAAATCTAGCATGGAACTTTCTTCCAGCCTATTGTTCTACTCTTCATCACATATTTTTATTGAGATAAAATTACTTGAATAAATGACAAGACTATTAGTGTAACAAATTACAACTAATATTTTGTCATTACTACATAGGAAAACATATCCTGGATCTCTCCCACTATTGTCTAATCATCATATGAATTATCCTGCTATAACATTTTATAGCATAGGACTCATCTGGTTGTGTACGTAGCATGGAAACATGACTTAGAAATTTCAATTTCAATGATGCTCATCATGTGTCAAAACACTTGAATCTTGATCAATTATTTTCCATGTGACAAGAACTCCTTCTTGTGATTTGGATATTGACTTACTTCAATATTTCATCTATGTAATTTGGCTTCAATTATATCAGGCGCTTCAATCCATCTCTTATAGATATCGATGCCCAATGTATTCTAAGCCTTTCATCAATATGAAAATCTTAACCGTGTTAATTTAAAATACATATATTCCAATCAACCATGTGTCATCTACCTAAAGTATTGGAAATATGTCATATCCCTCCCACTTAATTTCTTGTAACTCTACAAGCATCTATATCGTTCATGATGGAATCAAACTCTTTTGATACCTTCATTAAGGTAAAGATTTCAACTTCGTTATGCTCACTTCAACCATTGAAGTGTGCTTACCTTTCTAGCAACCTTTTGATTTTTTCAAAACTCTCAGACTGTATCAAGTACACATCTTTTATCAAACTTCCTCGAGGGAGAGTTGGTTTTGTTATTCAACTGCCATATCATAATATGTAACTTTTGCTAGAACTATCTGCAAAGACTAAAACATCACTATGGAAGATCAAAATATTGTAGTAGTCAACTCTTTGAACTTTGTCGAAAACAACTTTTAGATAAGTACAACTTTCAAAGGATGTAAAATCCATGTCTTTGTCACTATATAGACCCTTTTGCTATCGTTAGGCATCATGCCTATGAAAGGACTACCAAGTCACATACTTGATATTCGTACAAGGATACTATGGCGGATATAATGACTCATACTCAATTTTATGAAGTCAGGGCCCATCATTTGCTTCCTTTATAAGGTCCAGGTCCTTTGTTGTCAAAACAACACTTTATTCTTAAACCACAAGTTGGTCTAAGTATAAAGTTTTTGGACTTTTGTGGTTCAGTACGCAAACTCATCCGAAGTATCTATAACAGATGTAGTGTCTTCTACTTTGTCAAAATAGGAAACCCCGGAACAACTTCCAGTGCTGCGCTACTCTTGACATGATAACGAAGATTCTCTAGTGTCGTTGAGTTTGTACCGTGATCCCACTCACTTGTTTCGCAAGAACTACTTTCTCGAGAAATCAACCCTTTATGACAAACAACATTTGTCTTTGGTCGGTGATGGGAGAAATACCCAATGTATTCTTTAGAATAACCTTATAAAAAAATATTTATCCCATTTTGGTTGTAAACATTTTACACATGCTATGCATACCAAAACTTAAGAAAATCACAATTCGGGTCTCTACCCAAACCATATCTTATATGTTGTCAATTTCAACAGTTCATGATGGTGCTCTTTTCAGTGGAAAAGTGGTTGTCACTAATGTATAAACTACAAAATTATAATGGCATTTTTATTAATCTTACCATGTCCAACAAGGTTAGATTTTTTCTCTTGAATACTCCAAACTAATGTGGGGTATTCGAGAAGTATAAGTTGTAGAACAGTTCTGCAACTTCTCAGATGTTTTGCTAAACTTGTAACTCAAATTTTATCCTTTATGATCCAATCATAAATACTTTATTATCTGGTTACAATGATTTTTACTTCATATTAACAACCATTTTAACCAATTAAAAATGTCAAACTCCATTCTCTTTAAATAGATATACTCACATATCTACTCATATCATCGACAAAATTTTACGAAGGAAAAAATCAATCCACCATACATGACTACACATAATGGACTATATACATTAATATGTATAATCTCCACTAAATTAGTCTTCCATTCAACTTTGCCCTGTGAAGGGAATTCCAGTCATCTTTTGGAAGAGGTCTCACAAGCGTCAATTTATTCAAAAACAAAATGACTCCGGAAGTCCATCAATATGGAGTTCCTTCATGTTTTCCTTTCTTATATGAACTAAGATGGTGGTGTCACTATTTAAGTGAAACTCTTTTACATCTTGCAACGTTTAGCATTTAGTCTTATAGATGTTTACTTTCCAACATGATTTATATTAACATATCCATCAATTATGGAATATGGTCATAGTTTGAACAATTTCATTTATTCTCACAAAAGACTAGAACAAAATAACAACTTATTAAGTTCTTAAAATAAATCTTGAATGTTTGGTTCGATACGACAATGAACACAATAACACGTTATTTATATTCTTGTCATAATCTATTCCACATCTATTACTAGTTCCTTTTAGGCCCTTGTATTTGTTGCATTGCGTTGCTTTGTATGACAACTCATACCAACCAATGTGGTATCAAAATACCCAAAAATACTTTGTTAACTAGTAATACATCTATAACTTGTATATCAAGCATATACTCCTGAGCTGGACTTTCCAGTTATCTTCTTTTCTGCCATATATCCTTTTGTAATTCTATTTTCGATATTCCCTTTCCTTTATAGAAGAATCATTCAACATAAAACAATGCTAGTCGTACTAGCTCATTTTCTTTGGCGTGTTAGTCATATACTATCACGCATTGAGTCATACTTTGAGTTTGCCATATTAATAGTATTCTTATAGATTCCACTCTTAGCAATCTCCAAGTAAGGTAAACGACTTTACCCATACTTTTAATCCATCCCATCATAACAATTTTATGATTAAGCTACTATAGCTCGAAGGAAGGAATTTAGAGGATAATTTTTAGCGCCCAACTTCTTGGAATATTCATACGCCCAGCGTCTTCAATCATTGCATATATTCATATAATATAAACAAACATTGTCACACTAAATTATACTTAGTCATGTTGCTACAAATAAGTTTCTAGATATCAATATATCTTTCACTTGATTGTTCCTGAAAAAAACTCTTTTCAGTTCCTAATTCACCTTGATCAACAAAACATTCTTTTGAAGATAAAGTAATATGAAAGCAATCATGACTCTGGATTCTAAGTAGGAATTGGTTGCTCTCGAGATCAATCAATCATTAATCACATTGAGCTAGGTAGGAAATACCGAAAATCTACAATAGGATTCAATTTTAAATTTCACTAATACGGTACCAATCTTAAATGGTATTTACCTGATCATAACAGTTATATCTCA
Source organism: Alopecurus myosuroides (assembly GCA_028641055.1). Classification (NCBI taxonomy): domain Eukaryota; kingdom Viridiplantae; phylum Streptophyta; class Magnoliopsida; order Poales; family Poaceae; genus Alopecurus; species Alopecurus myosuroides. The sequence continues at coordinate 439,178,147 of CM054058.1, read as the reverse complement.
ATTAACAATCTATGTGTAAGGTAGTTATGTGGATGCCAATGAATACTACAATTTGTGCAAATTCACTTTGATTTGTTGTTCATGATAAATAAGTTCAAGTTAATTCAAAATTATACCATGAACTCCCACTCAAAAACACCATCCCTCTTAGTCGTCTTTAGTGATTACACGAACCAAATTCACTACACCAAAACCGATCATCACGTGAGATGATGTAGCTTCAAAGGCGAACATCGACATGTTCATCGTATCATCCATATGACTCATGCTTTACCTTTCGGTTACGTGTTCCGAGGCCATGTCTGTACATGCTAGGCTCGCCAAGTAGAACCGTAGTATTGTGTGTGTTTCAAGTCCATGTCTGTACATGTTAGGCTTGAAAACACCCGTTGTATGCGAACGTTGAGTCTGTCACACCCGATCATCACGTGGTGTCTCGAAACGACGAACTTTCTTAACGGTGCATACTTAAGGAAGAACACATTATTATCTTGATATTAAGTGAGAGGGATCATCTTATAATGCTACCGTCGCTATCTAAGCAAAACAAGATGCATAAAAGGATTAACACCACAGACATCACATGTAAGGATAACTTGATATGATATGGTCCTCCTTGCACTTGATCTCCATCATGTGCATCATGGTATGATCTCCATCATTCCACCGGCGTGGTACCAAGTACCATGGCACCCCAATCTTGATTGTCCATCAATAATAAGACAACCATATGGATACATTCCGGTATATCAATAATTTACAAAATAGATCATCTCATAATCAAATTTGTAATATTGACCATATCAGATCACATGCCCAGCAAAAACTAGTTAGACGCCTCTAATTTATTTTTGCATATTTTTGTGTGGCTTAGGGCTTTCGATGATAGAACCGTTCATACCTACGAACATCAACCACAACGTTGATAAACACATTTTTAACAACCCTTCGTAGATTAGATCTTAATTATAGTAGGAGAAACGGACACCCACTTAGCCACAAGTGAGACAACTCTCGCGTACATAGTACACGTAAACTTAGTCTGGGGCAGCTTCATCCTACTATGTCACTAAGATCATAAATACTCAAGGAGGCAATAACATGATCATCAACGCCCACATACACCTATGTGTTCTACCCGTACAAAACATCTACGCATAGATCCGGCTCTGATACCACTCAAGGGATCGTTGCATAGAAAACAAAAAATTTCCTACGCGAGAGAGACCCAAAAGGCCAAGATCTAATCTAAGAGACGAAGTGCAAGGGGAAAGAGAGGGTCAAGGAGAACATGTACCCTCGAAGACACAAAGCGTTACAAGATCAAATCTCGTTGTTGGCGTAGTCGTACTCACACCGATCCCGAAAGCGAGAAGATGTGCACGGCAATCCGGCGGTGCCTCCGTGATCGGTCACATGTACGGTTGATGACGACCTCTGTTCCCTCGATCCAGCGGGGCGCGGAAGTAGAGGATCCCTCGGAACTCCAGCAGCACGACGGCGTGGTGGTGAAGAAGAATCTCATGGTCAGGGCTTCGCCAAGCCGGAGACCATGGAATGGAGCAGCGCGTGGAGGGAAAAGCTAGTGGGCAAGTGTGTGAATGAAGAGGAGCCCTCACCCTCCTTTTATAGGGAGAGGGAGGCAGCCCAAGGGTGGGGTGTGGCCAGCCATGGTGGTGCCCCCACCTCTTCCCTCTTCATGTGAGTGGAAGCTCCACTCACACCCACTCATGCTCCCATAATTTCCCACTTGGAAAATCCAAAGGTTTTCTTTTAATAAATAAATAAAACATTTTTAATTCTTTATTTATATTTGTTAATTCCATTAACAAACATTTGCATATAGCACCTCGAATCATTTTTTAATTCTATTAACAACCATTCGACGAAAAACCCCTTGAACTATTTCAATTTTCCCCGAAACAATTTCGGTGCTGCCCAAAATATTTTTCGATATTCCGTATCCTCTCAAACGCGTCATCGAACCTTAAGTGTGTCACCCTACGGTTCGCGAATAATATAGAAATGATCTAGACTCCTCTCCGATCAATAATCAACAACGGGATCTGGAGATCCGTGATGACTCCTATATATTCAACGATGACCCTCGTGATCGTGTGAACCATCAACGTCGTGTACTAGTCCCTTTGTGTCGCGATATTTTACTTGTCCGAGATTCGATCATTGGTATCAACCATACCTTGTTCAATCTCGTTACCGACAAGTACTCTTTTCTCGTTCCCGTGATATAACATCCTTGTGATCATATCACGTGTTTGCAAGCGGTATCGATGTGATATCACCGAGAGGTCCCAGAGTATATCTCTCTGTCATTTTGGATGGACAAATCCCACTCTTGATCCATGATCCTCAACTAATACTTTCCGAATACCTAACGGCACCTTTATAGTCACCCTGTTACGGTGTGACGTTTGATGACATCAAAGCACCCTTCCGGTATCAGCGATTGACATGATCTCATGGTCTAATGAATAAGTTACTTCGTATGCAAGATATAACAATATAAACTAAATGACTTGGTCGTATTGTTATCTTGATGTTGGGTAAGTGTTCATCACATCATTCTTCTTATGACATTACCCCGTTATTAACAACATCCAATGTTCATGATCAGGAAACCTTGATCATCTATTAATCAACGATCTAGTTAAAAGAGAGGCTTTACTAGGAACCATTGTTTGTTTATTAAACACACATGTATCAACGTTTTCGGTTAATACAATTCTAGCATGAGAAATAAACATTCATCATAAACAAGGAATAAGATAATAATCATTTTATTATTGCCTCTTGGGCATATTCCCTTCAAACTACTCCCTCCTCATCATAGGAGACAACAACGACGATGGAGATGGCGGTGGAGTCGATGGAGATGGCTTCCGTGGGGAATCCCCCGTCCCGGCATGGTGCTAGAACATAGATATGTCCCTTGAAACTTGGGTCGAAGATGACGGCGGCTGCGGAAGTTTTCGTGGAATTTCACCGATTCTTCTAGGGTTTTCCTTCAGAGGGGAATAAATAGGCGAAAGGGCGACGTCGGTGGGCCACTAGGTTGGCCTCACCACCCCCAGGCGCGGCCAAGGGGGGATGCGCCTGGCTATTGTGAGGCCCCCATGGTGCCCGTCTTCGACTCCTGTTTGGACTTCTGGATGCTTCCGGGTAAAATAGGAACTTCGGGATTTGTCGGGTCCAATTCCAAGAATATTTCCAGAACAACTTTTCTGAACTAAAAAAACAGCATAAAACAAGGAACTGGCACTTGGCATCTTGTTAATAGGTTAGTCCCGGAAAACGTAGGAAAACATGTAGCAATTGGCATAATATCAACATTGAACATCAGAAATTATAGATATGTTGGAGATGTATGAGTGATCACAATAATAACTAGATGCACTAGGCACATTGAATTGAGCTAGTTGAGTTTTAAGTTAATCATTTGACTTGGTGAGGGTAGAGTGTTCCCTCTCCAAGGCCTTGGGAGCCTTTTCTTTCTAGCCACATTATACTTAGCAATAGCACGGTCACGTTCCTTAGTTAGTTTATACATTGTTTAATTTTGTGACATCGCAATAGAGACTGGAAGCTCATGCTCTTCCTCAAAAGTATTGGTAATATATGCAACTTCAAGAGCATCCTCCCTCTCACCTTCACCATTCTTCCCAATAATATCTTGAGCCTCTCCATATTGTATCATGAGAAGGTCAAAGTTTTTTTTGGTCTTACCGTGCAAGTTAGACATAAAGGGATCCAAAGCGGCAATTTCATCTTCTACAGTAAGACTAGCAAGATCAATCTTTTTATTTTGAGTCTTAGAGATGTAAGAAGATGATACCTCGGTGGCCTTGGCTATGAAAACCTTTGCGGATTGATTGGTAAGGTTATCATTGGGGGATTCAAAGAGAGACAGAGACGATGAAGATGCAATTGCAAGAGCGTACACTTCACTTGTGGTTTCTTCGTCTTCTTCATGATCATCATCACCATATGCATACTCTTTCTTGAGTCACCAACACAATCCTATAAGTTGGCTTCTTGTTGGAGGTGTTCTTCTTGAAGAAGGGCTTCTTGGGAGGGAGCTTTTACTTGTACTTGAGGACTAGTTTCCTTCCTTGAGTTTCTCTATTCTCGAAAAGGCACTTAGCCACAAAATAATACTTGCCTTGACATTTGAAGCATGGCCTCACTTTTTGAGTCCCTCCCTTGGCATAGCTTTACTTGATTTTTTCCTTAACACAGACCTCGGCCTTGGGTGGGTTGCTCCAAAACTTTTGGGCTTGGAGGGCCATGAAGTCTTTGAGAACCGGATCATACTCTTTAGCCTTTATAGGAGCCAACTCTCGTTCCGACTCAACTTCATCTTCTTATTTGTCCGCCACCTTGGTCACCACCTTGACCTTTAAAGCAATGGAGGCCGCTTTGTGTATTCCAATAGCACATGCACGAGAGTCCCGAGCAAGCCCGGTTTGCACTTGAAAGGATGACATTTCTTGCAAAATCTCATTTGAAGTCACGGGATGGTAGTTGTGTCTCTCTTGGATGCTCTTCAAGTCAACGGGCTCAAATGGCATGGGGGAAATCACATACTTCCTCTTGATCCAAGCATCATCAACATAAGTGGCACCGAGACCACTAAAGGTTGTAGAAAAGGTCTTGAGTATTCGATACATGTCCACATGACTTTCACCATCAAGAAAATAGAATCCTTTGGCCTCATTGATCAAGGTATCAAACTTATTCCTCTTCATGCTTTGATTGCCCTCAAACATGGAGATAAGAGCATCACATGTTTCCTTGGTTGTGGAGAATTGTTGAATGTGTGGCATGATCTTCTCTCATGCGGCTTGTTGAATGACGTGTAGAGGCACGAAGTTGAGTTGACAATCAACCATGTCTATTCTTGTCAAGTGCTTTGGATCAACGGGTTTGTATCCATCTTCAATGATTCTCCATAGATTGAGGTCTTTTCCTTCAATCCTCCAAAGATCAATGAGTTTAGGTGGAGATACTGGGAGATCTCTTGAGTAGGTGAGCTTAATTAATGGTGTCTTTGAATGCTGAACCAGCTAGCTGGAGCTAGGAAGGAGGAGGGGTTTTTATAGCCCTCCTCAAAATGTAGCCTTTTTGGGACGCTGGAATATCCGGCCTAAGTTCGGGGCGGAATATCCGCCCTCTCCCGCCTCGCCCCGAAATATCCGACCTCCTGCCAAATATTCCGGCCAAACTTCCGAAGCCACCGGAGAGCAAGCATACATTGGTCCTTAGCCATTTTATGCGATCTTGATCTGCACCCCGAAGTATCCTGCCTCCTGCCAATATTCTGGCCTGAAAGTTCCGGGTGGGTTCTGCGAGAGAACCACCCAGGTCCTTAGTCGAATTTACACATGGTTAAATTCACACCAGAATATCCGTCCCGGGAGCAAATTTCAAGGCCAATATTCCGGGTGGATTCTGCGAGTGAACCACATAGGTCCTTAGCCGATTTTTTGGCCGGAAGAATTCACACCGAAATATCTGGCCTTGGACAAAATATCTGGGCCAATATTCCGACTTTTCCACGGGAGGTGACACAGTGGTCCTTAGCCGAATTTTGGCCAGGAATATTGTAACAGCCCAATTTTTGGAAGACAGGAAAAACTTGTTTTCAAGAACCCAAAAATCAGTGCCAACAAAAACTTTTTAACATTTTTGGCTAATGCTTGTGTTTCTTTTCTGTTTTCTTGTTGATTGTGTTTTTGTTTGTGTTTGTTAACACCTGACATTAAAAAAACCAATGATCATAACTTTCTTAAAAACACAACCCTTGTGATCAAGTCATGACAAGAAAGCTTATCATCTTCATCCATCACACTCTTTTGGGAAAAACCTTTTTGAAAATGTTTTGATTTTAGAAGAAACCCCAAAGGCCAAGTTTTGAGTAAACAAAAGAAATTTCCAAAACTATATGAAAAGTATTTTGGATCTAATCATCTCCAACCTGTTTTCAACCAAGATGTTTTTGCAAGTATTTCAAAAACCCCTTCTCCCTTCCTTCTTTTGCAAAAACAATAAGAGGGGATTATGTTACCCCTGTGTTTAACCTCAAATATATTCTTTTGGAAATAACAACTTATGAGATGAACCTCTTTACAAAATTCTCTTGTCATGGTATGTCTTGATCACTACCTAAAATTAACACTTGAGAGAAACACCTGGAAAACTAATTTGAAGAACTTAGTTGTTTGAGTGATTTTGTGTCTTGTTATTTTATCTGCTTGTTGTGTGACCTTATCTTGTGTTGCTTGGAAGCATTTATTTCTTTTTGTTGATTAATGTGTGTTGTTATAAGTAAATAAAACCTATTAATAACAAGGTTAAACATCAATGTCATATTTCATCATATGTCCATATCATCTTCTGTTTTCTTAAAAATCTCCAACTTTGGAGACAGGCTTCTATGACAAATCTTGATCTACTTATCAATGCACCTTCATGGATATCATGTTTAACATCTATCCAAGTTGTTATTCTGGATATTCAAACCCTTTGGTATCATCTATCAAAGTCCTTTTGAAGGCATCCCCAAATAATGATCACATCACCTTTATCATGAAGCACTTTTTCCATGTTACTCCAAATAACTCCTTATTGTTTTCAGGACCAATGAGCCTACCCTTGTCATCTCCATGACCTATACTTCACCTCCATATGGTGCATTTATTTTCCAATGGCCATTTAATTATTCTTCTCTCATGGCTTTTATCCTATTAAATAAACTCCTGTTTTCACCCTTTTTCCACTTGTGGTCTCTAATATTTTCAAAAGAGTTGATTATTAAAAAATCACTTTTGAGACTTATATTATATACTCTCTCATCCCAACTCAAAAATATTTGTTTTAAAAGCATTTTACTATTTATTATTTTCCATTTTCCAAAAGGCCAGAAATGGACTTTAAAATATTTTGTGAAGAAAAGTATTTCCTAAAATCTTGGAAACATTATCCAACATGCCTATGGTCATGTGTGACTTACTTGTACAAAAACATTTTGAAGTAGTGCTGAAAATTTTGGAGAAAAAATTTAAAAACTGTTTCTGCCATTTTTGAATTTCCGAAATTTTGTGAAAGAAATGTTTTTATAAAAGCTTGAGACCACCACCCCTAGACTCAATTTTTCATCCTCTATCCAATGGACATGATAGTTCTTATGTTTTCCATTAAAAATTCTGGTGAAAACAAGCAAAAACCATCTCTGTTGTTTTTGGGCACTATTGAGTTCATGTCTCTACTAGTCAATCATTGCACTCTATCTACCTCTCTCCTGTTCTGGGAGATGGAAACCACCCTCCCCAACCTCCTAGGCATGGTAAAGATGATCCACACTCTATCTCTCTCTCTAACTCAACCAAACACAAATGGACAAGGATTGGTGATCACCACCCATTTTCTACTCCCCCCTCCTCAGTCCACTCCAGGCAGAGCCCGTGCGCCACCAGACCCTTCTCCTATCCCGTGACACTCTGGAAGAAACCCGACCCCTCTCCTTGTCTCTTTTCCCCTCGGCCATGAGCTGGCCAGGATGTCCAGAGTGTGCTTGCCACGTCAATTGCGTTCCAACACCTGGGCTTCATGCCGATCTTCGCGGGCTCGTCTGATAGCACCACGAGCTCTCCAGGAACATGCCCATGCCTCACATTCCTCTCCTCGCGCTCTCCTTCATCCTCTAATCTCTGCCGAACACCTGCGGGTGGGAGCTTGGAGAGCAGGCTCCTGATCGCTACAAGCCACCTCCTCCCTCTCTAGCTGTTCCTAGAGGACCTCATTGTCATTCTCCACCAAGCAGGAAACCCGTGCTTCTCCCTTGATGCCCGCACGCGAGCCGCCGTGGTCGCCGTGGGCGCCGTGGGCGCCGTCCGCCGAGTTCTGCGACCAGGCCTTCCCGAGCCTCCTCTTTGTGGTCCACTCGGGCGCACCACCTCCTCGTGCCTCGAATCGACTTCCTGGAGAAGAAGCCCCCTCCGTACCTCCATCCATAGCCGGATTCGAGCATCGCCCCTCCGCCGGCCACCTCCACGTCGAGCCACGGACATGGGTTGTTCCCGACACTCTCCTCGGTCTCCCTACCTTCCTGGATAGCTCTAGAAGCTTGTGCCCCTCTTGATTTCTACCCCCACTCACTGCAGGGACGCCGTCGACCGCGGCCTTGTCTCGCCGCCGCGGATCCCCAACGGCCGTCTCGCTCCCGTCGTTCCCGTCAAGCGCAGGAGGGCGCAACGGACGCGCGATGTTGTCCCGAGCCGCCTGGTGCTGCCAGATCTTGAAGGGAAGCCTCCGTGCTCCCGACGACGAGCTCTCCGGCCAGCTACGGCGGTGGGAACGGACTCCTCCGTGTTTTGTGGTCGTCGCCGGTCGGGTGCGACGCGGCCTCCTCTCGGTCGTCGGATCTTGATCCGGCGGCAGCTTACCTCTTCGCCCGCGCTTCGTCGACGGACAGGCCCAGTCGCGGCCCATCTCCCGTTTGAAAATCCCTCCCGTGCGGGAGAACGCCTAGCAGGCCGGCCCATCCTGCAGATCTGGCATGTTTCTTCACTGGAGGTTGTTCTTTTTCTTTTTCCTTGCAGATCCAGATCTGATTCTTTGGTTTAATTCAAAATGATAATGCAAATCAGTAAATCTTGACAAGCCAAAAATCACAGAAGTATATCTACAAATTATTAACCATCTCCAACTTGCAGATCTAGTTTTTGTGCTATATTTTAGGAGAAATAAAATAAATGGCAGAGGCACTCTTTAACACCATTTTTTTAATAACTTGAGTTTTAAGTAGCCAAATTATGCAAACTCAACTGTTCTGAGTAGCCCTTGAAAATGTCCATCTGTGGAAGTTTACTATGTGTTGACTTGAGTTTTCTATTGAAAATGACATGCATGTTAATTTTAGGCCAGAGAGCACTTCTGTGAATTGTTTAATTTTAGTGGTGATGAATTTTGAAGTGAATCCACTTGTTTTGGTTTTCTAGTGACTAAGAGCCCCTTATGCTATATTTTCATGATTTTAGGAGTTACAGAATAGGATTGGTGCAATATTTAGTGTTCAGCCATTTTCTGCATATTATTGCTATGCCTTTATTAAATTGTGTGTTATATTGTTTTTGTTATAAAAATGATTCCTAGCATGTGTAAGGTATTAATAAATTATTGGGATTTGTTTTGAGTGTTTCACTAGCATGATAGGGTTTGGGTGTGAAAAGCCATGTTTGTTATGGTTTTATTCTCATAGGGTGTTTTTCCTAGTAATAATAGGTTAAAATTATGTTATTCTTCATAATGGTATGATGAATTGAATAAATGCTTTAGTATTCTTTTCCATGGATTATCTACTGTTATTATAGCACATTATACTTGCTTTCATGCTTGAGTGAGCTCTAGGTCAACTAGTCTTGCATGATAGTTTTAGATGATTTTCTGCCATAGTTGCTATTTGCATGCTTATTTTTTTTTGAGGCATTGATTAGATTGTTAATTTGAGATTACTAGCATGTTTAGGTGTTTTTTTCTCTGTTATTTGGATGCTATCTTACAGATCCATCATGTTAGAATAAATCATGTTTGGTGATCCATTATTGTTATGCATGTATGCTTGACTAAATAGCCCTTTTTCATATCTAGTAGTAATAGTTGTTTTTCTCCATAATTATTTCCATGTATTGAGTGATTCCATGATATGTTTGGTATTGTTTTGTCTCTGTTATTAGGTTGTTTAGCTACTGGTTATATTAGTTCTCCATGTTTAGAAAAACATGTGTTGTTATGGGCTTGTAGTATTGCTTGTTATTATTTTCCTATGCATGTGTATGTGTTACTAGGTTGTTTTCTTGTTATTTTGCTCATCCTCATGAATGACCAGAGAGTCATTTAACCTTATTTGAGCATGATATGAGAGTGGCACACCCACTGAACTCATGCCATTTTTGTTGAGGATCCATACATCAATTCTAGTGTTATTCGTGTGTATTGTCTGTGCCTGTTTTGCTTGATGGTGTGCACCCTAGTACCATTGTTTGTGAGTGTACTTGTTTGATGAAATGCTTGCTGTATGTTTACTTTTTTTCAAGTGCTTGCCTTTGTTTGGTTCTGATTGGGTGTTTTCCTTTTTGTGTTTACGACGTTAGATAACAAAGACGGTATTATTTCCCGGAGAGGTTTTTATTGCAACTCTGGTTTATTTCAAGAGCAAGACCAAGACCAGTGCCAAGGCAAGCCATTCTAAATGTTTGCTGTTGTTTTACTTATCATTATCTACTATGCATGTTTTACTTCTGAAGTTTTACAAAAGTTTGATTCAAAAACTATTCCTTTAAGTGGACTATACCACTATCTATTTTATTTATCTAATATGCTATATCCACTATATAATCTTGGTGTTACCAAGCCCTCTAGACAATTTTCGTATCATCACTTAATCAACTTAAGTCCCCTAGTGGACATTTTAACTTGATGTTTTTGGAAAGCAAAAGCTTGGAAAAAACCAGAGGAAAGGTGGGACCTTGTACGAGGGAGGTTTGTGAAGAAGGAAATGTTTTCGACTTGTTTTCCAAAAATGACACATAACCTAGTCTTCCCCGGACAACCAAGCCGTGCTGCCACATTACCCCAATATGGGAACGGGGTCTAGCTAATTGCTTGTCGGTGTTAGTCCGTGTTTACCTCAAAGTGCTATAGGGGTTAGAGTCACCCGAACCAAATTGTCGCCAGGAGGGAGAAACGGGACATTCACAGTGTGGGATTAAGTTCACTACCGGTTGCAGCAATTGGGTCTCCTGCCATGGCGGTGTGTTGTCAGGGGAAACCGGATCGATACGGCTGACTCACTCGGTGCCGGGGAGAACAAACCCAGGTGAAGAGGTGGTCATTTACTAGCACTAACATAGTGGATGGTTAGGACAAGTTATCCGATGTTTGCATACTGTATCGGACAGTCCGTGGTTGTTCACGGCGGATGTACTGGATCTTGTGGATTGTGTACACCTCTGCAGAGTAAAACTATTCAGAATAGCCACGTCCTCGGATATGGACAGTTGAATGGCCATGTAGCTAGCATTGTGTCAATGTTTTCAAAAAGCTGGAAAGTGTTTTTTGAAATTGTACCTGGGAGGTACGTTGAAAGGGAATGATTGTACCTTTGAGGTACCGGATAAATGATGATCTTAAATATGTGTTTTTCTAATAAGTTTTGCAAAGAAAAATGTTTTCTTGATTTAGAATGCTTTATCAAAACCTTGTGGACATGCCATATCTACAAGAGAAATGAAATATCTTTTGAAGTATCTTCTTCAACAAAGAAAAATAAAACTTGTGCAATTATGATGGGTCTTAAATTCCTCATGGCTAGTTGAACCCTAATTAAAGCCTTCCTACCACCTATATATATGCATGCTTGCATATTTAGCTTTCATTTGGGGTGACTTGCAAGAGTACATTCAAACGTACTCATATTGGTTTCGTCCCTGGCTATTATCTTAGCCAGACTTTGAGCAGAAAACCGGAGAAACCTGAAGAAGATGGTGTCGCTGACGGCTATGCGAACCAGGAACGTCTCCGAGTCAGTAGCCTGTAGGTAGCCAAGGCGTGACTTGGGTTTACCACGAGTGTGTTTTGTAGTCTTCCGCTGTTTTTAGTGTGTGTTCCTGTCCTGCGTGGCAGTTGTTTTCAACTGAGTCAAGTGACCAGTTGTGTAAGTCGTGTATTCGTGTAGTGGATGTTGTAATCTGCAATGCCAACTCGAGTATGTTGTTCACGACTAACTGATCATGGGATCGTGAATGTATCCATACTGGAGGTCTCGGACTGCTAGTCTGGGTCCCCACAAATATTGTCACCGGAAAATCCGGCCTAAGCCAAATATTCCGGCCCCAATATTCCGGCCTAGTAATCGAGTGACACAACTCTTTTCTTTGATTTTTTGGTGGCACCGGTTTGTATAAATATATCTATGAACCTAACCACTTAACCATATGGTTAAAACACCACTAGTGTTGTTATCTAACACACAAAACATGAGGAATCAAATAAAATGTTCTTTCAGCGGGTCGACCGATGCGGGGACATCGGGGATGACCTCCCTGCGGACGGAGGCAAGGGACCATGAAGCGTTAGAGCGTGGGGCCGTCCATGCGGCGGCAAAACCACCGGAGCGCGCAGCGGATGTCGGTGGGAGGCGGGGGAGAGTGCGTCGAAGGCCTCGACGAGGCGCACATGGATGGAAGCCTAGCGTGCGTCGAGAACCACGAGGGATTCGTAGGTGAACACGTCTACGGTGGCCATCGCCTTGTCCATGGACAGCGGGCGGGCGGCGACGTCCTTATCGGGCGAGGCCAAGTGCGCAAGCGCGAGCGGCCATTATTCATGGCAGGCGACCAAAAGCTGCTTCCGAGAGTCGAGGTGGTGGAGGAGGCGCCCGACCTCGCCGGCGGCGGTGGAGTCATCGATGGTCGCCATGGTGGCGAGGTCCGGGGGATTGGGGGTCAGTTTCCAGATTGGGTCGGTGCCGAGGAGGCGGAGGTGGGCTTTGGTTTCCATTTGCATCCGGGCCTTAATGGGCTCACCCTATCATGATACTTCGAGGCTGAGTGGGGACAGTGACAGGCCTTGATAACATTGGGCTGTACTATGCTCAATGTATGATTTGTCACTCGTTGGGCCAAGAAGTAACGAGAAAAAAAAACTACCTGTTCGTTGTGAGTTGTGTTGGTGAAGAACACGGAACACGATGTGGTACCGCCGTACCGGTATGCGGACATCTCGGCGAACTTCATAGCTAAATCCAGCGATGGACTTGTACCTGCCCGATGATGCAACGACAGTCGACAGACGGATCTACCCGACTAGCCCTAGCCAATACCGATCGATGGCCACAACCGCACTTGACGCCGCCGTCGGCGTCCTCCCGGATGAGCTCCTCCTCGAAATCTTCGCGCGCCTGCCAGACCTAGTCGACCTCCTCCGCTGCGCCGCCACGTGCACACGGTGGCTCCGCCTCCTCGATGCCGACAATGCGGCCTTCTTCCGACGAGCCGGCGGCGTCCAGTTTAAAACCAACGCCCCATTGCTCCTCGGCGCCTTCTACCAGACCGACTATCTCATACCCGGATCGGTGGCCAAGGCGAATTGTCCCCCGCGGTTCTGGAGGCTCGACGACCTCGCGCGTCCCGAACTCGGCCTCTTCTCGAAACACGACGTGCTCTTCAACTACGCCAGACCTCTTGCGTCGCGGCACGGGCTCCTCCTCGCGCGCCTCATGCCGGAGCCTCTCGACTACGCGAAGCTTCACCTCGCGGTGTGCCACCCTCTCCTCGGCGGCGTGCACCTCGTCCCGCCGCCTCCCGTGCACCTGCACCCGCCGTTCCTCGGGAGAGACGTGACCGGCTACGCGCTCCTCACGGGCTACGGCGGCGAGGCTCTGCACGACCACCGCCAACGCAGGCTTGCGTTCCGGGTGCTCTTCACCGCCGTGCCACCTCGACGGGGACGTGTACGCCTACTCCTACTCCTCTGCCACGGGCAGCTGGGGCACCCCGACCATGTGCACCCCGCAGCTCCGGGGCCTCACCATGTCGGGGCCGCGCGCCGGCGTCGTCGACGGCCGGGGCACCACACACTGGCTATACCGGGACGTGATAGGCTTCTACACCCTTAACGTTAGCGCGGACGCGGCCCGCGTCTCCTTCACAAAGATACCCGTCTTCCGAGCCGAACGCAACGACCTGAGGCGACAGCTGCAGCTGCAACCACCGTTCCCATGCATCACTCAAGGGGGAAGCTCTCGTTTTTTTCTGTCGAAGACCACGCCTATGACGCGGTGCTAGCCAGCAAGCGAGACCACGACGAAGATGACGAAGAATGGACAGTCTACAGGCTTGAGAAGTCACCCGGACCATTTGAGATCATTGGTTTCGCGGAGAGCAGGGGCGCCATACTCGTCAAAGGTTGCTGCTGTGTCCTCTTCTGTGTTGACCTGGAGAGAATGGAGCTGGAGGTGCTTACTGGATCAGAGTACAACGCGTACCCAAGAGAGGTCTGTCCACTGTGTCAAGGATACAACAGTTGCACAAACTGTGCGTACAATGACTGCGTGCTTTACGAGGTGGATTGGCCATCGTACCGGCTACACCTCTCAGCTTGGAGCCTAAGAACAGGCGCAACAACAGGTGAGACCAGGATCGATGCAGGAAGATTTTGCTAAGAGCGAATTTAATAGTAGTAGCACATTATAAGGATTTAGATCCCTAGCTAGGATTTTCTCAAGGAATTTGTTCATTTGGACTCTATTTGGTGAAAAATGACTTAAATGTCTTCTGGTTTCTTTCGGCTCTAAGCGCCACAACTGACGCGGTGACCCTAATGTTGATAGCGACCGGTGTTGGTGCTAGACCTAGAAAATGGTGACTTCAACCCCTTAAAACTACAACTACATCGTTTCATGGATAAATATGGAAATAAACTATGCATGTTTTGTATGAACTGTGATGTCAGTTGACATCAATTTTTTTTTTTTGAGAAAGTTGACATCATAATATTGTGTGTAGCGCCACCACACACTACAGGAAACGGGGCAGACGCCGACGGCCGGAAGAGATGCCGACGGCCATCTATCGGCCCCCTCGGCGTAGGGTGGTGGGTACGATCGGCCCTCCCGCTGCCCGTCGGCGTATACACCCCCTCGGCGTATACACCCCCTCGGCGTCTGCATACAATCCCCGAGGGCCACCGTCGGCGTATACTCCCCCCTCGGCGTCTGCATACAATCCCCGAGGGCCACCGTCGGCGTATACTCCCCCCCCCCCCCCCTCGGCGTAGACTATAGGATTTACGTGCCACAGAACGGGGCGAAACGGGGCAGGCCTACGACGAGGGCCAGCCGTCGGCGTACGTGGAATGGTATACAACAAGAGCTAGCTGTCGGCGTAGGCTCCTTTTTTTCACACATTAACAATATTTTTTTAACACATTAATAATAAATTTAATATAGTTTTATTTGTTTCCCCATATGATTTTAATATATATATAATTTCTAAGTTAATAGGAGTGGTTGTCCCTCCGAATGTCAGTATCCCGCCACCCGCGCCCATGCATGAAATATTTGGGTGAAATCTCCCGGACCCGACCCTACAACACATTAATCTAAAATAAATAAATAACATACTTATTATATGATATAGATAAACATTACTATTAAATACACAAATGAATTTGTACGGATCCCGAGGCCCTGCATCCCCTCTTTTGGGAAACCCTATAACTTACGATTGCGTCGTGTACCCCCATAGATGGACATTGAAGGGCGGTAGAATAGTAGAACCTTCATTGCTTTATGTATGGTTAGGTTATAGAAACATGTAAGACAAGTGTGGCCCCAGAATTCAAGAAGATTCGTTTGGGTAGACCCGTAGCGGGAGTTTCGAAGTTTCTCGTAGCGGTCCAATGAGAGGGAATCTTCCGAAGAGTTGGTCCATGCCATTGTTTTTATGCTTCCTAGGGCCCACTAAAACACATCCAAGCAACTAGTTTCACTTTGCTACCCCATTTTGACATCGGTGCCGGTCGTAGTCTTATAAGGTTTTTTTAGTCTCCAGCAGGTCTAGGGTTTCACCGGAGAGGGGGTCTGGAGCGTCAGGATCCCACCACAAGCTAGGGTTTTGGATGGCAACTAGTTCCACATTGCTACCCCCATTCGACGTCGTTACCACGTGTATTCATATAAGTCCGGTATTTCTCCAGCGGGTCTAGGGTTTCACCGGAGGGGGGCTACGGAGCGTCCGGATACTGACACAAGGTAGGGGTGCCATATCATGTTAGTATATGTGTGTTGTGTGTTTTGGATGACAAAGATTTCACTCCGGGGTGTGACCCGCTTCACCGGCATCAACTTCTCTCTACGGAGTTTACATGCGCTTATAGGCTGAAACTCCCTTATCGGACGAAACGTCGGGAATCTTCCGAAGAGTTGGGTTCTACCTTTGTGTTTTGTGTTCCTATGGCCTACCCAAACACATCCAAGCAAATAGTTTCACATTGCTACCCCCATTCGACACCGTTACTGCGTGTATTCGTATAAGTCCGGTATTTGTCTAGCGGGTCTAGGGTTTAACCGGAGGGGGCTCCGGAGCGTCCGGATCCTGACACAAGCTAGGGGGTGCCATACCATGTTATTATATGTGTGTTGTGTGTTTTGTATGGTAAAGATTTCACTCCGGGGTGTGACCCGCTTCACCGGCATCCACTTCTCTCTACGGAGTTTACATGCGCTTATAGGATGAAACTCCCGTATGGGACGAAACATCGGGAATCTTCCGAAGAGTTGGGTTCTACCTTTGTGTTTTGTATTCCTATGGCCTACCCAAACACATCCAAGCAACTAGTTCCACATTTCTACCCCCATTCGACGCTGTTACCGTGTGTATTCGTATAAGTCCGAATATTGAGAAACTCTTGGTGTATCTATAATGAAATAGGTATTTGTGCACCTAAAAATGATTTTTTCCAAAAATCATGAGCAAACTATGAGGTACATCTAGTTCAAATTTGACCAGTTTCCAGCGGAATCGGCAGAAACTTGTGTTTTTCAAAAGAGGTGGATGGAAACCTTTTCATATGAAACAAATTGGTTATTTATGCATACAACATGGTCTAGTATTTTCAAAAATTATAGATCTCAAGTTTTGCAACATATTTATGGTAGGTCCTTCACAAAAAACCCATTTTTTACACTCGGAAAATGGAAAATGGTTTTTTTATTCAATGAAAAGGAAAACTTCCTCCGTCAACATTGTCCGTGCTTCCTAGATGCATGTTTGTATGGAATATGGGAACATTTTAACAAACTATGCCATAGATATGACCATAACACCCGTCATTTGGCCTGAAACTCTCGAATGTTCGGAGGAGATAGCTTATCTTTGTGAACACATTTTCAACACAACTGTCGTATTCCAAGTTTATTATTTTTTGTGTACACTAGTACCTATATAATGACACCACGCGAATGTCTTGCATCATTTTGGGTTGTTTTGAATTTTTTGGAATTTTCTAAGCCGGTTTAAGGAAAAAGTCAAGACGGCGGGCATGACTGTCCGTATCTAGGGGTTGAATATTGAGAAACTCTTGGTGTATCTATGATGAAATAGGTATTTGTGTACCTAAAAATTATTTTTTCCAAAAATCATGAGCAAACTATGAGGTACCTGTAGTTCAAATTTGACTAGTATCGAGCGAAATCGGCAGAAACTTGTGTTTTTCAAAAGAGGTGGATGAAAACCTTTTAATATGAAAAAATGGTTATTTGTGCATATAACATGGTCTAGTATTTGAAAAAATTATATATCTCAAGTTTTGCAACATATTTGTGGTAGGTCCTTCACAAAAAACCCATTTTTTACACTCGAAAAATGGAAAATGTTTTTTTTTCTTCAATGAAAAGGAAAACTTCCTCCGTAAACATTGTTCGTGCTTCCAAGATGCATGTTTGTGTGGAATATGGAAACATTTGAACAAACTATGGCATGTATATGATCATAATACTCGTCATTTGGCACGAAACCCTAGAATGTTCGGAGGAGATAGCTTATTTTTGTGAACACTTTTTCAACAAAATTGTCGTATTCCAAGTTTATTATTTTTGTTGTATACTAGTACCTATATAATGACACCACGCGAAGGTCTTGCATCATTTTGGGTTGTTTTGAATTTGTTTGGAATTTTCTAAGCCGGTTTAAGAAAAAAGTCAAGGCGGCAGGCATAACTGTTCGTAGCTAGGTGTTGAATATTGATAAAATCTTGGTGTATCTATGATGAAATAGGTATACGTGTACCTAAAAATTATTTTTGCCAAAAATCATGAGCAAACTATGAGGTACCTGTAGTTCAAATTTGACCAGTTTCGAGCGGAATCAGCAGAAACTTGTGTTTTTCAAAAGAGGTTGATGGAAACCTTTTCATGTGAAAAAAATTGGTTATTTGTGCATATAACATGGTCTAGTATTTTCAAAAATTATAGATCTCAAGTTTTGGAACATATTTATGGTAGGTCCTTCATAAAAAACCCATTTTTACACTCGAAAAATGGAAAATGGTTTTTTTCTTCAATGA
Source organism: Alopecurus myosuroides (assembly GCA_028641055.1). NCBI lineage: Eukaryota > Viridiplantae > Streptophyta > Magnoliopsida > Poales > Poaceae > Alopecurus > Alopecurus myosuroides. Next base: position 439,160,006 of record CM054058.1, on the reverse strand, counting down.
AAAGGAAAACTTCCTCCGTCAACATTGTCCGTGATTCCAAGATGCATGTTTTTGTGGATTTTGGGAACATTTGAACAAACTATGCCATGGATATGACCATAACACCCGTCATTTGGCCCGAAACCCTAGAAATGTTCGGAGGAGATAACTCATTTTTGTGAACACATTTTCAACACAACTGTCATATTCCAAGTTTATTATTGTTGGTGTATACTAGTACCTATATAATGACACCACGCGAAGGTCTTGCATCATTTTGTATTGTTTTGAATTTTTTTGAATTTTCTAAGCTGGTTTAAGGAAAAAGTCAAGGCGGCGGGCATGACTGTTCGTAGCTAGGGGTTGAATATTGAGAAACTCTTGGCGTATCTATGATGAAATAGGTATTTTTGTACCTAAAAATGATTTTTGCCAAAAATCATGAGCAAACTATGAGGTACCTGTAGTTCACATTTGACCAGTTTCCAGCGGAATCGGCAGAAAGTTGTGTTTTTCAAAAGAGGTGGATAGAAACCTTTTCATATGAAACAAAGTGGTTATTTGTGTACATAACATGGTCTAGTATTTTCAAAAATTATAGATCTCAAGTTATTGCAACATATTTGTGGTAGGTCCTTAAAAAAAATCCATTTTTTACACTCGGAAAATAGAAAATGGGTTTTTTTCTTCAATGAAAAGGAAATATTCATACGTCAACATTGTCCTACTTCCAAGATGCATGTTTGTGTGGAATATGGGAACATTTGAATAAACTATGCCATGGATATGACCATAACACCCGTCATTTGGCCCGAAACTCTCGAATGTTCGGATGAGATAGCTCATTTTTGTGAACACATTTTCCGCACAACTGTCATATTCCAATTTTATTATTTTTGGTGTATACTAGTACCTATATAATGACACCACGCGAAGGTCTTGCATCATTTTGGGTTGTTTTGAATTTTTTGGAATTTTTTAAGCCGGTTTAAGGAAAAAGTCAAGGCGACGGGCATCACTGTTCGTAGCTAGGGGTTGAATATTTAGAAAATCTTGGTGTATCTATGATGAAATATGTATTTTTGTACCTAAAAATGATTTTTGCCAAAAATCATGAGCAAAATATGAGGTACCTGTAGTTCACATTTGACCAGTTTCCAGCGAAATCAGCAGAAACTTGTGTTTTTCAAAAGAGGTGGATGTTGGGAATATGCCCTAGAGGCAATCATGTATGATGTAATTCCCACTGTATTCATAAATTTATTAAGTTGTCCTTGTTTTGAACATCTGATATATGTCATTGAATACGTGATTCGATTGTGGAACTATATATTAATGTTGTTCATACTAGATTGTCCTTGGTCATTTAGGTTGTGCTGGACACACACCCTAGACTAATGTGAGTGTTGGCTGATGACACGGTTTCACTTGTCATGGGCATGGTGATGCCATCCCAACGTTCACGGACTTGGCTAAAGAGTTTAGCAAGTCGTCATTTGCATGTCTCAATCAATGTAATCCTTAGACCTGAGGTTGTCGCACAATCCGAGTTGTGGATCACCGACTTAGGTTCTGTCAAACGTTGTTCTGTGACAAGGCAACTATAAAAGCAGAGTTCGGGTCGAATGAGAAGCAAGCTGCGTGATGTGGATAATCAAGATGGGATTTTGCCCCTCCGAATGGAGAGATATTCTCTGGGCCCTTCGAGTGATATGATTCAGGAAGCATGGCCATGCGCGACTCAGTTAAGTGTTAACTGTGTCGGTTGACTAAGAGTTAGTCAGATGAATCACATGTCACAGATCGAGAAGAGAGTTGAGCTATTTAAGGGATGACGATAAATCGCCTATAGCTCGACAAGGTATATCGTGAGGCAAAAGGGACTAAGATGAATATCACATTGAAAGGTATGTCGTCATGACTCAATGGTACTTGGGAGTCGGCACGTTCTGCTAGGAGCCGCTACCGATTGATCGATTGGGAGTTGGACTCCAATCGTGTCAAGGTCGCCATGAGCCTGCATGGTCGCACACTTAAGAGCGGGAGCAAGTATTGGTCGGGTTGGACCCGAACCGGAAATGGACTGGTTTTGTGAGTCGGACTCACAGAGGGAATGGGCCACAAGTGTTGTGAAGCTCATTACCATACGCTATATAAAGAGTGGCGCAGGTTGCCCAGCGGGCACGTTAGTCCACTCTCCCATGCGTTGGGAACTCTAGCCCCACTCAGTCCAACCGCCGCACCGGACCTAGCAGTCCGCCGTTGGAGCTCCCCCTCGTACGTGTGGATACCGGCAGAGGTGCTGTACGTTCAGCACTTCGACGTTCGAGGGATTGGATCGGCCGGACCGAATCGTGGGACTGCACTGCCCCGACGCGCTGCATCGATAATCCGCACCTGCGCGTCTAGTGGTAATACTCGTGGCCTTCTACCTCGGCTAGATCTTGGAAGCATCGCGTAGGAAAAGTTTTTGTTTATCTCTACGCGTTCCAGCAGTGGATGGAAACCTTTTCATATGAAACAAATTGGTTATTTGTGCATATAACATGGTCTAGTATTTTCAAAAATTATAGATCTCAAGTTTTGCAACATATTTGTGGAAGGTCCTTCAAAAAAAAAACCACTTTTTACACTCGGAAAATGGAAAATGGTTTTTTTACAATGAAAAGGAAAATAATCTTATATATGATGGAAAATATTATATGGATGTCATATTTGAATTTCTCTCATTTTTCTAATCGATATAGACATATTATTTGTCGAATTTCGATTTACGGATTTATAGATATGATTTTTTTCAATATTAAATAGAAAAGGCAAAAATGTTAATTATTATTGAAATTAAAGATTATTTGAATTCAAATTTATTAGTAGTTATTATTTTTTATTTAAATAATTGTTTAAATTAACAAAATAAAGAGTGTGACATGATGGTCCAAGGGTTAAGGTTAACAGGATTGATTGGATAATATTGTCAACAACACGTCCGTTGTTTCTAGGTAACTCACAGGGAAGGAACTACGAAGTTAAGCGTGCTGGGGCTAGAGCAATCTTATGATGGGTGACCAATCGGGAAGTGTTAGTAGAAATGAGTAATTTAGATTAAAATTAAAAATGGTTAAAGATAATTATAAATGTGACTATAGTCTGATTAACTGGTTAAATAAGTGAAATAAAAAAATGCAGAAAAAATTCAAAAAAAAAATTGAAAAAAAAATTAAAATATTGCGTGCCTACGCCGAGGGGCGGCTGTCGGCGTATGGACCCCTATGCCGAGGGGGTCCGTCGACGTAGCCTTTGGCCAGGCCCGCGGGGGCCTCCACATGTCTGTCTATACGCCGAGGGGGACGAGTCTGGCCGTCGACGTATTCCGTCCGTGTAACGGATTCCGTTCTGACATCTTTGTGGATCCCACAAAAGACTATGCCGAGGGGAGAAGATACGCCGATGGGCAAAACACATACGCCGAGAGGCGTGTACGCCGACGGGGCTACGGCGAGGGGGCCGTCGGCGTAGACCTACGCCGAGGGGGAAATGGTCTACCTCGAGGGCCTCAGGCCGTCGGCGTACGAATGGTTTCCTGTAGTGACAGACTGCGAAACAACACATCGAGAGACAGGTGCCAGTGTTACGCATTGTAGTTCTAATGTCAACTGGATCAGAAGCATGTGCAGAGCACTCTTAAGTTCTCTGAATCCATCGTTAATTTTAGGAAATCATCGATGACTTTAGATGAATTGGCATCATGAACTGGCGTCACAGGCGTGTGTCGGTGTTAGAGGTTCAACACTGCCACTACTGACTATCTCAGTGAGCCGATGCTAACATACCTGATCGAAAATAGTTTCACGGAGGGTCCAGACTTAACTAATCGGGCCAGTGGCCATTTTTAGCAAAAACAGAAAAGAGGCAATTGTTCGGAGAATTGGGAATGGCTACTCCACACTTATTTGGGAGCACAATTGGTCCCACATGATACGATGCTGAGACCCCTAATTTCGAGACTGGACTAGCCACCACAGTTGGTATCTGAATTGATTGATCAAGGTAACAAAGTATGGAAGGAAGATAGGATTCGCAAGTGTTCCTCCCAATGGATGCAAAAGCCATCCTAACTATTCCACTTTGTACGTCATATGTTGAGGATTATTGGTCATGGCACTATGATCGCAAGGGAGAATTTTCTGTTCGATCAGCGTACCGTATGCTTGCTGAAACTAAAATGAGGAGAGAAGGATGGATTGAAAATACTGCAGACTCGTCAAGTGGAAATATTGAAAAGAAGGGGTGGACTTCACTTTGGAAGCTCTCGATACCGTCGAAGCTAAAAGTCTTTTTGTGGAGACTAGATCGTCAATCGTTGCCATCAGCAGATACACTCCAAGAATGCAATATGTCAATCACATGTAGATGCTCTATTTGTGGAGAAGTTGACTCATGGCGCCACTCTTTAATTGAGTGTCGTATGTCAAGATGTGTGTGGGCTTTGTCGGATGAGGATCTAGTTGAACACTCATGAGCCACATGCTAGAAATTGGTTGTTTGCTATGCATGATTCTATGTCTTCGGAGGAGTTCACAAGATTAGTTGTGACTATTTGGGCGATCTGGACTACGAGGAGAAAGGCGATACACGAATAAATCTTTAAGAGCCCTTTCTCAACGCGCTGTTTTATCAACTCGTTTTTCAGGAGATCTGAGTACTAAAACATCCTAGTGTAGTGACAGTTCGACAACAAATCACGAATCCAGCGAGATGGATCCCTTAGAAAATGGATTTCATAAAATTAATGTGGATGGTGCCTTCACTAGGTCTGGCATTTATTCGGCAGCGAGTGCAGTATGTAGGGATGCTAAAGGGAATTATCTCGGTACCTCGACAATGGTTTTTCAGGACTTGATGATCTAGCTACGGTGGAATCCTTGGCATGCCGCGAGGCACTAAGTTTGGCTGCGGATCTTCAAATTCAGAAGTTACGAATCGCTTCAGACTGTAAGGTGGTGATTGAAGACATTAACGATGAAACTCTGAGGAGGTATGGTACGATAGTTTCTGAAATTTCCGGCCGAGCTACATCGTTCCAGGAGTGCTCCTTTATTTACGAGTCAAGGAAAAACAATTTTGAAGCTCATAATTTGACTAGGTTTGCATCATCGTTGGGAGTTGGCCGCCATGTGTGGCTAGGCACACCCTATGATATTGGCAATGTACCCATGAATTTATTACATGAATAAAAACTGGCTTTCCCCCAAAAAAATAGACTTTTTTAGGAGGTGGACTTTCATACAAATTCTTGCAACTTGTGATTAGGAGGTACAACAATTTGTATAGGAGGTGCGGTTTCATACAAAACGCACCAGGAGACGACACCTGTCCACAGCCACGCTGGATACTGAGAAGGTTTGTGCGCCTAGTATTTTTCCACGCAACCCCTGCCTTATTTCATATTTATGTCCAGATACCTCAAATGGCTGTGAACTAGGAGCCATGATCTGAATCACGGCTGTCCCCGCTGCTCACTTCTGCCGCTCCTCCACCAATCGCCTCATATCCGTCTCCAACGTTGTCGTGCCCTCCAACGTCGTCGAGCTCTCCAGCGGCGCCATGGGTAGGGCGAGGCCCCCCGTCCTGCCTTCGCCGCCAAGGACGAGTCCGATATGCAAACATTTGCAGGTAAAAGTTCAACACACTTCAGGGAAACAAGTTTTTGTTCCACAAACCAAAGACTCCAAAAACCCATATGCAAAACATTTGTAGGTAAAACTCCAACACAGTTGAGGGAAACAAACACCAACTAAATCATATACTTATAACAGTAAAAATCCAATTGATGTTTGTTGCAACTTGCAGGTGTTGTCACAAGCAAACAATCATAAATCAAAATTTACCAGCCATATATTTGATGTAATTAGACCATAATATCTGTTCAGCTTGCTAATTCGTTCACTAGCATGAACCATTGCTGTGCAGGGTGAGTTTCAGACATCATAATTTCTTCTCTCTCAGTTCCAATAATTACAGTACATATGCCTGCTTTATGTGGAGCAAAACCAAGACTACGGACACACATGTACCAAACCGTTCTTTTGCGAACAGAGAAAAACTTACCCTTGGGCATGCAGGAAGAAGGGGCAGGGAGGAGCAGCTCGCTGCAGCCTGCAACAGCCGTACCTTTGGGCCGGAAGGACCATATCACCGAAAATCACCTTGACATGACGTGTAGGCGGAGAAAGAGCTCGAGGTCGTGAGGGCCGGATCCTGCTCGAGGCGGGAGCAGGTGAGGTCAGGGAGGAAGCGTTGGGGTTCTTTGCCGGCGTTGGAGGCCGGGAGACAGGTTGGCCCACAAGGATTTCGTCGGCGCCAGATGCAGGGAGAAGCGAGAGCTGGAACGGGGGTTGCAGGATCGGGAGGTGGCCACCACAACGGGTCTTCGGCGTATATGCTAGAGGGTATCGTTGACGGAAGGAGGTCGAGCTGACGACGGCGACGAAAGATCGAGCGGGTGGCAGCGGCCAAATTCAGAGGAAAAGGGGACGGGGAATTAAACGCGGGAGTGCGCTAGGAACGACGCGGCAGTTTTGGGCAACGTCCTTTCTGTTCCACCGGCCAGAGGAGGTCGACTGCTCCAGTTGCCGGCGATGTTCGTTACTCTCCCAACAAAGTCAAGGATCTGAACAGAAATAACAAGTATTGGAGGGGGTTTTCGAAACTCTGCCACACGGCGGGCCCGCCTCAGTTTCCAGTGTGGACGAGGACAATTGTCAGTTAGGGAGCGATTTTCCTATGTATTTGCACCTCCTAAACAAGTTGTTGTACCAGTTAATCACATCTTGCAAGATCTTGTATGAAAATGCACCGTGAATTTTTACATAAATAACCTTTGGCGCAGAAAATTCACACTCTAACCCCCCGATCCAGAAAATTCGAAAAATAACCCTTTTACTTAACGCCCGCCACGAGGACGGTAAGCTCTATCGCTCAACGCCTCATGTACAGGGTGTTATGGACCGTGCCAGCGTGGAATTGCGATCCTACGTGGCAGGGGAGCTTAACGCCCCCGGCGAAGGCGTTATGCACCTCACCCACTCCACTCTCCACTGCCCACTCTAGCTCGGCCCCCTCTCTCACCCCACCCTCTAATCCCTCTAAATCTTGGTGCTTTCTCCAGGGAATTCGTGTTCCCTTGCTTCTCCAAGGTAATCTCCCCTCTTTCCCCTCGTTTTGTCCAAGCACAATGTTGCCATTTAGTCAATTTGCTCCCCTATTTTTGAAACCCTAGAAATTGGTTCTTGCCACAATAATCCCTAAATTGGTTATCTTTTTATTGATGTATGGAGCATATGTGGTTGTTATGATGTTCTAGACCTACAAATTTGGTTGCAAACCCTAGATATGTTTGGTTGGGGCTATCCCTAATATGTCCACCTAGGAATTGCAATGGTATGGCTTACTTGTTAGCTATTACGACAATATAATCGATGTTGTGGTTTTGCTTTTCTAGATGTTGTCGAGAATCGTGAATGTCCATCATGTTGACTTTGCCGGGTTTTCGAAAGGAGACAATGATTATCGAGACCCGGATGAGGTAGTCATGTTTTTTGACTCTAGTCCAACATTTTGTGATGTTGTGGAGAAGGTCCGGAGTGAGTTGAATTGGAAGAACAAAAATGATGTAGTTGACTTGTAAGAGAGATATAATGTCTCCCACGGTCATTACATTCGTTGGAAAATGATGCCCGTCGACTCGGAGAGTCGTTGGGAAGCTTACAAGGCAGTTGTCTTGGACTCCCAAGACAAATCGTTTGAGTTGTCAGCATTATAGGCTTGTTGAAATTCCATGATCTTCTTAACACCAATGTTTTCATAGACGGAAGTGAGATTTCCAAACTGATATTCGTAGCTCCTGATGTACTCAAAATCAACGTGCCTCTGGCTCACAATCTCCGTGCTCTTGTTTTGAATGACAACTTGAAACACTTTAGCTTGTTCTTTGTTCCAAAACCGGGTATCGGCTAACTTCTCTCTTGGTGTCAAATAAGGGTCTACCTTCATCTTGATCTCTTCCCATTCGTGCAAACACATGGTCATGTAATTTGGATCCTTCACCTTCTTTCCCTTTGAACTAGTTTCCTTCATTGGTTTGGTCTTCACAGTGTTGGCCTTGCTAGTACTGGAGGCATCATCCTTGCGTTTTGTGCTCCTTATCATCTAACAATACAAAAACCAAAATCTTATTACCTTGTTCAAATATAATGTGCCAAAAATTCCAACCAAAATGGCCACATCAAAACTATTAAGGTTACCAATCTACTAGTAAAACCACATCAAAATTATAATGAATTAGAATTTACAATGAAATAAATTTTGCAATAATATGAACTTACAATGGACTAAAATTTCAACTACTATTACTAATAGAAACGTACCAATCTAATAATAGCATTCTACTATTACTAATTTAAACTAGTAATACTAATAGTAACTTATTACTAAAAATCAACTAAGCTAGTACTAAAACCTAGGGTTTCAAATATGGTAGTACAAATATCATTATAACTAATTAGAAACACACTAATCCACTACTAGCAACCCTGTCAAGGCGTTAAAGAGCATAACGCCCCCGGCCAGGGCTTTGAAGTGCATAACGCCTTCGCCGGGGGCGTTAAGCTCCCCTGCCACGTAGGATCGCGAGTCCACGCTGGCACGGGCGTTATACGCCCTGGGCATGAGGCGTTGAGCAATGGAGCTTAACGCCCTTGTGGCGGACGTTAAGTAAAAGGGTTATTTTCCGAATTTCTTGGAGGGTTAGAGTGTGAGTTTTCTGCACCAAAAGGTTATTTATGTAAAAATTCACAAATGCACCCCTCAACGAGTTTGTGTACCACAGATGAAATTACCTCGAAAAGAAAAACCTACTCCCTCCGATCCGAGTTAATGGTCGGAGTGACATGCAAAATTTTGCCTACAACTTAGATAAACCTCCGTCAACTAATTTGGATCGGAGGTAGTAGCAGAATGGCAATGCAGACATCGCAAAATACAGCACCTGTCCATCCAGCCCCATCCGACAAAAGCTGAATTGAATGCGGCGACGTGCGGATCAAGTCAAAGGAAGTGACCAGGAAGGACGGGCACACGCTGCCATTACTGGCATCGTCATCCGGTTTGTTCTCAAGTCTCATCCATGAGCTGTGCCAGCAGCCGCCTTCTTAACTGAAAGAGGATCATCTGGGTGCTGAGTAGACGCACACCATCCGTAGGTCACACATCCCTGTCGTTTCCATCGCCGTTTCTGCCTCTCAGCTTGGACTCGCCAACTGTTCACACCCGAACAAAAATCACAGTTACTCCTTCAGCTGGCCCAGCCTGCCTGCACAACTGTTTGGCTTAGCCAGCACCAAGAAGATCAATTTCTTTGCCCATTTTGTCCGAGAAGAAAAATAAATGTGTTACACTCTGCATTCAGAAGCTGGCAACTGAACCATCGTGCTCTCTGGCTCTGCACAGTGCAGATAAAATACACCTAACCTGCCGCATCACTTTGAAAACTTGTGTGACCTGTAAGATTCAGAACCTGAAAGTGTTAGCTTGCTGCAATTTATTTGTTGTCAAGCATTGATTTAAGCATGTGCACACCGTACATACCGCAGGTGGGCATGACTCAGATTACCAGCCAAAAGCGGCCGTCTTTTTCTTGAATTGGTTCAGGAGAAAGCGCCGGCCGATGCATGGATCTCTCAAGATTACAGCATTACATAATCGATCGGACGCATCAGGTGGGCAGACGGCGGGCTAATGATTGTGAGCCAACGTGCAGGCCAGCAGGATTAAGGTATCCAAAGTACCAGGAGCACCGGGAGCTACTCCGCTAGCAGCCAGGCCAGCGGGATTAAGGTATCCAAAGAGGCAGGAGCTCGAAGCAGCAGCAACTAGCAAGATGATGACGATGACGACGACGACGATAATGATCAATCCATTCACCTTTTCACATGATAACACATGAGATGAGAGAGGAAGCTTGGTCACGCGTGAGCTCTGCTGGCCATTAATCGCACCAATTTTTTGCTGCAAGTTGCAACCTCTTTTCTTAATCCAAGTTGCGTCGCCTCCGATCAGCTCAGAGGTTCGTCAAAGATTTAGCGCCGCGCCAGGATTCCTCACGGATCAGATCGCAGTTAATGGGATCTTGAAAGATCTGTAATTCTGTATCATGCCACATCGCAACTGCCGTGCAAATGTGACCTTCGATTTCTTACTTATGGAGAATTTTCGCATGGTCATAAACTATGTTTCGTTGTGCTAACTGAAGAAAAAAGGGAAATTAGGATGGAAAGCGCCAAAGGGCGCTTCGATCTGAAGGGAATCTCGTATGGGCGGCACCGTGCTGCTTCACGCAATCAATCAGCATTCAACACGCATGTGACAGCCTCATCCCACGCTAAACTAATCATAATCAGCCTTCTAGATCGATTCCTTTCCAAGTGGTACGAAGATGCGGATATACATATATCGCCACATATGTACAAACAGCACTAGTACAGTAGCGACATGCATCACAGGGGAGCTAGTGTTATGGTTTCTCACTTCAGTTGCCTACATAACCCTTCGTGGCGAAATATTTCAGAGCAAATGAAGCAATATTAGTACCTCAATTATCTATGTGGTTGATACTAACGGTTTTCAATTCAGAACACACAAATTTAATCCTTAGACTAAACATATTTTATCCTAGATTATCATAGCCAAACTGGTACGATGACATAACCCTGGTTTTGAACTAGTGGTTGCCAAGTCAGCACAAACAAAGATCATCTAGAATGAAAGAAAAACTGAGAATCTTCTATTTGTCGAAAATGAACATCATAATCAGTAAACCTAGAAAATGGGAATTATAAGTATCATGGAACTTGGAGGAAACTTACAAATAATTGTGTAAAAACTGAACTTTTTTAATATTTGAATTCCCTATTTATTCAACATAACTATTTTTACCTTTTATATCATACTAAACAACTATTTTTTAAGTTTCTATTTTTTAGTAACAATTTTCTGCATATCATTAAAAAGATATTTTCTCGCATCCACGATTTTGCAATTTCGAAAATTTCTTATTGTTGAATTTAACATTTGTTCAAACTTGTTTTTATTATACTTGGATATTTCAAAAAAAGTGTCGCTGAATGCAACTCAGCCTTTATCATGTCATCGAGTTCTCTCTCATAACTGAACCCAGGAGATTTTTTACTTGATGTTTTGGGTTGTCACACGTGCTAAACCATTATCATGTTATCGTCCCATTTTCGACTAAGGTTCAAACACCAACGCTCTGCCCCGAATATTTTGTGTGTGTGTGTGTGGAATTAGGGAACTTTATTACCAACAGGGTTACAATCATCAACAACAAATACCGATGCACACTCAGGAACACAATGTAGCAACACATATGCACACCGATTAACACGAAACTCTGCTCGGTGTTGAAAATTAAATATCAACCATATCTAATATATTATAACAAAAATCTAAACTTGAAAATTTGTTGACATAGGACATTTTGTAATTATATATGCACCTCACACAAAATTTCACTCGGAAAAATAGTCAACACCTTAAGCGAAGGTGACACATCTAGGTGCACCGGACATGACACTCGGAGATAACTCAAAAATACTTTAGGGAAATCCATGATTTTTTATTAATTTATGAAGAATATACATTTTCTAAGTTGCTAGGTTTTTTGTAACCTTCTTGGCACATTTCTTCCTCCCCTCCGGAAAAAAAAATCCAAGAAAAGGTTAGTCCACCTGATTTGCCGAGTGCATGGTCTGGAAACAACAAAACCATGAAAAAAAGGTATATTTTTCCTATTTTTATTTTATCCTATTTTCTACTTTAATATGGAGTAGTTTTTACATTATTCTCGAATTTAGTGTTGTTTTCTGTGGCTATTTTTTTTTTCATGTTGCGTTTATTGGGCTATCAAGTGTGCAAAACCAACCAGCTCCATGTCATTTCGATTGATATAAGCTGAGAGAGCAAATAATCAATCTGTCGGTGTTGAAAGATAGGGCTCAAACTTGTCTGATACTACTATAGTTCATTGACCAAAACTAAATTCATTGAAGGGTTATGGGCTTCCATAAATTTCACGCGGAGAAACAGCTCAATTCCTGCAGAAAAGTGTATTGTTTTAGTTGCGATCTTCCATTTCAAGCAAAGGTGGCACGTCATGTATAGGTACATCGTACATGACTCTCCGAGAACCGAAATTTACTTTATCTTGTCAGCATGAGACTCGAAGACTGTAGCTGGCCTGGTATCAAACGTATTAGTACAATCTTGCATGCATAAAGATATCGGTACTATAGAGTGTGGTATCCTGGTGTGCAATGTATCATGACCCCAAGTGCATGAGTTGCTCTTGGTTCACTGTACACAGTCACTGCATTATGTTTGCTAGAGGGAGAGAGCATTCATCAGAGGAGATCCAGTGTACCTGCCAGTGGACATAGTAAACACTAGGTGTAAATCTTGATCACCTCGTGCACTCTCCCTTCCAAAGAGAACACAATTTTGGTTAAGCAGCAACAATAGTGTGATGCCATCACTTCAAACATAAGCTGAAGAGTTTTTTTTTTTTTGTCTTCACCAGATATATTCATTCCGGGGTGAAATTGCATGATCAGATTCCTCAGTCCATATACACTTTTGAAAAATCAATCAATCAAAGGGACGTAATTTTCTTCAGCAGTTTTCTGTTATTTTTCCTGGTTAGGCCGCAGTATCAGATAAAATAAGGCACTTACCTCTTTGATCGGTAGATTTTTTTTTTCTGTTTTGGATTGGTGTCATATCTCGCTTTCACCTCTTTATGGAATTTCTTTCTATGGTCAAACTGAAAGCGTTAGGTGCATTACAAAAGAGGAACATGGAGCACTCCAAGTCCAATCACTTTCACATGCAAAGACGCATGGGCTAATCCCCAAGAAACATGTTTGACCAAGCAAGGGCTAACTGCACTTTACACCTAAGGCTAGTCACAATGGAGAGTAACATACACTAGTAACATACACGTTTTTCTAGACTATGTTACTACCTCCACAATGGGTAGTAACATATTTGTGGTGTCATGCATGACTTCATTTATTAGGGATATAGACACATTGTTCCTTGGTATGTGTGATGTTACTAGTAACATAGCTAGTTACCACAATCACTTCTCTCTTCATTAAATATGTGCCACATAAGCAAAATTGCCTTGATATATGTGATGTTACTACCTTAGTTACTCCCATTGTGGCTAGCCTAACTGGATTTGATTACAATGACGATATGCACGCCCATTGAATTGGATGAGCTTGTTTAAAACATTATGTGGGCTAAAGTAAAAAAAAATCCTTGTCAAATTATAACGCTGTCAAAAAGTAAAAATAATCCACAATGTGTACAGCTCGCAAATTTAAAGATTACTACTCCAACGTTTGATGACAGGTGATTTACTTATCACGGTCTGCACTGCTGGCAAATTCATAAACATTGCAGCAAAATTAATAAAGAATCAGCGGAAAAATAAGTATTGCTTCAAATACTGATCATGCCATTGGGATTGAGGAGCTACCATTTACAGATTGGGGGGAAAGAACGTTTCTTTTTCACAGTTGACTACAAAACTGAAATTGGGACAAGAAACAGAGAGAAAGAACGAAAGAAAAACAGGACGAGCCGCCGCCGCCGCCGGATCGTGTCGTGTCTACACGGCGACCCTCTGCAGGACCCTGGAGGGGACGGCGAAGCGCGCGGAGAAGGAGCGCGAGAGGTTCTCCGGCTCCACCCAGGCAGCGCCGTCGTCGAAGTTCTGCGCGTAGCTGTAGGCGTCGTACGGCTCCCGGGCCACGGACGCGCCCATCGGCACGCAGCCGGTGGTGCAGAGCAGTATCCTCTTCTTCTCCCGGACGATCTTCCGCCACAGGCCCCTCAGCTTCGTGCCGCACCCACGAGACGACGAAGCCGCGGAGGCGGGGGGCGCCCTGCCGTAGGAGGAGGCGGCGGGGACCTTGTCGAACTGGCCGTCGAAGTAGTAGTCGTCCTCGTCGTCGTCGAGATCGAAGCCGCCACGGACGTAGCGGCGGGACATGGAGGGGGCACAGGAGCAGGAGGCCTGCCTCTGGAACCGCTGCCCGTCGGCGCCTTCCATGGCGAGGAGTGGTTTCTGGTGGGAGTGGGAGGCGGCGGTTGCAAGAATCAAAACGGGGGCAGTTGTGGGAGAGATGGGAGGCGCTAGTCGCGGGTCGTCTATATGTAGAGGGGGCAGAGAGGTGGCCGGTGGGTGGTTTTGCTCGTGGGTTACGATGCGTGAGGGAAAAACATCTTTTTAATCAAGTAAAATAATTGTGCTAACAACCCAGATCTGACTGGATTAATAATTTTCTGACAAGGCAAAAATAGCTGGCTAGTGCAATTATGTAACAGCCCATAGCTGACTGGAGTATGTACTCACACAAAATTGCTCTGAGTTTTTTTGGTTTGCATAGGGACTTAGAGCATGTCTAACAGACCCCCTAAGTTTTCACCCCCTAAAACGCGTGTAGAGGGCCCCGTATGCACATTTCGCCGGTCAAAAACTCGTGCGAGCTAGCAGACCCCCTACCCCCACCCCGTAAAACAGAATATTCTGTATTACGGGGTGGGGTAGGGGGTCTGCTAGCTCGCACGAGCTTTTGGCCCCTCAGAAAACAGGGTTTTGCACAACTACACAAACATATCAAACATGGCAGATTCAAGATATGCGATGCATAATCCATAGTTTTACATCACAAATAGATCAACAAGTTCATAGGTCATGTTCTAGGCATAGAGGTTCCCAAAAGTACTGCCACCACCAACGCGATCCACATCAATCTCGGAGGCCACCGTCGGCACCACCACTCACCGAAGTTGAAGCACCAAGGTTGGTTGCCTCGCGAGCTTGACGCGCCTGCAACTTCCTCGCCATGATCTCGGCCTTGCTCTCTTTCCACCACAACAGCTGATCGTCGTCCATGTCCTTGGTGTTCATCATCATGATCTCCTTCTCCTCGGCCAAGAGCTTCTTCATGGCTTTGGTTTGTTTAAGAGCCAACATCTGGGCATCCAACTCGGCCTTGCGCATAGCCTCCTCTCTTTTTACAGCCACCTTGGCAAGTTTCACCTCATTTTTCTTCTCGGTGATGAGGACCTTGGTCTCCAATGTCTTGAATGCTATTTCCTCCTTTGCCCTAATGTGCTGATCCATCTTGTCCTTGAAGCTAGCTGCCTCGGCTTCTAGCCTTTGCCTCTCCTTCGCCTTCTTGGTGCCCTCGGGCTTGCCTACGTTGCGACCACCCGGTGGCAGCATCCATGGACACTTTGCCCCACGCACGGACCAATGTGACATCTTCAATCTCGGTGTAGTTGGGCTGCTTCCCCGATCTGCTCCGGCGCGCAGTAGCCGCGTCCACCTCAACCACGTCGTCGTCCACCTCTTCGTCGGCCTCTTCATCCTCGGCATAGTCAGCGTACTCGTCGTCGAACGCACCAATGCCCGAATCCAAATCCACCGCAGAATCGTTGAGCATGTCCATGTAGGATGTCTCGACGGCCGGCGCGGGCACTTCGTCGAGCACCTGGCGGGCACCAGCCGGCGGCGGCGTGGGCACCTGCGTGGGAGCAGGCGGAACGGCCGGCGACGGAACCTCGGCGAGCACCTGCGTGGGCGGAACGTCGGCGAGCACCTGCGTGGCCTTCTTCACCTTTGGTGGCCGCCCCCTCGTCGCGAATGACTTCACCCGGGCCCCTTTCGCGGGAGCAGTAGTGGTCGCCGCCGCCGCCCCCGTCGCTACCGCAGGCCCCGGCGGTGTGTCGAAGAAGAGCTTCGGGATCCTCTTCCTCTTCATCGGCATGGTGGCGGAGATGATGGCCGCCACATCGGCGGAGGCCGCGGCGTCGACGGTGGCAGTATTCACCACCTCAGACATGGGTGGCGCGTCGTCGGCGGTCGGAGGGGCTTGTGAGGAGTCCATGGCGGCGAGATCTGGCGACGTGGTGGCCGGGGAGGGCGAGGAGGCGGATTTTCGGCGGCGGCGGCGGCGGCGGTTGGGAGGTTCGCGCGCAGTTGGGGAAAAGGTGAGGGGTTGGCCCTGTACATCTCCTCCCGACCCGCACATGTAGGGGTCGACGGGCCGTCCCCTACCCAAACTTGTAAAAAATCGTCCGGGATGGTCCATTTACGGGGTCTGCTAGATGGCCGGGTAGAGCCCAAACCCGTATATCAGCGGTTATTATACGGGTTTGGGCCATTTAGGGGGTCTGTTAGACATGCTCTTAGGAACACGGAAAATTAAGTTCTACTATCACATATTCACATGGAAACACTGTTTTTATGGTGCACAAAAATTATAAATTGGAAAAGGTTGAAGTTTTTTCTTTAATCTGCATTGTTAATTTTTTTCTAACAAACAATAAACTCACCATTTTTTCTGATTGTGCATAAAATCACCATTCCTGCCTCACGGGTACAACTATGTATGGACATAATATTTCGGTTTCGGTAAAAATGTATCCATGGGCGTCCCATAATTTGAAAAAAAAAACCATTAAACCAAGTTCGGTAGGACCTCGTGGCGTTTGAGTGAAGAAATATAGCTGGTTTTTTTCATCAATTTTACATTTTCCTAAATCCTCCAAAATTAATCCTCGCTGTTAAGAAATGTGTATTTTTTAGAAAGCTCTTTTGTGTGCTATTTATATTCGCAAGATCATACAACTAGCGAACCATGGAGCCGATGAAAGTGGAGTCTTTATTTGGTTCACATAATCAACACAATATATTTTGGTACGATTTTAACGTGTACTCCATATTTTGCTATTACTATCTCTAATGAAATTGGTTATTTAGCCCTAGGCTGTCTTCCACATTTGCAAACTTGGACTTGTAGTTGTGTTTTGCAATAATTACTACTCCCTCCATCCCGAATTAATCGTAATAGATTTGCCAATTTTCATGTGTCAATACACTAAAATATATTTATACATCCATATTTTGACAAATCCACGTCAACTAGTTTGAGACGGAGAGAGTAGATTATAACGGGCACGTTGTGTCAGATGCACAAGTAGTAAGAAAATTGTTCGGCTACAACATTATGGGCCGAGAAAAAAAAATACATGTGGTTAGAGAGGTCATGCATTTCCCAGCTTATCTTAGCCATTTGCAAGTTGCAACCAAACGGAATGAGAGATAAACTTATCCTATCGTGTCTCAATCATGAGAATTATTTGGGCCCATGCCTCCACATCTTGGAAGTTGACATCTTGAAGACCCCTTGAAGTGGAGACGGCACCAACTGACGAAGGAACCGCTCTCGTCCTCCCCTGGTGCGATGACCAAATTGCAAGATGGTCCAAATATGTAGCTTTCACATATGGAAAATGCCTTTTGGCTCCTGGTGACATGTGATCGATCCTTATGGTGGATAATGTACCCCAAAGTTACATTGTCGATCTCAGACTTTTCGCGCTGCTACCAAATTTTCTTTGTCCCTACCGAAATTCCCGCGTTTTGAACAGCTCCTTGATTCCATTTTTATTGGACCCACAGAAACTATTTTGCACCAAAATATTGTTGGAATTTACACTTGGGCTTAGCCCAAAGACTCTGAAAGTGTCATGGCTATGCCTAGCAACAAGTGGAGAGAGTGAGACTAAAATTAAGTATCACATGTCTAGTTGCCAGAAAGTGGCACCACCTTATAAGGTAAATAATTCCACCTCATTTATGAGTTGGTTTGATATGAGGGAAAGGTGCGCCACATGCACGTTTCTACTCTGCCGCATGTCACGACACGTCGCAGGTTGAATGAGCCAAAAACGTTTATTTTGCTGGTTAGGAAAATTTAATTAGTCATTATTTAGGTAATTAACGGACGCCTTAATTCCTGAGTCGTTTTCGCTTCCTTTGGATCGTGGAACTGAATCGAATCCCGCCTCTGAGTTCATATGGTTTCACACCGTTCCAAAGCCTTGTGTCGATAATCAAGTCTTTTGCATCCCTCCTTTTGGCGTGGACCGCGAGAAGGGACAACAGGCCTCCGGAACTCTGCCTCTTGTGATGTTGTACGGGAGAGGGACGATCAGGTTTTTTGGGAGCGCAGTCGCACGACTCCTGATGGCGACTACTACCTCAACGATGACTTCTTTCCAGATCTCAACAAAAAAATTATCGACGACATGGACGACAACGTGGACAACAGCGCAACCGGTTCCTCTTCTGGTGCACCGTACGTATCTCTTTCTCATTTGTATGATATTTTGCTACAGTTCCTATGTCTAGTATTTGCCGTAGATTGGATCTGTTTGTCTACTATACTAGATATTTGCATGCTTAGTTTAATTGCTACTGTCATGATTTACTTGATGATATTTCGGATGAAATCATATGCTAAATTGCTAATATGTTCAATAATCCAGAAACCTAATTATAGACAATTTCCTCCATCTGCTTTTCTTGCGTGAACAAAGTCGGACCCTTTCAATGGTGTGGACTATAAGAGGTGGGCGCACGAGATCAGTGATATGGTTTCAATCCATGCAGTGCTATGTGGCCACCAAGGGCAATCCTGAGGGCGATTTTAATCCTAAAAAGCAGTAAGCTTTTGAGAGGATCGACACTATATTTAAAAGTGCTCTTCTCGGTATTATTGATAATTCCATTGCGGATCCATACAGGTCGTTTGACAACGGCAAGAACACGTGGGCTGCACTCGAGGTCACAAATAGCAAAACTGAGAGCAAACGACGCAGCAAGATTGGAAACAAGGCCTAGGAATCATAATGTCACTAGTGACAACACTCAACAACATTAACATAACTAAAAACATGATACTACCTCTAACACTATGCATGGTAGGTGTTACTCGGAAATCGTTCCTAATGGATCAAATAGGATGAGAATCGCGTAGAACTATACAAGCACACCTTAAAGTTCACGTTCCCATCAATGGATACCCCAGCCCTATCACTTTGAGCATCCAAAGATATTACTAACAAACATCACAACCTATCTCTTGAATGGTCTCTTTCTAACAAAAGGTTATGTGAAAACTATTCCTTGCACCTTGGCATGATTATCACCAATCATGTCTTGATGGAAAACCAGAGGTAGGTCATCTATAATATGAGAAGAAGATTTTGAAGGTGAATAATAGGTGAGAGGATATGAGAAAGACTAAGATGAGATGATTTGTTTCTATAAGTTGAAGAAAGGATAATTTAATTACTAGGGTCTTTTCCATACTTAGGGTCTCGAATTCTATAGGCAACACAATGCTCTGATACCATTTTGTAGGGTTCCCACATTTAAATAATGCAAGAATCCTATGTTATTGTGCTAGTCCCTGGATCAATTGCTAGCACCACAGTTCAAAATGAAATATCATGCAAATGCGTCAAAATCTATTACATTGCATGATCCAGTCTTTACAAAATATGATTACAACTTGCATAGTCTCAGAAGACTAGCAGGAAACATGGAGTTACAGCGGAAAACATAGTACAACATTGAGCCTCATCTTCTTCATGTGCCACAGGCAAAACATGTTGGTTGTAGACTCGAGATCCTGAACGAAACTTCACTCGTCTTCAAAATCATCTGCAGGACGGAATATACAGGCACAAGGGGTCAATACAATTTAATGTATTGGCAAGTAACACTACGGTGGATATACCATGGCAAGACTAATACTACATGCATATTTGACTGAGTGGGTTTTTGGCTAAGTTCATCTACTAAGTAATGAAGCTTCAAAATAATAAGTCTAAAGGATGGCTATACAGTATTGGGGTTTTGCATAGCATAATAATAACTTAGTAAGATTCCCTATCATGCATACTACTATAAAACACTAGTGATGCATAGTAAAATATGGGAGATTTGATGGTGTGTTACTTGCCGCTGAAGTTGGTGAAGAACAATCACCTTCTCTTCACAAAATAGAACGTTCTCTCCGTTCACTCTAAACATTGAAAACACACAACAGAATAAACAAGAATGCTAAAAAACATACCAACAAATGAAGAAAACATACAAAGCAATAACCATAGCAAAGAAAATCATGTGAAACATTTAGTTTTCAATGCACAAAAGAAACTAAGTGTTTGTAGTTAGAGTTTTCCATTTGGGGCTAAGGGTTGGTCTTTTATCAAAAGATCACACAAAGGTCTTGGTCTAAACTAATTTTTTCTTGGTTTCTTCAAGTCTTCTTTTGCTTCCTTGAGTTGCTTCTCATGTCTAAGTCTTTATGCATGTACTTCAATGGCCTTGCTTGTAGTCCTCCTTATTGTGTTGAAGAAAATCTTTTTAAGTATCTATCTAGAATTTTAGGGACTTGGTCATAAAGAATAAGAGAGGTAGTAGAGATTGTTAGAGTTCCTTTCGAAAGGACTTGTAAAATCTTCTCTTCTTTTTCATCTTATGGGAGAGTATTCTTCTTGGGTTGAAGCTGGCTTCTTGCTGAAGTTCTTCTTAAGAAAAGTCTTCTTGGGAGGAGTGTTGGTCAAGAACTCTCATCTCACTTGGAAAACAAATTCTAGGTCTTAGGGAAAACACACTAATACTCTTGAAAACAAATTCTAAGTATTGGAAAACAAGTCCTAAGCTCCAAGTATTCACATTGGTTGGTATCATCTTCAGGATCCTTTGTAGCTTCCTCCTTGGTGTGGTGGCTTCATTGAAACTTCCAACACTTGATGGTTTTGGTACTAACTAGGGGCTGGTCGTTATCTGACTTAGCCATAGCACAAGTTCTAAGGAAACAGAAAATAAAGGGGAGAAAAGACTTAGAGAAAAAGATGGGGTTGGTCTTCTTGAAACTCCTCTTGATTTTATTCTAAGTGCTTCTCCTTCTTGGAGATGCTTCTGAAGTCATGTTTTCTTGGTATTCATGTGCTTTCTTCAATTTGACTCCAAGGATGACAAAGGGAACATCTTTCTTCACTTCATTGTTTTCACTAATCCATACTTAGTGGTTTTTCAAATAGGAGGGCCAACTAGCACAAATTTACATGGCCATGGTTTCAAGGCACCCAAGGGCTTAGGTTTTGGTCTCTCTAGTCTTTGGTTAGTACTTAGAGCAAATTTGCTAAATAAAACACATTTAATTATTTACAGAATTTAAATTAAGTAAAAACACTCAAAAAGGCCAATCAATTCTAAATTCAACTTTAATTGGGTCAAAAATTATTTTGGGACATAGGATATGAAAGTACACATCTTAAGGTTTACAGGGATATTTTATTTGCAATTTTTAGATTTGTAGAATTTAAACTATGCCAAAATTCACCAAACAAGCATATTTGAATTTGAACAAATTAAAGTTTTCAAATTTAAATTTGAACAGTTCTAAAAGATTCTACATGTTGTGCTGATTTCAAACAGTCTAAGTTTGCTTAATTTGGATCTACGATTAAAATTTTATGATAGATCTAATTTATAGGGTCTTTTCAGCAAAACTGCCAAATTGATTTTAATCCGGAATAAACAGAAAAAGCCTGCAATATGTGGCGCGTTCTGATTGCGCACAGATGCTAGCGTTGCGTTTGCGTGGCATGCGGACTGGGCAGTGACGTGGATAAGTGAGATGGATCTGGATCGTTAGATCCAGATCCAACGGCTGCGTCTGCATACCTCTTCAGATCTAATCGTGGCCGTTGGCGTGGATCGGACGATCAAGGAAGAACAGCACCCTAGGGTCACCGGCGATGGTGGTTCCGGCGGCGCTTCGGTGGTCTGGGGCTCGGAAATTATCGGCGACGATACTCCGGTGGCTCCCCGGCTCGATGGAGATGACGAAGAGGTGCAGCGCGACGTGGGGGACTCGATGGCGTGGCCGGTGACGTTGGGCTTCCCGGAACGGTGGCGTGGTGTGGATGAGGCCGCTCGGGGCTCCGATGACCGAAGATGTGGAGGACGGCGATGTTATGGTGCGCATAAAAAGAATGTAAGAGGACAGAGAGACGCGCCACAATGTGGGGGAGCTGAAGAACAAGAAAAAAGGCGGCGGGGGTAAGCTTCGGTGGCCGGAATCGGTGAATTTGCGGCGGCGGCCATGCGTACTCCAACGATTAATTAGGGTCGTGTGGCCGCGGGTTTCTCTGGGAAATATGAGGGGAATCGAGGAGGATTCCGTGGGGTATTTATAGGGGGTATTGGGCGAGCGAATCGTGTCTTGAATCGCACGAAATCCGTGCACAAGGATCTCTCCAATCCGGAGTCCTGTTCTTGTATGGGAGGAAGAAGGAGATGACGTCACTGATGGCGTCATGACGACCCCGCCTGGCAGTGACAGAAAGGAAGGGGCAAGCCGCAGGCTTCTGGCGGGTTGTTGCTGGGCTGCTCGCCTGCGTGTGTGTGACGAATAGAGAGGAGCGAGGGGAGAGAAATGAGTTAGGCCCGTGTGGTGGCTGCGCGCTTTTTTTGTTGTTGTTATGTCCCCTTTTTTTCCTTTTCAATTTTTGCTTTCTTTAATGATTCATATCTTGTAGTTTATAAATCCAAATGAGTTCAATTTTGTTTCTATGGTTTTGTAGAAATAAAACCTTTCATAAGAAAACATTCGTGGGATGTTTCATCACACCTAAAATAATTATATTTTCAAAATATGATTAAATTACAAATAGAAACTTAATGCCATTTTTCAAAATGGAAAATAATTAGTTAAACAATTTGTTAAATAAGATCAGAGATTTTCACAAATGAAAACATTGTTTTCTCTAAGTTAAATATCCAATTATAAACAAGAAGTGCTTTTAGAAAACAGAGGCATTTAGATTATTATTTCCAATAACATTGCAATAATATTTTATATTTCCTTTGTGTTGGAGTTTTATTTGTTTTTTGTCGCTTGCTTTACTAAAAAACAAAAAGTTTTAAATTTTTGTGATTTTTGAATTCCTTCAAAAATCCGGGATGTTACAGATTATACTAAACACAAGCGTCCAGAAACATCATGATTCTATAGTTCAGTCCAAAAATATAAGAACAAGTTCATGATAAGTATCCCTCAAATCCATAATCTATAGAGTCACACATGGCACCCGCACCATCACCGTGGCACCCTGGGACAAAGGTGACTCTATAAGATTATACTAGATAAAACCAATTACGGACATCATAACCATTACATAACAAAGGGGAAACATCATAGATTCAACTATATAAACATATATCATGACCACGATAAAGATAACACCATGGGAGAGAGAGATAACGACATAGCTACTAGCACGAGCCCTCAGCCCCATAGAGGTACTATTCCTGCATCATCGTGGAAGGCAGCAATGTCGATGACGATGGCTCTAGGGGCACTTCCCCGTACCGACAGAGTGTGAGCACATAGACTTTTGTCCCCCGAATTAGGGTTTTAGATGGTGGTGGAGCTCGGACCTGTTTCAGGAAAAATCCTCCAGTTGTCATCAGTTTTAGGTAAAGGGGGTATTTATGGGTGAATAGGCGATATGATGCGGTGCCCGAGGCTACCAAGCGACCTCATGGCACGGTCTAGGCCCCACCTGCGCTTAGTTGTTACCTAGTGGCTGGGAGGCCCGCCTCCAGGTCTCCTTTGGACTCCATCTTTGTCTCGGTGAATAAAAATTCCTCGTAAATTATCAACTCAATTCGAGAATATTTCATGTACAACTTTTCTGAAAATAAAAACAAGTAGAAAAAAACTGGCACCGGGAATCTTGTCAATAGGTTAGTCCCACAAACCATGTGAAAAATATAGGGAAAACATGTAGACAGAACAACATGGAGCAACAAAAATCTCTACTCCTATAAAACCACAGTTGGTGATGATGGTGTGCCTGCCATCTTTCGTCCATGATCTTTCGATTTGTATCTAACGGATAGGAAGCAATCTATGAAAATTTTACAAAAAAAACCACCTTTTTATTACACATTTGCAGATATTCCCTTGTCATTTGCACCTCATACGTCTATCAAATGTTTCACCAAAACAAATCAATTCACTTAATTGGTTAACATTCTTACAAAAATATGTAGTGTCTTAATCATTTTTTTGATGTTTGATTCACTTAGTTATATTATGGGCTAGCTCATGTCAAATGGTGTTTTTCTCCATAGCGAAGCACGGGCATTGTGCTAGTTATAGATACGTTTGAGACGTATCAGGGAGGTTATGATTTTTTGAAGGAGTTATGCCCTAGAGGCAAATAAATAGGTATATATTAATGTCATAACTCATTAAGTTTATAATAGTTTCATATCATGCTATAGTTGTATTAATAGGAAACATTAATACATGTGTGATATATAAATAACCAGAGGTTATTCGATAGCCAAAGTTCCTAGTTAGCCTTTATGATAAACTAGTCCACTAGGTTAATGATGATTGTAGGTTTCACGATCATGTGACATTTATGTCAGTAGACAGTGGAGTCATTTCATTGGGTGAATGAGATGATAAACATACCCTTCATATACATAAGTATTGCGACACAATCATATTACGAAGTTCATAGTGGCAGTACTTAGAAACATAGTACCCTAATCCTCAGACCATGAGACTTCATTTAATTGCTATCTTTGACGTTTTCTTTGAGTGCATCAAACGTCACACCGTGAGAGGATAATTATAAAGGTGTACTTGGGTATTCCAAAGGGATATGTGTAGGCATGTTGTCAAGAGCGGGATTTGTTCATCCACGTAATGGAGACATACTCGAACCCATTCGGTGAGACTTCATCCAATAGCCTACAACGTGTGACTAGGTCACGGGGATGGAGGATCATGAAAACTAGTTAAGAATCTTGTCGGTAACGAGATTGAACATGGCATAGGCATGTCAACAATCAAATCTCGGACAAGACATGTATCTGATAACGAAAGGAATAGGAGTCTATGTTAAGGTTCACTGATGATTAGTTCGATGGATGCACAAGGGTCATTATGGATATCTAGGTCCTGCTATTGATCATTGATCAGGGAAGTGTCCCGATCATGTATGGAGTAGTCCCGAACCGATAGGGTAACACACTTAAGAGGGGCGACGTAAGGGATCATTTTAGGAATCATCAGAGTTAGGTAGAGAAAGAACGAATGGTTCCAAAGAGAGAAAGAGAATTACGAGAATGGTTGCGGGAGAGAAAAGAGACACCGGAATTGTTTCGAAGAAAAATTAAAGAGAATACCGAAAATCTTTCGGGGTGCCGAAGAAGTTCGGGGTGGTCCAGAATGGGTTCCGCAGCCATGGGAATTAATTTGATTTTAATTATATATCAATTAAATAATTATGAATTAATTGATTTTAAATATTAAATATAACTTAAATAATGTGTAAATTTATTTAATTGTGAATTAAATATATTCCCTTTATATATTAAAAAGAATTATTTAATTTAAAGATATTTATTTAAAATATATTAATTAATTAATTTTAAAAAAGGAGAGTTAGGTGCGGCCAGCCCACATGGGTCGGCCAGGGCCCATGCGGCTGCCATGGGTGACCGCACCCCTCCCCATGCTCACATTTAGTCCCACATTGGGAGGGGGAGGAGTTGGACTCCCCCCTCAACCTATATAATAAGAGGCAAGGGAGCCATTTTTATTTAGCAAATAATTGAGATTTTTGCCAATTAATAAAACGGAACAGTTGTCTCTCTCCCTTTTTCTCTCTCTCCCGCACTCTGTGGCCCCAAAGTTTGGGCTGCACGTAGGAGATTTCTCTCTACTCCGGTACGCCGTCGTGCTGAGGAAACTGTGATCACCTCTGCTGGGTCAGAGATCGGCAACCGTCGTCATACACCGTACGTGTGCGATACCTACGAGGCGCAACACTTGGGGCGTTACACTTCGTCGTTGCACCGGAAGGCTGTCGGGAACTCGTCAAGTTCGTCACGGCCTTCAGGTCGGATATGTCGTCTTCATCAGCAACTCCTGTGCGGGGGTGTAATCCCCTCGTATCGGTCTACAAGGGTATGTCACCGGAACCTCGCTTTAACCGTTACCATATTACTAATAGATAGATCCTTGCTAAGGTTTTGTGTTCGCTAGTAGTAAATTTTTTGAATTTCTGCTGTGAAACCCTTCATTTTTATGATGTAGAATAAATTGAAAAATCTTTTGTTTGGAAAGGTGCTATTGAAATTGCCTCTTTGATTGAAAAATATGATGACGCTATAGAAAAATACGAGATTGATGCTATACTTGCTATTATAATTATCAAAGTGAGAATGGTTATATTACGATATATCTTGAAACATATTATCCCCCCCCCCCAAAGAAACTAATGTCTTGCATGATCCTATGGAAGAAGAAATTGCTGAAATTGGAAGCTCATCGGATGAAAAAAAGGAGGAGAGTGACAAACAAAAGAAGGATGACTGAGTAGCTACCCATGCCTACCTTCTAATGGGAGTAACTATTTAACTCTTAACTATATGTTTTCCCTCCTTATTTACCAAAGGAGGATGAGTGTTATATTGATGAATATGATGATCATATTGATTCTTTTGAAATACCCCTTTTTGATGAAATTGATGCTTGTATACTTTTCACCATGATGATTCTATAAATGGAACCCATGAAAATGATTTTGCTATTTTATTTATGATAATCATGCTATTTTGATAAATCTTATGATAATCTTTTATTCATTCCTAATATTGATATGCATGATAATGAGTAAGGTCGCTTCAAAAATTTATATGATAATGCTCTGGATGGTCCTATGTTACTTAATAGTATAAATTATAATGCTATTGAAAATGGGATTGGATAGGTCTCAACTTTAGCTATAGCAAGTCCCATAACTTTTGAGAGTGATCAATCATCTTGTTATAGAATTGTTAAAAGTGGGTTTGGAGAGGTCATGATTTTAAATAATATTAATCCCACTATTTTGGAGTTTGATATGAATTATGTGTTTGTAGATCATGAAAAACATTCTTTATATGATAGTTATTTTTTTTGAGTTTGTTCATGATGCTACTGAAAATTATTATTAGATAGGAAAATATGGTTGTAGGATTTTTCATGTTACTAAAACAGCTCTCTTTATGTTGAATTTTTTTAAATTGCCTTTGTTTTACC
This sequence comes from Alopecurus myosuroides, assembly GCA_028641055.1. Classification (NCBI taxonomy): domain Eukaryota; kingdom Viridiplantae; phylum Streptophyta; class Magnoliopsida; order Poales; family Poaceae; genus Alopecurus; species Alopecurus myosuroides. The sequence continues at coordinate 439,132,905 of CM054058.1, read as the reverse complement.
TTTCTATGCTTTCTACTATGTGTTTATTTGATTTATTAATTTACAATACTCCTATGCAAAAGAAGTGGGTTAGACTTAAACGTGCTTCATATTTTCTTCTTGATGCTCTATTTTGCTTAAGTTCGTATTTTTATGCGAGCATCTTCTGAAATTACTGAGCCTATATTAATGGATATAAAGAAAGAGCTCTTGGGAGACAACCCTTGTTATTTTTGCTTTCAGTTTTTAGTTGCTTTTGCTTTCATTTTGGAGTTATTTTCTATCCCCTTTATTGGTAGGAAATACGAATTACAAAAAAATTAGGTGTGCTTGTTATCTAAAAACTTTTAAAAAGGAAAGTGGTTAACAAGGTGGGAATTGAGGAAGTAGGGGTCGACCTTGAACACTTGTGTTCATGCCTGAATCAAAGAAAATATTCTCACAGAAGCTTCTCAAATAAAAATATGTCCATCCATAGTATCATAAAAATATTGTGCAAAGAATTTCTTCTATTTGAAAGAAATTGCAAGTTGTTGTTTATGCTTCACCATTAAATTCGTATCTTCCTGCCAGAGCATGATAAAAGTCCGAACAAAAGTTGGTGCAGACCATGCTGTTATCTATCGTTCATTTGTTTTGATTTTTTTATTTGAGCAACAGAAGTGCCTCGAAAAAAATCATCTTTACACATATTTATGTTTTGACAGATTTCTGTCTTTATTTGCATTAATCACTGTACTCGTTTCTTTTGGGGTTTCTTGAAGTGAAGTTAGTGACACTAGATAATGTTTAAATTTGGTGTTTCAATGTGTCCCGTCAGTACTTAAGTGGATTCATTTTATCGAGTACTAACCCCTCTAATGAATATTATGAGATTTTTGTGTGAAGGAAGTTTTCAAGTGTCAAGAGAGAGGATGATATGAGAAGACTAAACAGGGACAAAAGCTCAATCTTCGGGATGCCCAATGCCACCCGAGAAATTTTCAATAAGTATGAAGCGTCAAAGCTTGGGGATTCCCAAGGCATCCCATTCTTCATCAACATAATTATCAGGTTGTCTCTAATGATAATATATTAATATTACTTCACATATTATGTGTTGTTTCTTTAGCATCATTTTTTTCTAGTTTTGTTTTGTTTCGGTGTATGGTCATTGCAATGTTGGATCCTAGCATTCTTATTTGGGAGAGAGACACGCTCCGCTTTTTCGTAGAATACTCGTGTGTTTCGCTTATATCTTGTTGAGTATTCAGTTTTCTAGTGCTTGTTTGTTAGCTCTTGTTTTTCACTTAAATTTTGTTTAGAGCCATTAGTTTTTTTATGATTGTGAAAATCTCTCTAATCTTTCATGTTTATTAGTTAAGAGACTTGTTTCAAATGATTTTATTGATGTTGGGTTACCCTAGAATGGAAAATTGTCATGCATGTAGTAGTGGTGGGTGGACCTCTCCCGGCATCGCCTCTTCGCCCATATATACCCGCTTGACCAAAAACACCACACACCAAAGTATTTTCCTAGAAATGCGACAGAACTTTGCCGCCATCAAAATCTAGTTTGGGGGGGTCAACAGGATCTGTTTGTGCACTCTGTCGGGATGGGGATTGCCCTTGGAGCCATCATCATACACCATTTTGCATTCATGCTGCTTCGTGAGTATTTCCCCCATGGACTAAGGGGTCGTAGTTGTAGCTAGTTGGTACTCTCTCCCCCTTGTTGTTTAATACAATGGTCTCATGTTATGCCCTACATGATTGAGATCCATCTGATGTAATCAGTGTTGTGTTAGTTGGGATCCGATGAATTGTTACAATATGATCAATTATTCAGTTTTGAATTAGCATTGGTGCAACATGTTATTCTTAATGCTTATTACTAGTGCAAGAGTAGCATGATTTCAAATCTGAACTCTTTATTTCTGCACGAATATAATTGTTTTTTAAATCATATCGACAAGTTTTATGCACCTGCGATAGTTCAGAACCGGAGACCCCAAGGTGAGAGGTTGGAATATCAAAGGGGAAGGGTTGTAACTTGACGATTATGTGTTGATTGAGTGCTCATGCTTTGCTCATGTTCTTGGTGAAACAAGCACCTTAATTACCATAAGTTCTTTTATTGTCCCCGCGGAAACGGGATGGTTGGACAAAAAATATTGTGTGAATTCTCATAACGAGTAGATACAACTATATACGAAACACATGCCTACATATGATTTATTACCTAGAATAGTCTGTTATGAGTTATTTCAATTTTTATCAATTTCCCAACCGTATTTTTTTCACCCCAACTCTTAGTGTTTTGCTTCGAGGGTTACCTCTAGTGAAACTATGAACCCCGGTCCATCTTTTTTCCATTATTGCTATTGTTTTTTACTTCCTTTTTCCACTTGTTACCTTGTTGCCACTATTATTTTAGACCACACAAATCACCTCTCACACTCCATATTACACTCTTCTCACTGTCTCTTCGCTGAACCAGTGCATTTATACAATCATCCATTGTATTATGTGTTGGGGACACAAGAGCACTATCACACCACCTGTAACATCCCTGATTTTTGGAGAAACTCAAAAATCACTAAAATTTGAAACTTTTTGTTTCCATGTTAAACAATTCACCAAAAACCAAATGACATGCAAGAAACTAAAGAAAAAATACACATTTCAAATGAAATTGGATTTAGGAATCCAAATTACCTTTCTTCCTTAAACCTTAATTTTTTTTTCCAAATCTAGTTTTCATTACAAAGAGAAAATATTTTATTCTTAGCAAACCTCTTTACAAACATGTATTCAATCCATTTATAACTCTAAAAATGTTTTCATAATGATTTTCAAATTTTATAACAAGTAATAACCAATCAAGTATTTATATTAAATTTTTTTTGTTATTGAAAACAAGTAAAAGACCTTGAAAAACAATATTTACATTTGAGACCACCTCTCTTAATTTTATTAGACCCTAATTCCAATTAATTATTACCTTGTATTTAAAAATGATTATTAGTATTATTAAGGCTTTATCCATATTTCCAAAATTCATTTTTGAAATGTGTTGGAAACAACACATTTAAGTTCATATTTAAAAGAGAATTATTTTACAAAAAGGTAGAAACTTATTTGAGACCATTTGGAGTTTCAAAATAAAAGATATGAATTATTTAGGAAATAAAAACAGGAAATAGAAAAGGAAAAGACTAAGAATAATTAAAAAAACAGAACGGACCGAGCCCGCTTCTTTCCCTCTCTTTCTCTCGCCGCGCGCAGCGCAAAACTCTGCAACCGGCCCAAGCCCACCCTCGATTACCTACCGCACGGGCGTGGAAGAAACACCAGGCAGCCCAGCCCGTGCGCCCTCTCTCTCTTCTGTCTCGCAGACATGTGGGACTAGCGTGACGTCACCGTGACATCACCGTCTTCCACCTCCCTCCGAAATTCCTGCGGCCGAGACACGTCAAGCGTTCACGATCTCCTCGCCCCGATCCCCTCTCCTTAAGGCCCCGACGTCCCTCTCTCTTTCCCCTCTCCCACAGTCCCAACCGTGCCTCGAGGCCCTGCAGATTTCTTGCGGGAGATACACACGGCCTCCGCCGCTATCTTCTGTTCCCGTTCGCCACGGTGAGCTCCGCCGCCCCACTGTGAGCTTTGAAGACTCGCCTTGACCCTGCGCGTCATCCTAACCATTGTCGTTTCTTTTCGTACCACGAGATGGCAACGCCGTGATCTTCTGCGCCTCGCCGGAGCCCCACGCACCTCCGTCCGCGTCGCGCGGCCGTTCCCGGAAGCGACGAAGCCAAACCTCGCTACCATCGTCTCTGACATCGCGACATGCGCCCCGTCGTGTCCTCAGCCGAGTCCAAGGCCACCTGCAAAGCCGCCGCCATGTTTTCCCAAGCAGCGCCGGCCACCGCATAGCCATTCCGGGCGGGATCCCCTCCGGTGAGTCCTCTCTCTTTTCCGACCGTACGATGCAAAATGAAAGGCCCATATTAGATCTATTGGCCGAAAGGGTAAGTACCCGTTGGATCTAGATCCAACGTCCCTGATCAATCCACTTAACCCAGTCAGCATCCTGAGCCAATAGGAGATCCCCACGTGGCCTAGCAATTTTCTCTATTTTCTCCCGAAGAGAATTAATTGGCAGTTTTACAGAAAAGTCCCTACAAATTGCAACCATCATAACTTTTGATCAAAAAGCCCAAATTTAGCAAACTTGGACTTTTTGAAATCAGCACAACATGTAGAAACTTTTTTTACTATCCAAATTTAAATTTGACAAACTTAAGTTGGTTCAAATTCAAATATGCTTAATCGATGAATTTTGGCATAATTCAAATTCTATAAATCCAAAAATTGCAAATAAAATATTTTTGGAATCCTTAGGATGTGTACTTTCATACCATCTGCCCCAAAATAATAATTGAACCAATTAAAATAGAGATTAGAATTTAAATAGCCATTTGAGTAATTTGCACCTAGTTTTAATTCTATAAATAATTCTAATTAATTTTCTTCTGGAAAATTGTTCCATTTAGTAACCTTAGACCAGAGAAACCAGTACCCAACCTATTTGTGACCAGAGAACCCATTCCATGTAATCCTTGCCATATAAACCACCCATACTAGTCAGCCATTATAATTTAAGTGTGGTTTGATGAAACCCTCTTTAGGAAAATTGTAGTATGATCATTTTAATCAAAACCAATACCCAATTTATGTTGACCATATGAAAAGTAACTTTTGGACCAGAAACCCATAGCCCAATACCTTTTGTAAATTTACAAACCATATTGTAAATTGCTTCAACCCTACTAACCAAAAGTCAAGAAATGAATCATGTTGATCATGAATTTGTTTTCTAAAACCCTTAGACCAAAGCCTTGTGTTATCATTGTGACCAAGACCAACCCTAGGACCCTTGAAACAAGTTTGTTTTGTCAATGTGGAAAGCCTGACCTAAAACATCTTAATTCCTTTTGTACATTGAATTAAGTGTTAAACCCTAAACCATATCACATCCACTTCTTTTGTATATTGAGTGAAGTGATATTCCTTGACAACCCCTAACCACCAATGGAAAACCCCATGGCTAAACACTTATTTCTTTTTGCATACTGAATTATGTGTCAAAATCTTGTCCATGTTAACACCAATAAAGTTGAATAACTTGTTATGCTTATGTATTGTATATTTTGTTGTATTTGTTTGTGTGTTGGTGAATTGCTTGTTTATTGTTATTTATTTGTATTGTTTAGATTATACGGAGAGCAACGTTCTATTTGTAAAGAGAGTGCCTCTATACCAACTTCCACAAGGCACGTGATGCTCTTGTCCCACTTTTATTGCATTAGAGTTTTCAATAGTATGCATCATAGGTGATTTTATTTATTTTCTAAAGTATATGCTATGCTTAGAAATACCTAGTAGTGTGTAGCCAACCTGAAACCTCTACTAGATACTAGTTTAGCTATGCCAGAATATTATCACAACTATTGATGATACATGTTGGGTTGTGATGTTTTGAAAATGAAAATTAACAATCCAATGAAACACCTAGGTGTACTGAACCTTGCTTGGATTATGTTGAGTGGCTACTCAGGACCATGTTCATGGTGGTTTAACCATGGATGTGGGGGTTATGACCTGAGAGTACACTTGTGGACCGCCACCCAGGATTAAAGAGATTTGTAGGTCTTCACTGTATAGTTAGCTTCCAGTGCAGCCTTGAGGTAATATGGGCTCTGCCAAGATTAAGTAAGTTGTAGGGGTTCCTCCTGTTGTATTGACAGTGGGTGGTAGAATTTTAGGAGAAACTAGTCATTACTAGTATGGTTGAATCCCTCTTCCCAAAGATCTTGTCTCATTTTTCTCTCGGGGAAAATGAGTCTCAAGGTGAAAGTGCACAACCTCTGCAGAGTTTTAAAACTAAGATCTTAGCCGTGTCCCCGGTTATGGGCCAGTTGAGCAGCTAGACAGAGTTGGTGTCGAAGGATCTCCTCATCTTTTCTGAATAAAATAAAATATGGTAGAAACCCTTTATAGGGCACATGGTGGTTTAACCATGGCGCCACAACAAAACTTCATGGTGGTTTAGCCATGATGACTTTCAAACTTCATGGTGGTTGAGCCATGATGATTTGTTCACCTTTATGGTGGTTTAACCATGAAGGATTGTACAAATGATTTCTTTTGTTTAAAAGGAATTGTCAAATATAGGACAAAATTGGCTTTATGCAAATAGCCCAGACTCCACCAGCCAAATATCATGTAGCTAGTTATTCCTCAAAACTGCCACCATACAAGTGTCACTTGCCAGTACATTGTTTGTACTGACTTCCTCCCTCGTGGGGGCTGCATATTCCAACGCGCAGATGAATCTGAAGACAAGTGAGGATTTCGTTTAGGATCTCGAGTCTATCGCCAACATGTTCTGCCTGTGACACATGAAGTGAAGAAGGCTCATTGAAGATTTGTTTTCCACTGTGTTTACTTTGAACGTTGTTATTTGGGCTAGTCCATGTTGACTATGCCTTTTGTAAAGCTATTTTATTTCTTATCCACTGGATCAACGTTGTAGAATGATGCTATTGCAATGAATATTTCATTTTGTCATGTGTATGCTATCAGTGATCCCGGGAATAGCAGGTACACAAGTATTCTACCTTTGCAAAAAGGTAGGGTGCTACAAAATGGTATCAGAGCATAGTGTTGCCTGTAGGATCGAGATCCTAAGTTTGGATTAGAACTAGGAAAAAGACCCTAGGATTGAAAATCTACGTTCCTCAAACCTATAGAAACAAAACATCGCCTTTTAACCTTTCTCATATCTTGTCATCTATTATTCACCTTCAAAATATTCTTCTCTTGTTATAGATGACCTACCTCTTGTTTTCCATCAAGACGTGGTTGGTGAAAAATCATGGAGTGAAGGGAATAGTTTTCACATGACCTTCGGTTTCAACATGAAGATAAACACCTCAAGACACCGAGAGAAGGATTTGAAGAAACTCAAGAAGCTATAGATGAGACCACCAATCTAGTTACTTTGTTAGAACTACGTTAACGTGTTAGTGTATTGGTCATACAATTGTGTGTGTTATGACAATACTAAGTTGTTTGTTAAACCTTGATGATTGGAGTGATGAATGTTTGTTATGTGTTGTTAGATGTTGTTTTTCTCATGTATTATCTTGCTCTGCTATGCTTGGGTAGGAACCTTCTTTAGTCTCTTTCTAAATCTCTACTCATCCATGCTAAACCAAACCAAACCAAACCCAACATCATACCCCTTTACCAACCCTAGTGAGCTTATAAATTGGAGTGCAACAACTGACTTGACACCGAAAGAGCACCCTTGAGACAACCATCCAATTGAGGAATGCCAAAGATCTCAGGATTCTATTCTTCTGTGTGAAGGAACAATCACATCCATGAGAAAACCACCTCTATCCTAAGGAGTTGTAAGTCCATCAACAAGAGATGATAGACATATGGAATCAGAGTCACATAGACTAAGACATAATGGAAAGCTACCAATACTATGAGAAGAACATATGAAGAATATGCAACTATTCAGATGGAGGTGCAAAGATTTTACGGAAGCCTACTAGTTGGAGAAACGATAGTTTAGTTCAGGTTTGTCTTACAGGTGGGAAACTATCTGTTTGACAAGTGAGGATGACCGAGTGTTAGATCACGTAGTTCATCAATCTACATGTGGAAAATGATATGGGTGCAGGATGGATTGATCACCATTCCTACTACTCATGTTATTCATTCTTACTATGTTGGGTTGAAGGAACTATGTTTGCCTTGATCCTTAGTCGAGTTACGACGATATTTAACCAAAACCATAGAAGAGTTAGATGTAATAATAGCCCTATGTTAGGCAAGTGTTGCCGAAAACGTATTAAACCTCGGAGAGGACAAAGCCAATCTTGGAGGAATCATACAACTGAAGATATTCCCCACCATGAGAGTTTCGTTAGAAATAGCATAGTGTTTGCATTCAAGGGATACAACAACATGATGAAAGAGCACCAAGGAAATGGGAACAAATTGGTATGGACTCTACCATTGGATTACCTCGAACCAAATCAGGGTATGATTCCATTGGGAAGTGGTTGATCGTATGACAAAGATAGCACACTTTGTGCCAGTAAAGACCCCTTACACCAGTGCTAAATTGGCTGATATATACATGAAGAAGACTCTATCTTCATGGTGTTCCAAAGAGTATTGTTTTGATAGAGGTACCCAGTTTACTTCTCACTATCGGAAGAAACTACATGAGTCCTTAGGAACTAGACTAGAGTTCAACATAACGTTTCATTCTCAAACATATGGTCAGACTGAGAGAGTGAATCAGATTCTAGAGGATATGTTGAGAGCATGTACTCTTAGACTATGGATCTAGTTGGGATGACAACTTACCATATGCAGAATTTCTCCTACAACAATTGTTACCAAGATAATATTGAAATGACACTATTTGAAGCTCGATATGAGAAGAAAACGCACCACACCTTTGTAACATCCCAAGTATGAAAAATAGCCATTAGAATGTTTGCTCTCTGTTATTTTATGTTTTGCATCATGGCATCATGTTGGTTGCAATTGTTTTGTTTGTTTTCCATTTGTTTTCCTCTGTTTTCATTTGTTTTCCAACTGTTTTCATTTGTTTTCCTTTGTTTTCTATTTGAATTTCAAACCAAATTTCAAACCTTTTGTTTCATACTTGTGATGTTACAATTTCCAAAATGATATTTCAAATCAAAACAATTATTTGCTTCCATTAAAGTTGTGATTCCAAAGCTATTGATTTGTTTCTAACAGAAATTCATCTAATACCAAAAACATTTGAAATTCCAAACCAATTTCCAAATGCCTTGTTCATACTTGTTATTTTACAATCTTTCAAATAAAAAGCTCAAATAAAAAACAACCATTTGTTTCCAATTATTCCATAATGATCAACTAATAAAATGGTGGTTCTTAATCAATCAATTAATTCCAATTTGCATTCAAAAATTCAAATCACATTCACAAACAGCACCAAATTTCAAGTCATGAAAAGTACCAAACAATTCTAATCTTTTAATCCAATTAGCAGTAGGGTTCACCCTATTAAAATTGTTGTTTTCAATAATAATCACTTCATAAGCAAATTCTTTCAAATTTGAGTTAAATCACAAATAACAATTTAGATTTGAACTTTTGAAAAAAAACCAACTTGGCAAGTGATTGTTTTTGACTTAATAAACTCACCCAAAATTTCTCTAATTTTCCTAAACCCCAAAACATACCTTTTCCTTCCATTTTTCTTGCAGAAAAAAATAGAATAAAAAGAATAAAAGCTAACAGGGAGAGAGAGAAGCCCAGCCCACCTTTTTCCCTCAGGGCCCAATACCCCCCTCGGGGTCATCTTCTTCTCTGTACGGTCTCCATCGCAGGTGTCCACGTTGCAGAGAACAGGGAGCAGACGGCCACCACTCCTCCACCCCTCCCTACAAACTCCATGGCTAGCCCTAGACCCTACCCTAGCTCCTTCTCCCTCTCCCCCGCCGTTTTTCCCTCTCCTTCTTCCACCTCCATCTCCCTTCTCTCTGAACCACACCGAAACAAAAAAAAGCTCCACCTGCCGCCGGTGATCGCCGCCCCTAGGGCCTCCCCCCGGCCGCGGCGAGGGCGGGAATGGAGCCGCCCCACCGCGGGCTCCCTCCTCATCACCACGGCACGGGCGGAGACGGCCCGTGGCGCCGCCGCCGTCCACTTCTTCCCGCCGGCCGTCGCCCTCTGTTCCGTCCGCCGTCAGAACCTGCCCCGACCGCCTCCTCGTCGCTGTCCACTCTGGAGCCCTCAAGGTGAGCGCTCCGCCCCTACTCCCTCACCTCTCTCCCCTCTCCCTTCCGCTACGAGCCGCAGCACCCCGAAGCCATCGAGATCGTAGCAGCAGCGATCGCTGCCGGCAGTTCCTCCCGTCATGTTCAGTACGTACGTGCAGAAAAATTTCAGTAAACAGCGCACCAACACCTCAACCTTCCCCGTTTTCCCTCTCTGTCAACGAATCGACTGCTACCGCAGTGGCAGTGACCGCAGCGCGCGCAGCGGGAGGTCCCGGGATCGAGTCCCAGCCCCACCCTTTTTCTGCTCCTTTATTCGTTTTGATTCAGTTAAGCCCGCAGCCTGAACCATAACCCCCCCCCCCGATCTGCCCTTCCTATCACCAAACAGCACACCAGCCCACTGGTTAGCAGCACCCAACTCACAGCAGGAGGTGGGGGGTTCGAGTCCCCCTCTCCCAAATAAAACCAACCTTTTTATTTCCATTTGTTTTCATAAAGAAACTTCCAGAAATCACAGATAGGTCCCTGCAGTTCTTTTCTAGCCCCTGTAAAAATATTTTCTAAGTCCCTAGTTCATATAAAAATGGCAGATTCCACCTAAAACTTGTAAAATGCATAAGTAATTCATCCCAACTCCAAATTCAACATTTTTAATATGTATTCTGTGCCAAATTGAATTCTCTAACCAAATATAAAATTTGTTTACTGTTTTGAATATTTTAAATTGGTGAAACATTTGAATTCTTGTTTATTTCACTTAAACTTGCAAAATTCATAACTTGGGCATAAAAATTCCAAATTCCACAAACTAAATATGTTTTCCAATCAACTTTTCATGTAATTTCCAAATATAATTTTTTTTTGCTGTTTTGAATAATTTAAATTGCTGAAAACAACTGTTTCTTGTTTATTGCATTTAAAATTGCCAAAATAATAACTTGCTCATTTTAAATCCAATTTCAACAAATGAAATATGTTTTCCATGCAAAATTAAACCAACTTTCCAAATATAAAATTTGTTTCATGTTTTGAATAATTAAAATTGGTTAAATGATTTAAACCTTGTTTAAATCATTTAATATTGTTAAAATCATAACTTGGTCAAATTAATTTATTTTTGAAACTATGAAATATGTTTTCCAACCATAAAAGTATAAGCTTTTCAAATATGAACCTCACTTACTGTTTTGGAACAAATAAAAATTCAAATAAGTTCATGTTTGAATTAAATTCATTTAATTCTTGCTTAAACTTGTTTAATTCATAAATAATTTATTTGAAATCCTTTTTCAACAAGTGAAACATGTAATCCACCTAAAATTTGGTGTTCTTTTCAAATATGAACTTTGTTATCTGTTTTGAACAATTTAAACTTGATGAAAACAACAAATGCTTGTGTGACACCTTTAAGTAACCAAAATTCCAAAACTTAATAAATGAATTCCAAAACTTGGTAAACCTTATTTAAAATTGTTTCTATTGTTATTATTTTGTTGTTTTCCTCATCCATGCATCATGCTAATCCACTTTCATATGATGATTAGTTGTAAAACAATTAATTCAACCATAATTCATGGACTTTTCATATGCAACCCAATTGCATGTGGGTTCGTTTAATCATGTTATGTTATCTTGTCAACTAGTTTATTTTGATGCATCAATTAAATGGTCATGAATCATCCCATGTTTGTGCATTATGCCATGTTATTGATTGTTTATCTTTCTGCATTGTTTGTTTGCTTCTTCTCGGATACACGACGACGTTGAGACCGACGATACTTACGACACCCCTTCTAAGGATCTAGCTCAGTACCAGGCTACTGGGTTTTGCAGGCAAGTATTCACTCACATGAACCATCGTGTTCCCTTCAACATTGGTTACCGATACTTTTCCGTTGTCTATTCTGCTAGCCCTAGTAATAGTTGTTTCTGTTACGAACCTATCACATGAATCCCTTAACCCTGATATTGCCTCACCTCCACTCCTACAACCCCATTGTTTGAGCCCGTGTCTTACTAGCATGCTTAGGGTTGTTTTGCTCGAGTCTGTTACCCGTTACTTTCCGTTACTAGATTACTTTTATGTTCTGGAGGCTCGATGTTTAATCAATCAATCATGCTAATGTTATTGTTAATAATAATTTGATGATAAGGCACCGGCAGGAGGCCCTGTGTGGTTTTGAGGCCTGCTAGTGTCGACCCTAATAGGAAAAGGGTCTTGTCTACTGATCCATGATGAGCGCACTACCCGCATGTGGGAAGCGAGTATGGGCGCCCCCCTCAATTTGATTCGATTCGCATCTCGTCCAAATCGCCTCATTTAGTTCGTGTTTTCCATTTGCCGCATGCATGTTTTTGCGAGCCCAGGCCAGGGTGGAACTTTTGTAGTCGGCATATAGGGGGACACGTTCTTAGAGTACTATGAGGGTCCCTTTTCTTCGGGGCTCGATTAGCCATGCGCCCAAGGTGCTTTGGGCTTGATGCGAAGAAGAGTTGAGTTGTGTTGAGTGCCCCGCTTGGTGGGAAAGGCCTTCCCATCTGGCGGGTTATTCTTACGTGTACGGCCAAATTGGTGCACCCCTGCAGGGATAAATCTTCTCGAGAAGCCGTGTTTTCCGCGGTTATGAACTACTTGGTGAAAGTACTGGCTAACAAGTACTCAGGAAAACTTAAACCTAATGATTAACAACCTTACACCCAATGATTAACAACTTGACTAGTAATAGGCTTATTGACACAATAATCTGAACCATCATTATTTCAACTGTGTGAGTTATCCTCGGATTGCTTCTTTGGATAAGGGGCGAGGTCCAGGATGGGTTTTTTTGGTGGTTAGCTATAGTTGGTTACGATACACGATCTTATCTCTTTTCTGTTAGCCGGAAGTTGTAGTATGCTCTGTAGTTGTTTAGAGCAGCCAGTTGCAGCATCCTTTTTATCCCTTTCCTTCCGTTGAACCCAAAGCATCTGTGCTTGGTGTTGACGGGTTACACTTTGGTGACCTGTGAGTCTTGCTTGCCAGTACGTTTATGTACTGACCCCTTTGGGGCTGTGGTTTCCGCAGACGACGTTTCCGAGGATCTCCATGGTGGCTACTACGTGGAGTATGACGAGGCTGCTGACGAGTAGATAGCGGACCCGGGCAGGATCCGAGACTTCGTGGATGGGTTCCGTCTTTTCGTTTCCGGCCTCTTAGGCCTATTTGGATCTTGTCTGTACTCAGACATGTTGAATGCTTCCGCTGTGTTGTAATGATGAATTGTTGGGACATGTGTCCTCTGAATGATTGTATTTGCTATCTCTGCTCTAATGAGAGCTATTTGCAACTTATTTCAATCTTTTGTGTCGTAGAGATCTGTTGTGATATCACTTGTTCCAATGCCGTTGACGTACCATGTGTGTATGTTTTGAAGTACGTCAATGGAAGTATCTGGATTTCTATGGGATGGTTTGCGCAGACGATGAATAGTAAGAGAATGGTTGTCACACGTTTACGTGTTGGCCTGCTCATATTGAGATGCGGGTGCCGGTATGCCCCGTAAGCCATTCATCTACTGTTTAACGGACTGTGGGTATCCCCTAGAAGTCCGGGTGCGACAAATGGTATCAGAGCCTGTCTGCCTGTAGGATCCCATTTTACTGGTCGCAGTTGAGTCTAGAAACTATTTTGTAGCTATATAGGAAAAATGAAACGTGAGAGTAGGAATTCTGTTCTTTTTCTTCTTTCCCCACCCACCCTCCCTTTTCTGGTAAGGAAGTGCAACGTTGTTTCCTCTTCTCATCTAAACTTTCAAGTTAGGATTTCACGAATTCTGGTTTCTCTAGGATGGTTATATCTACTAGTCCATAGGAATGGAGGTGGTTGTGACATGATTTATCATGTTGCCTACTCACGATTGAGAACGGAGGCGTGTAAGCCCCGGAAGCAGATCCTCTATTCCTTAAGCAGTAGATATTTATCCTTTAGAAGCCCGGATGGGTTTTCCGTAGTACCTCAGGAGTTTTGTTCTCGTTTTCCCCGATGTTGATATCCTGTTCTTCTCAACATCCTTTTCGTCCGTTGAAATCTTGTTGTTGTTTTCCACTTCAATTCTTCTACTGGCGTCTAATCAAAACTTCCCAAATATCAAGTCTATCTGGCCAGAAAGGTTGTTGTTGTTTCGAAAACTACCAGGCTATGAGAGCTGGCATTCCTATCACCTGGGGTTGTTTCGAGGAAGCATTCCTGAAGCACCACATTCCAGATAGTCTATGCTCCAAATGAATCAATTTCTATTCAGCTATACACCCTCCATACAAAACCTCTACCTTTACTCGAAAATGTTCCGGTGGTTTGTGAAATTCCCTGACATCTTTCCAGAAGAGTTGCCAGGAATGTCTATCGTCTTGAACTTCCAGAAAAAGCTATCCAAGGTGCACAATGTGTTTCACGTGTCACAGCTCAAGAGGATCTACCCAAGAAGTATCCGGACCTTTTCTTTTCTCAGTAGGAATCTCGGGGCGCGATTCCTTCAAGGGGGCGTTTTGTAACATCCCAAGTATGAAAAATAGCCATTAGAATGTTTGCTCTCTGTTATTTTATGTTTTGCATCATGGCATCATGTTGGTTGCAATTGTTTTGTTTGTTTTCCATTTGTTTTCCTCTGTTTTCATTTGTTTTCCAACTGTTTTCATTTGTTTTCCTTTGTTTTCTATTTGAATTTCAAACCAAATTTCAAACCTTTTGTTTCATACTTGTGATGTTACAATTTCCAAAATGATATTTCAAATCAAAACAATTATTTGCTTCCATTAAAGTTGTGATTCCAAAGCTATTGATTTGTTTCTAACAAAAATTCATCTAATACCAAAAACATTTGAAATTCCAAACCAATTTCCAAATGCCTTGTTCATACTTGTTATTTTACAATCTTTCAAATAAAAAGCTCAAATAAAAAACAACCATTTGTTTCCAATTATTCCATAATGATCAACTAATAAAATGGTGGTTCTTAATCAATCAATTAATTCCAATTTGCATTCAAAAATTCAAATCACATTCACAAACAGCACCAAATTTCAAGTCATGAAAAGTACCAAACAATTCTAATCTTTTAATCCAATTAGCAATAGGGTTCACCCTATTAAAATTGTTGTTTTCAATAATAATCACTTCATAAGCAAATTCTTTCAAATTTGAGTTAAATCACAAATAACAATTTAGTTTTGAACTTTTGAAAAAAACCCAACTTGGCAAGTGATTGTTTTTGACTTAATAAACTCACCCAAAATTTCTCTATTTTTCCTAAACCCCAAAACATACCTTTTCCTTCCATTTTTCTTGCAGCAAAAAAAAAACAAATAGAATAAAAAGAATAAAAGCTAACAGGGAGAGAGAGAAGCCCAGCCCACCTTTTTCCCTCAGGGCCCAATACCCCCCTCGGGGTCATCTTCTTCTATGTACGGTCTCCATCGCAGGTGTCCATGTTGCAGAGAATAGGGAGCAGACGGCCACCACTCCTCCAGCCCACCCTATAAACTCCATGGCTAGCCCTAGACCCTACCCTAGCTCCTTCTCCCTCTCCCCCGCCGTTTTTCCCTCTCCTTCTTCCACCTCCATCTCCCTTCTCTCTGAACCACACCGAAACAAAAAAAAAGCTCCACCTGCCGCCGGTGATCGCCGCCCCTAGGGCCTCCCCCCGGCCGCGGCGAGGGCGGGAATGGAGCCGCCCCACCGCGGGCTCCCTCCTCATCACCACGGCACGGGCGGAGACGGCCCGTGGCGCCTCCGCCGTCCACTTCTTCCCGCCGGCCGTCGCCCTCTGTTCCGTCCGCCGTCAGAACCTGCCCCGACCGCCTCCTCGTCGCTGTCCACTCTGGAGCCCTCAAGGTGAGCGCTCCGCCCCTACTCCCTCACCTCTCTCCCCTCTCCCTTCCGCTACGAGCCGCAGCACCCCGGCGCCATCGAGATCGTAGCAGCAGAGATCGCTGCCGGCAGTTCCTCCCGTCATGTTCAGTACGTACGTGCAGAAAAATTTCAGTAAACAACGCACCAACACGTCAACCTTCCCCGTTTTCCCTCTCTGTCAACGAATCGACTGCTACCGCAGTGGCAGTGACCGCAGCGCGCGCAGCGGGAGGTCCCGGGATCGAGTCCCAGCCCCACCCTTTTTCTGCTCCTTTATTCGTTTTGATTCAGTTAAGCCCGCAGCCTGAACCATAACCCCCCCGATCTGCCCTTCCTATCACCAAACAGCACACCAGCCCACTGGTTAGCAGCACCCAACTCACAGCAGGAGGTGGGGGGTTCGAGTCCCCCTCTCCCAAATAAAACCAACCTTTTTATTTCCATTTGTTTTCATACAGAAACTTCCAGAAATCACAGCTAGGTCCCTGCAGTTCTTTTCTAGCCCCTGTAAAAATATTTTCTAAGTCCCTATTTCATATAAAAATGGCAGATTCCACCTAAAACTTGTAAAATGCATAAGTAATTCATCCCAACTCCAAATTCAACATTTTTAATATGTATTCTGTGCCAAATTGAATTCTCTAACCAAATATAAAATTTGTTTACTGTTTTGAATATTTTAAATTGGTGAAACATTTGAATTCTTGTTTATTTCACTTAAACTTGCAAAATTCATAACTTGGGCATAAAAATTCCAAATTCCACAAACTAAATATGTATTCCAATCAACTTTTCATGTACTTTCCAAATATAAAGTTTGTTTGCTGTTTTGAATAATTTAAATTACTGAAAACAACTGTTTCTTGTTTATTGCATTTAAAATTGCCAAAATAATAACTTGCTCATTTTAAATCCAATTTCAACAAATGAAATATGTTTTCCATGCAAAATTAAACCACCTTTCCAAATATAAAATTTGTTTCATGTTTTGAATAATTAAAATTGGTTAAATGATTTAAACCTTGTTTAAATCATTTAATATTGTTAAAATCATAACTTGGTCGAATTAATTTATTTTTGAAACTATGAAATATGTTTTCCAACCTTAAAAGTATAAGCTTTTCAAATATGAACCTCACTTACTGTTTTGGAACAAATAAAAATTCAAATAAGTTCATGTTTGAATTAAATTCATTTAATTCTTGCTTAAACTTGTTTAATTCATAAATAATTTATTTGAAATCCTTTTTCAACAAGTGAAATATGTAATCCACCTAAAATTTGGTGTTCTTTTCAAATATGAACTTTGTTATCTGTTTTGAACAATTTAAACTTGATGAAAACAACAAATGCTTGTGTGACACCTTTAAGTAACCAAAATTCCAAAACTTAATAAATGAATTCCAAAACTTGGTAAACCTTATTTCAAATTGTTTCTATTGTTGTTATTTTGTTGTTTTCCTCATCCATGCATCATGCTAATCCACTTTCATATGATGATTAGTTGTAAAACAATTAATTCAACCATAATTCATGGGCTTTTCATATGCAACCCAATTGCATGTGGGTTTGTTTAATCATGTTATGTTATCTTGTCAACTAGTTTATTTTGATGCATCAATTAAATGGTCATGCATCATCCCATGTTTGTGCATTATGCCATGTTATTGATTGTTTATCTTTCTGCATTGTTTGTTTGCTTCTTCTCGGACACACGACGACGTTGAGACCGACGATACTTACGACACCCCTTCTAAGGATCTAGCTCAGTGCCAGGCTACTGGGTTTTGCAGGCAAGTATTCACTCACATGAACCATCGTGTTCCCTTCAACATTGGTTACCGATACTTTTCCGTTGTCTATTCTGCTAGCCCTAGTAATAGTTGTTTCTGTTACGAACCTATCACATGAATCCCTTAACCCTGATATTGCCTCACCTCCACTCCTACAACCCCATTGTTTGAGCCCGTGTCTTACTAGCATGCTTAGGGTTGTTTTGCTCGAGTCTGTTACCCGTTACTTTCCGTTACTAGATTACTTTTATGTTCTGGGGGCTCGATGTTTAATCAATCAATCATGCTAATGTTATTATTAATAATAATTTGATGATAAGGCACCGGCAGGAGGCCCTGTGTGGTTTTGAGGCCTGCTAGTGTCGACCCTAATAGGAAAAGGGTCTTCTCTACTGATCCATGATGAGCGCACTACCCGCATGTGGGAAGCGAGTATGGGCGCCCCCCTCAATTTGATTCGATTCGCATCTCGTCCAAATCGCCTCATTTAGTTCGTGTTTTCCATTTGCCGCATGCATGTTTTTGCGAGCCCAGGCCAGGGTGGAACTTTTGTAGTCGGCATATAGGGGGACACGTTCTTAGAGTGCTATGAGGGTCCCTTTTCTTCGGGGCTCGATTAGCCGTGCGCCCAAGGTGCTTTGGGCTTGATGCGAAGAAGAGTTGAGTTGTGTTGAGTGCCCCGCTTGGTGGGAAAGGCCTTCCCATCTGGCGGGTTATTCTTACGTGTACGGCCAAATTGGTGCACCACTGCAGGGATAAATCTTCTCGAGAAGTCGTGTTTTCCGCGGTTATGGACTACTTGGTGAAAGTACTGGCTAACAAGTACTCAGGACAACTTAAACCTAATGATTAACAACCTTACACCCAATGATTAACAACTTGACTAGTAATAGGCTTATTGACACAATAATCTGAACCATCATTATTTCAACTGTGTGAGTTATCCTCGGATTGCTTCTTTGGATAAGGGGCGAGGTCCAGGATGGGTTTGTTTGGTGGTTAGCTATAGTTGGTTACGATACACGATCTTATCTCTTTTCTGTTAGCCGGAAGTTGTAGTATGCTCTATAGTTGTTTAGAGAAGCCAGTTGCAGCATCCTTTTTATCCCTTTCCTTCCGTTGAACCCAAAGCATCTGTGCTTGGTGTTGACGGGTTACACTTTGGTGAACTGTGAGTCTTGCTTGCCAGTACGTTTATGTACTGACCCCTTTGGGGCTGTGGTTTCCGCAGACGACGTTTCCGAGGATCTCCATGGTGGCTACTACGTGGAGTATGACGAGGCTGCTGACGAGTAGATAGCGGACCCGGGCAGGATCCGAGACTTCGTGGATGGGCTCCGTCTTTTCGTTTCCGGCCTCTTAGGCCTATTTGGATCTTGTCTGTACTCAGACATGTTGAATGCTTCCGCTGAGTTGTAATGATGAATTGTTGGGACATGTGTCCTCTGAATGATTGTATTTGCTATCTCTGCTCTAATGAGAGCTATTTGCAACTTATTTCAATCTTTTGTGTCGTAGAGATCTGTTGTGATATCACTTGTTCCAATGCCGTTGACGTACCATGTGTGTATGTTTTGAAGTACGTCAATGGAAGTATCTGGATTTCTATGGGATGGTTTGCGCAGACGATGAATAGTAAGAGAATGGTTGTCACACGTTTACGTGTTGGCCTGCTCATATTGAGATGCGGGTGCCAGTATGCCTCGTAAGCCATTCATCTACTGTTTAACGGACTGTGAGTATCCCCTAGAAGTCCGGGTGCGACAACCTTTTTGTGGAGTGACGTAGGAGAAAGACATTTCTTTGGTCCTGACATCATCCAGGAAGCTGAAGAGAAGGTTAGAATGACCAAGGACTTTCGATTGACCCAAAGAGTGACCCCTCAGAGCCAAAAGTAGTTCAGCAGACTTATGTTGATCTGGAGCTCTAATGCAAGAGAAAGTTCTACTCCAGCCATCTTGAATAAAACCACATTCCAAGCTATGTGAATAGACTCATCCTATTGGGGATGAATAGGGACACATAGAGCCCTACATGATGAAAACAAGGATTCAAGATCCCAAATACCAACAAGGAGGGGATACATGATATACAAGAATAATATGGAAGATGAAGTATGACTCCAGCGGAGGATATGGTAAACCCAGTAACCAGTTAGACAAGAGTTTTAGACTACCTACAAAAGTTTCTTTTAAGGGTGGTAGCCCACCCCACTTTTGTAAACCCAGTTACCCACACCTATCTTTCCTTCTAGCCTTCCCAAATCTCGGGACGAGATTTCTTTTAAGGGTGGTAGTCTATAACATCCCTGATTTTTGGAGAAACTAAAAAATCACTAAAATTTGAAACTTTTTGTTTCCATGTTAAACAATTCACCAAAAACCAAATGACATGCAAGAAACTAAAGAAAACAATACACATTTCAATGAAATTGGATTTAGGTATCCAAATTACCTTTCTTCCTTAAACCTTAAAAAAATTCCAAATCTAGTTTTCATTACAAAGAGAAAATAATTTCTTCTTAGCAAACCTATTTACAAACATGTTTTCAATCCATTTATAACTCTAAAAATGTTTTCATAATGCTTTTCAAATTTTATAACAAGTAATAACCAATCAAGTATTTATATTAAATTTTTTTGTTATAGAAAACAAGTAAAAGACCTTGAAAACCAATATTTACATTTGAGACCACCTCTCTTAATTTTATTAGACCATAATTCCAATTAATTATTACCTTGTATTTAAAAATGATTATTAGTATTATTAAGGCTTTATCCATATTTCCAAAATTCATTTTTGAAATATGTTGGAAACAACACATTTAAGTTCATATTTAATAGAGAATTATTTTACAAAAAGGTAGAAACTTGTTTGAGGCCATTTGGAGTTTAAAAATAAAAGATATGAATTATTTAGGAAATAAAAACAGGAAATAGAAAAGGAAAATACTAAGAATAATAATAATAAAAAAGTATGGACCGAGCCCACTTCTTTCCCTCTCTTTCTCTCGCCGCACGCAGCGCAAAACTCAGCAACCGGCCCAAGCCCACCCTCGATTACCTACCGCACGGGCGTGGAAGAAACACCAGGCAGCCCAACCCGTGCTCCCTCTCTCTCTCTTCTGTCTCGCAGACATGTGGGACCAGCGTGACGTCACCGTGACATCACCGGCTTCCACCTCCCTCCGAAATTCCCGCGGCCGAGACACGTCAAGCGTTCACGATCTCCTCGCGCACGATCTCCTCGCCCCGATCCCCTCTCTTTAGGGCCCCGACGTCCCTCTCTCTTTCCCCTCTCCCCATAGTCCCAACCGTGCCTCGAGGCCCTGCAGATTTCTTGCCGGAGATACACACGGCCGCCGCCTCTATCTTCTGTTCCCGTTCGCCACGGTGAGCTCCGCCGCCCCACTGTGAGCTTTGAAGACTCGCCTTGACCACACGCGTCATCCTAACCATTGTCGTTTCTTTTCGTGCCACGAGATGGCCACACCGTGATCTTCTGCGCCTCGCCGGAGCCCCACGCACCTCCGTCCGCGTCGCGCGGCCGTTCCCGGAAGCGACGAAGCCAAACGTCGCTACCATCGTCTCTGACATCGCGAGATGCGCCCCGTCGTGTCCTCAGCCGAGTCCAAGGCCACCTGCAAAGCCGCCGCCATGTTTTCCCGAGCAGCGCCGGCCACCGCATAGCCATTCCGGGCGGGATCCCCTCCGACGAGTCCTCTCTCTTTTCCAACCGTACGATGCAAAATGAAAGGCCCGGATTAGATCTATTGGCCGAAAGGGTAAGTACCCGTTGGATCTAGATCCAATGTCCCTGATCAATCCACTTAACCCAGTCAGCATCGCTGAGTCAGCGCCCAGTCAGCATCCTGAGCCAATAGGATATCCCCACGTGGCCTAGCAATTTTCTCTGTTTTCTCCCGAAGAGAATTAATTGGCAGTTTTACAGAAAAGTCCCTACAAATTGCAACCATCATAACTTTTGATCAAAAAGCCCAAATTTAGCAAACTTGGACTTTTTGAAATCAGCACAACATGTAGAAACTTTTGTTACTGTCGAAATTTAAATTTGACAAACTTAAATTGGTTCAAATTCAAATATGCTTAATTGATGAATTTTGGCATAATTCAAATTCTATAAATCCAAAAATTGCAAATAAAATATTTTTGGAATCCTTAGGATGTGTACTTTCATACCATCTGCCCCAAAATAATAATTGAACTAATTAAAATGGAGACTAGAATTTAAATAGCCATTTGAGTATTTTGCACCTAGTTTTAATTCTATAAATAATTCTAATTAATTTTCTTCTGGAAAATTGTTCCATTTAGTAACCTTGGACCAGAGAAACTAGTACCCAACCTATTTGTGACCAGAGAACCCATTCCATGTAATCTTTGCCATATAAACCACTCATACTAGTCAGCCATTATAATTTAAGTGTGGTTTGATGAAACCCTCTTTAGGAAAATTGTAGTATGATCATTTTAATCAAAGCCAATACCCAATTTATGTTGACCATATGAAAAGTAAATTTTGGACCAGAAACCCATAGCCCAATACCTTTTGTAAATTTACAAACCATATTGTAAATTGCTTCAACCCTACTAACCAAAAGTCAAGAAATGAATCATGTTGATCATGAATTTGTTTTCTAAAACCCTTAGACCAAAGCCTTGTGTGATCATTGTGACCAAGACCAACCCTAGGACGCTTGAAACAAGTTTGTTTTGTCAATGTGGAAAGCCTGACCTAAAACATCTTAATTCCTTTTGTGCATTGAATTAAGTGTTAAACCCTAAACCATATCACATCCACTTCTTATGTATATTGAGTGAAGTGATATTCCTTGACAACCCCTAACCACCAATGGAAAACCCCATGGCTAAACACTTAGTTCTATTTGCATACTGAATTATGTGTCAAAATCTTGTCCATGTTAACACCAACAAAGTTGAATAACTTGTTATGCTTATGTATTGTATATTTTGTTGTATTTGTTTGTGTGTTGGTGAATTGCTTGTTTATTGTTATTTATCTGTATTGTTTAGATTATACGGAGAGCAATGTTCTATTTGTAAAGAGAGTGCCTCTATACCAACTTCCACAAGGCACGTGATGCTCATATCCCACTTTTATTGCATTAGAGTTTTCAGTAGTATGCATCATAGGTGATTTTATTTATTTTCTAAAGTATATGCTATGCTTAGAAATACCTAGTAGTGTGTAGCCAACCTGAAACCTCTACTAGATACTAGTTTAGCTATGCCAGAATATTATCACAACTATTGATGATACATGTTGGGTTGTGATGTTTTGAAAATGAAAATTAACAACCCAATGAAACACCTGGGTGTACTGAACCTTGCTTGGATTATGTTGAGTGGCTACTCAGGACCATGTTCATGGTGGTTTAACCATGGATGTGGGGGTTATCACCTGAGAGTAGACTTGTGGACCGCCACCCAGGATTAAAGAGATTTGTAGGTCTTCACTGTATAGTTAGCTTCCAGTGCAGCCTTGAGGTAATATGGGCTCTGCCAAGATTAAGTAAGTTGTAGGGGTTCCTCCTGTTGTATTGACAGTGGGTGGTAGAATTTTAGGAGAAACTAGTCATTACTAGTATGGTTGAATCCCTCTTCCCAAAGATCTTGTCTCATTTTTCTCTCGGGGAAAATGAGTCTCAAGGTGAAAGTGCACAACCTCTGCAGAGTTTTAAAACTAAGATCTTAGCCGTGTCCCCGGTTATGGGCCAGTTGAGCAGCTAGACAGAGTTGGTGTCGAAGGATCTCCTCATCTTTTCTGAATAAAATAAAATATGGTAGAAACCCTTATAGGGCACATGGTGGTTTAACCATGGCGCCACAACAAAACTTCATGGTGGTTTAGCCATGATGACTTTAAAACTTCATGGTGGTTTAGCCATGATGATTTGTTCACCTTTATGGTGGTTTAACCATGAAGGATTGTACAAATGATTTCTTTTGTTTAAAAGGAATTGTCAAATATAGGACAAAATTGGCTTTATGCAAATAGCCCAGACTCCACCAGCCAAATATCATGTAGCTAGTTATTCCTCAAAACTGCCACCATAAAAGTGTCACTTGCCAGTACATTGTTTGTACTGACTTCCTCCCTCGTGGGGGCTGCATATTCCAACATGCAGATGAATCTGGAGACAAGTGAGGATTTCGTTTAGGATCTCGAGTCTATCGCCAACATGTTCTGCCTGTGACGCATGAAGTGAAGAAGGCTCATTGAAGATTTGTTTTCCACTGTGTTTACTTTGAACGTTGTTATTTGGGCCAGTCCATGTTGACTATGCCTTTTGTAAAGCTATTTTATTTCTTATCCACTGGATCAACGTTGTAGAATGATGCTATTGCAATGAATATTTCATTTTGTCATGTGTATGCTATCAGTGATCCCGGGAATAGCAGGTACACAAGTATTCTACCTTTGCAAAAAGGTAGGGTGCTACAAAATGGTATCAGAGCATAGTGTTGCCTGTAGGATCGAGACCCTAAGTTTGGATAAGAACTAGGAAAAAGACCCTAGGATTGAAAATCTACGTTCCTCAAACCTATAGAAACAAAACATCGCCTTTTAACCTTTCTCATATCTTGTCATCTATTATTCACCTTCAAAATATTCTTTTCTTGTTATAGATGACCTACCTCTTGTTTTCCATCAAGACGTGGTTGGTGAAAAATCATGGAGTGAAGGGAATAGTTTTCACATGACCTTCGGTTTCAACATGAAGATAAACACCTCAAGACACCGAGAGAAGGATTTGAAGAAACTCAAGAAGCTATAGATGAGACCACCAATCTAGTTACTTTGTTAGAACTACATTAACGTGTTAGTGTATTGGTCATACAATTGTGTGTGTTATGACAATACTAAGTTGTTTGTTAAACCTTGATGATTGGAGTGATGAATGTTTGTTATGTGTTGTTAGATGTTGTTTTTCTCATGTATTATCTTGCTCTGCTATGCTTGGGTAGGAACCTTCTTTAGTCTCTTTCTAAATCTCTACTCATCCATGCTAAACCAAACCAAACCAAACCCAACATCATACCCCTTTACCAACCCTAGTGAGCTTATAAATTGGAGTGCAACAACTGACTTGACACTGAAAGAGCACCCTTGAGACAACCATCCAATTGAGGAATGCCAAAGATCTCAGGATTCTATTCTTCTGTGTGAAGGAACAATCACATCCATGAGCAAACCACCTCTATCCTAAGGAGTTGTAAGTCCATCAACAAGAGATGATAGACATATGGAATCAGAGTCACATAGACTAAGACATAATGGAAAGCTACCAATACTATGAGAAGAACATATGAAGAAGATGCAACTATTCAGATGGAGGTGCAAAGATTTTACGGAAGCCTACTAGTTGGAGAAACGATAGTTTAGTTCAGGTTTGTCTTATAGGTGGGAAACTATCTATTTGACAAGTGAGGATGACCGAGTGTTAGATCACGTAGTTCATCAATCTACATGTGGAAAATGATATGGGTGCAGGATGGATTGATCACCATTCCTACTACTCATGTTATTCATTCTTACTATGTTGGGTTGAAGGAACTATGTTTGCCTTGATCCTTAGTCGAGTTACGACGATATTTAACCAAAACCATAGAAGAGTTAGATGTAATAATAGCCCTATGTTAGGAAAGTGTTGCCGAAAACGTATTAAACCTCGGAGAGGACAAAGCCAATCTTGGAGCAATCATACAACTGAAGATATTCCCCACCATGAGAGTTTTGTTAGAAATAGCATAGTGTTTGCATTCAAGGGATACAACAACATGATGAAAGAGCACCAAGGAAATGGGAACAAATTGGTATGGACTCTACCATTGGATTACCTCGAACCAAATCAGGGTATGATTCCATTGGGAAGTGGTTGATCGTATGACAAAGATAGCACACTTTGTGCCAGTAAAGACCCCTTACACCAGTGCTAAATTGGATGATATATACATGAAGAAGACTCTATCTTCATGGTGTTCCAAAGAGTATTGTTTTGATAGAGGTACCTAGTTTACTTCTCACTATCGGAAGAAACTACATGAGTCCTTAGGAACTAGACTAGAGTTCAACATAATGTTTCATTCTCAAACATATGGTCACACTGAGAGAGTGAATCAGATTCTAGAGGATATGTTGAGAGCATGTACTCTTAGACTATGGATCTAGTTGGGATGACAACTTACTATATGCAGAATTTCTCCTACAACAACTGTTACCAAGATAATATTGAAATGACACCATTTGAAGCTCGATATGAGAAGAAAACGCACCACACCTTTTTGTGGAGTGACCTAGGAGAAAGACATTTCTTTTGTCCTGACATCATCCAGGAAGCTGAAGAGAAGGTTAGAATGACCAAGGACTTTCGATTGACCCAAAGAGTGACCCCTCAGAGCCAAAAGTAGTTCAGCAGACTTATGTTGATCTGGAGCTCTAATGCAAGAGAAAGTTCTACTCCAGCCATCTTGAGTAAAACCACATTCCAAGCTATGTGAATAGACTCATCCTATTCGGGATGAATAGGGACACATAGAGCCCTACATGATGAAAACAAGGATTCAAGATCCCAAATACCAACAAGGAGGGGATACATGATATACAAGAATAATATGGATGATGAAGTATGACTCCAGCGGAGGATATGGTAAACCCAGTAACCAGTTAGACAAGAGTTTTAGACTACCTACAAAAGTTTCTTTTAAGGGTGGTAGCCCACCCCACTTTTGTAAACCCAGTTACCCACACCTATCTTTCCTTCTAGCCTTCCCAAATCTCGGGACGAGATTTCTTTTATGGATGGTAGTCTATAACATCCCTGATTTTTGGAGAAACTAAAAAATCACTAAAATTTGAAACTTTTTGTTTCCATGTTAAACAATTCACCAAAAACCAAATGACATGCAAGAAACTAAAGAAAACAATACACATTTCAATGAAATTGGATTTAGGAATCCAAATTACCTTTCTTCCTTAAACCTTAAAAAAATTCCAAATCTAGTTTTCATTACAAAGAGAAAATATTTTCTTCTTAGCAAACCTCTTTACAAACATGTTTTCAATCCATTTATAACTCTAAAAATGTTTTCCTAATGCTTTTCAAATTTTATAACAAGTAATAACCAATCAAGTATTTATATTAATTTTTTTTGTTATAGAAAACAAGTAAAAGACCTTGAAAACCAATATTTACATTTGAGACCACCTCTCTTAATTTTATTAGACCCTAATTCCAATTAATTATTACCTTGTATTTAAAAATGATTATTAGTATTATTAAGGCTTTATCCATATTTCCAAAATTCATTTTTGAAATATGTTGGAAACAACACATTTAAGTTCATATTTAAAAGAGAATTATTTTACAAAAAGGTAGAAACTTGTTTGAGGCCATTTGGAGTTTCAAAATAAAAGATATGAATTATTTAGGAAATAAAAACAGGAAATAGAAATGGAAAATACTAAGAATAATAATAATAAAAAAGAATGTACCGAGCCCACTTCTTTCCCTCTCTTTCTCTCGCCGCGCGCAGCGCAAAACTCAGCAATCGGCCCAAGCCCACCATCGATTACCTACCGCACGGGCGTGGAAGAAACACCAGGCAGCCCAACCCGTGCGCCCTCTCTCTCTCTTCTGTCTCGCAGACATGTGGGACCAGCGTGACGTCACCGTTACATCACCGGCTTCCACCTCCCTCCGAAATTCCTGCGGCCGAGACACGTCAAGCGTTCACGATCTCCTCGCGCACGATCTCCTCGCCCCGATCCCCTCTCCTTAAGGCCCCGGCGTCCCTCTCTGTTTCCCCTCTCCCCTAGTCCCAACCGTGCCTCGAGGCCCTGTAGATTTCTTGCCGGAGATACACACGGCCACCGCCTCTATCTTCTGTTCCCGTTCGCCACGGTGAGCTCCGCCGCCCCACTGTGAGCTTTGAAGACTCGCCTTGACCACGCGCGTCATCCTAACCATTGTCGTTTCTTTTCGTACCACGAGATGGCCACGCCGTGATCTTCTGCGCCTCGCCGGAGCCCCACGCACCTCCGTCCGCATCGCGCGGCCGTTCCCGGAAGCGACGAAGCCAAACGTCGCTACCATCGTCTCTGACATCGCGAGATGCGCCCCGTCGTGTCCTCAGCCGAGTCCAAGGCCACCTGCAAAGCCGCCGCCATGTTTTCCCGAGCAGCGCCGGCCACCGCATAGCCATTCCAGGCGGGATCCCCTCCAACGTGTCCTCTCTCTTTTCCGACCGTACGATGCAAAATGAAAGGCCCGGATTAGATCTATTGGCCGAAAGGGTAAGTACCCGTTGGATCTAGATCCAATGTCCCTGATCAATCCACTTAACCCAGTCAGCATCGCTGAGTCAGCGCCCAGTCAGCATCCTGAGCCAATAGGAGATCCCCATGTGGCCTAGCAATTTTCTCTGTTTTCTCCCAAAGAGAATTAATTGGCAGTTTTACAGAAAAGTCCCTACAAATTGCAACCATCATAACTTTTGATCAAAAAGCCCAAATTTAGCAAACTTGGACTTTTTGAAATCAGCACAACATGTAGAAACTTTTGTTACTGTCCAAATTTAAATTTGACAAACTTAAATGGGTTCAAATTCAAATATTCTTAATTGATGAATTTTGGCATAATTCAAATTCTATAAATCCAAAAATTGCAAATAAAATATTTTTGGAATCCTTGCGATGTGTACTTTCATACCATCTGCCCCAAAATAATAATTGAACGAATTAAAATGGAGACTAGAATTTAAATAGCCATTTGAGTATTTTGCACCTAGTTTTAATTCTATAAATAATTCTAATTAATTTTCTTCTGGAAAATTGTTCCATTTAGTAACCTTAGACCAGAGAAACTAGTACCCAACCTATTTGTGACCAGAGAACCCATTCCATGTAATCTTTGCCATATAAACCACCCATACTAGTCAGCCATTATAATTTAAGTGTGATTTGATGAAACCCTCTTTAGGAAAATTGTAGTATGATCATTTTAATCAAACCCAATACCCAATTTATGTTGACCATATGAAAAGTAACTTTTGGACCAGAAACCCATAGCCCAATACCTTTTGTAAATTTACAAACCATATTGTAAATTGCTTCAACCCTACTAACCAAAAGTCAAGAAATGAATCATGTTGATCATGAATTTGTTTTCTAAAACCCTTAGACCAAAGCCTTGTGTGATCATTGTGACCAAGACCAACCCTAGGACGCTTGAAACAAGTTTGTTTTGTCAATGTGGAAAGCCTGACCTAAAACATCTTAATTCCTTTTGTACATTGAATTAAGTGTTAAACCCTAAACCATATCACATCCACTTCTTATGTATATTGAGTGAAGTGATATTCCTTGACAACCCCTAACCACCAATGGAAAACCCCATGGCTAAACACTTAGTTCTTTTTGCATACTGAATTATGTGTCAAAATCTTGTCCATGTTAACACTAATAAAGTTGAATAACTTGTTATGCTTATGTATTGTATATTTTGTTGTATTTGTTTGTGTGTTGGTGAATTGCTTGTTTATTGTTATTTATTTGTATTGTTTAGATTATACGGAGAGCAACGTTCTATCTGTAAAGAGAGTGCCTCTATACCAACTTCCACAAGGAAAGTGATGCTCATGTCCCACTTTTATTGCATTAGAGTTTTCAGTAGTATGCATCATAGGTGATTTTATTTATTTTCTAAAGTATATGCTATGCTTAGAAATACCTAGTAGTGTGTAGCCAACATGAAACCTCTACTAGATACTAGTTTAGCTATGCTAGAATATTATCACAACTATTGATGATACATGTTGGGTTGTGATGTTTTGAAAATGAAAATTATCAACCCAATGAAACACCTGGGTGTACTGAACCTTGCTTGGATTATGTTGAGTGGCTACTCAGGACCATGTTCATGGTGGTTTAACCATGGATGTGGGGGTTATCACCTGAGAGTACACTTGTGGACCGCCACCCAGGATTAAAGAGATTTGTAGGTCTTCACTGTATAGTTAGCTTCTAGTGCAGCCTTGAGGTAATATGGGCTCTGCCAAGATTAAGTAAGTTGTAGGGGTTCCACCTGTTGTATTGACAGTGGGTGGTATAATTTTAGGAGCAACGAGTCATTACTGGTATGGTTGAATCCCTCTTCCCAAAGATCTTGTCTCATTTTTCTCTCGGGGAAAATGAGTCTCAAGGTGAAAGTGCACAACCTATGCAGAGTTTTAAAACTAAGATCTTAGCCGTGTCCCCGGTTATGGGCCAGTTCAGCAGCTAGACAGAGTTGGTGCCGAAGGATCTCCTCATCTTTTCTGAATAAAATAAAATATGGTAGAAACCCTTTATAGGGCACATGGTGGTTTAACCATGGCGCCACAACAAAACTTCATGGTGGTTTAGCCATGATGACTTTCAAACTTCATGGTGGTTTAGCCATGATGATTTGTTCACCTTTATGGTGGTTTAACCATGAAGGATTGTACAAATGATTTCTTTTGTTTAAAAGGAATTGTCAAATATAGGACAAAATTGGCTTTATGGAAATAGCCCAGACTCCACCAGGCAAATATCATGTAGCTAGTTATTCCTCAAAACTGCCACCATACAAGTGTCACTTGCCAGTACATTGTTTGTACTGACTTCCTCCCTCGTGGGGGCTGCATATTCCAACATGCAGATGAATCTGGAGACGAGTGAGGATTTTGTTTAGGATCTCGAGTCTATCGCCAACATGTTCTGCCTGTGGCACATGAAGTGAAGAAGGCTCATTGAAGATTTGTTTTCCGTTGTGTTTACTTTGAACATTGTCATTTGGGCTAGTCCATGTTGACTATGCCATTTGTAAAGCTATTTTATTTCTTATCCACTGGATCAACGTTGTAGAATGATGCTATTGCAATGAATATTTCATTTTGTCATGCGTATGCTATCAGTGATCCCGGGAATAGCAGGTACACAAGTATTCTACCTTTGCAAAAAGGTAGGGTGCTACACCACCACACCATCAAACATTTGATGTTACCTTTTGTTACTAATATATGTTGTCAGGTGCTTCTCACATGTGGCTGAATTGACAACTCAGTTGCAAAGGTTTATAGATATTCTTTGGCTCCCCTTGTGTCAATCAATAAATTGGGTTACACTTACTCTCGAAGACTATTGTGATCCCCTACACTTTCGGGTCATCATCTACCTAGATATCTTATGGCTGGCGGAGGTTCTCATTTCATTCATTGTGCTTTTCGAAAGACCCATGTTAAATATGATGTTAATCATAGAGTGTCTTCACTCTATCCTCCACAAACCATTTGTCATGTTGAATTAACTAGCATATAAATAAAATTATCTTGCAAAAGACTATTAATAAATCAAGGAAGAATTGATCTATGAAACTAGATGATGCATTGTGGGGGAGCCTAACATAGGATCAGTCATTTTGGCACGATGTGATCCCCTTTTTTATGTCACGAAAAAATATGGTTCAACTCCAGTGGGGGAGCTTAGTGTAGGGAGGGGGGCCATTTCCCCCCTCTCACCAAACTCTAGATCAAGTTGCCACAATAATATCTACATGATTCCACAAAACCATGTTTCATCTATCAGAGGGGTATTAGGGATGTATCTTATAGTTATTCCAATGTATCCAAGGTAGGAAAGCCTTAGATCTTGGAGGTCAGCCATGGCACCGAGAGACTCTTGCACCCCGCCGACGAGGCCGAAGTTATCGATCCGCATGATCCGCAGCTGCGGCGCAAAGGTTGTGATCCCGGGCGGAATGGCCCAACCATCGCCAGACATGTTGAGCAATAAATTGTTGGTGAGGGAGATCACCTCGAGGTCGCGGAGCCTGATACGTCCATTTTGCATCACTATTTTATATCATAATTTTCTGTTATTCATCGATATATTTCATGTTATGATGCATCCCTTATGTTAATTTATCTTATTTTGCATGTTTCATAATTTTTGGAGAATAAACACCAGGACCAGAAATCTGATGGAAAAAGCACCGTCGAGATACCATATTTCAGAAGATCAGAAGAAGAAGGGGGACACCCGGGGTGTCTTAGAAGTTCAGAGGAGGAGTCCAGCCAGAAGGGGAGCCAGAGGGGGCCACCAGGGGCCTACACCATGAGGTGGCGCCCCCCCCCCGAACGGGCCACCAGGTGGTGTGGCCACCCTGGCCCACCCCTGGTGGATATTTTTGGCGTACATGGCCTCCAGGGAACCCTAAGCCTCATACCATCGTCGAAGAATTATTCCGTCGCTGTCTAGGGGCGGAAAACACCCGAGAGAGAAAAGCTCTCTGGCAGGGAGAAATCTGTCGGGGAAATTCCTCTCCGGAGAGGGGAAATCACTGCCATCGCCACCGTCATCACTCCGGGCATCATCAAGATCGTCATCATCATCATCATCACCACCAGCACCATCAGCCTCATCATCCACCGTCACCCCGCTGTAACAATTAGGGGCCTCTATCGTTGTTTTACATTAGATCTCTCTCCCGATGTGGATTACTTGTTAGTAGTTGATGCTTGTGAGAATTATCGGTGTTTGCACTTTATGATCAGATTGTTATCATCCATCATATCACCTATGATTATGATCCATATGATGTTTTGTGAGTAGTTCATGTTGTTCTTGAGGACATGGGAGAAGTCAAGTTGTTAGTAGTGAAGTAATGTTGAGTAATATTTAATGTTTGGTATTTAACTTGTGGTGTTATTCTTCTAGTGGTGTAATGTGAATGTCAACTACATGATACTTCACCATTTATGGGCCTAGGGGAATGCATCGTGTATTTGTCTACTAATCCTGGGGTTGCCGGAGTGACAGAAATCTAAACCCCCGTTAGGAAACCATTACACGAGGGAACGTAGGATCCCGGAGTTTAAAGTTGTGGTTAAATTTATTTCTTAATTGTTTTCTTGTAATTGTGGATTCTTGCAAGGGGTATAATCACAAGTATGTATTATTCTTGGATGGTACGGTACATTAGCATAGGTTCACCCACACAACACTTATCAAAACACTAAGATTATTCAGCTGCATGGAACAAAAGCACTTGACATAAACCTCTCGTGTGTCCTCGAGAACGTTTGTTAATCATAAGTAAACCCACCGGCTTGTCCTTTGCTGAAGAAAGGATTGGGCCACTTGATACAATTATTATTACTGCATTTTATTTACTTGCACTTTATTTATCTGCAATATCAAAACCCCTACAAATCTATCTTTCAGTATTTACAGTTATTCCTTCATCGAAACTTCTTGTCAACACCTTCTGCTCCTTGTTGGGTTCCACACTCTTATTTATCGAAAGTACTACGATACACCCCCTATACTTGTGGGTCATCAGAGCCCATCGAATAAATCCTCCGGGATCGTGTTGAAGAAGTTCCCGTGGAGGTACGCGTGGAAGAGCGCAGTGATGGTGTAGTTGACTCACATCCTCGTTGGGAACCACAAGTGGAAGGTATCATGTTGTGCAGCAGCAAATTTCCCTCTGAAGAAACTAAGGTAATCAATCCAGTAAGACTTTAGACCAATTAGTTATGTTTCTTGTTGTCTGGCGCTTCAATAAGCGTGAACCTGCACAGAAAACACAAACTCTCTCTTGCTCCCTGTTGCCACGCAAAATTGCCACGCGACACCACGATAACCGTCGTGCTTACGTGACGACGAACGATTGCTTTTCCGGAAAAGCAACAAAGGAGTCCTCGATTTTGGAGAGGGGTACGGCCGCTTTTCAGCGCAAAACAGCAAAGATTTTGCTAAACCCTAGGGCTGCTAGGGCTCGGCGGAGAAACAATAGAGAAAAGTAATGAATGTAAAAGATAGATTGTTTTTTTGTGTGTACCGATTAGTTCTGTCCTCAATCGGCCGTGGCCTTAGTATATAAGGCACTCTGGACTTGGCGTTTACGAATAGAACTCTAGAGGCGAAACCGACTCTTTCCTATGCTTCGGCTGTTTAGATCTTGTACTAGCAGGCCCATATTCTATACACGCTACGTACAAGTATTCTTAGGCCTGCCAAGGAACGAATAAAATATTCGGCCAGGTTGTTAATCGTACCAGCTAATGAAGACTTTACATTGCTTCGTGCATGACCATGCAAATGCAGTTCCGCTTGCATATTTCCTTCCGTGTCAGCTTCTGTTTGCATCCGAGACTAGCTAAAACATGCCCTCTAGGATTTTTGTTGCTGGCTGATTGTCCACGCGAAACTGCCACACATTTGTCTTGAGTAACTAGCTTCATCGGTTTATCCTGTCATTGGTTGCACTGGTTTCTCATCAAACCTGCATTTAAACAGAATCTGGGCAGGGCTCCATGTAACTGCTATTTAAACTCAACGTATCTATGAATCCATATAGGACATGTCCTTGGTAGCCGGTATCTTAGCTCATCTTATAAATCTCTGGTTCTGACTAGGACTTGTCCTAGGTTCACCCAGTATTCCTGTTGTAATTCTTAACAGATTTATCAGTAAGTAGTCGAAGCACCGATTAAATTAATTTGACCCATTATAAAAACTTATAGCCAAATTACACCATGAACACATGCCCCCCCTGTTTTTGGTACAATTAAATTCACCAAAAACACTACAACAGTACCTTAGGACGATGTCGACAATTTCACCAGCCATATGATTTCTTAGGGCGATGTTCAAAGAACACATCGGCCAAATTTTCTCAGGGCGATATCTCAAATATCGGCCAATTTATCATCAAGCCTCCCGCCGCATGCTAGGATAGTACTTTTTCAAATATTTTCCATTGAGAGCTTTGGGCAACCTCACTCCCTGCAAAGATTGTACAAAATATGAATTTTCAGGAACAATTTCTACAACTTTATAAGGGCCCTCCCAACTCGGCGACCATTTGCCAAATTTCCTATCTTTAGTTCCAAGAGGTAAAATCGTTTTCCACACCAGATCTCCTGTCTGAAACGATTTTTCTCTCACCTTTTTATTATAGGCCTTAGCTACTCTTAGTTTCTACTTCTCAATTTCCCGTAAGACTCGCAATCTTTCTTCAGAAACATCATCTATTCTATCCATCATCAAATTATTATAATCTACAGCCGACAAATCATTTTGTTTGGCCACTCTAAGAGCCTGCAAATTAATCTCCACGGGTAATACCGCTTCCTGGCCATAAACTAGCTCAAACGGTGTCACTTGAGTTGCTCCATGTTTAGATATCCGATGAGCCCATAAAGCTTCCAAAAGTACCTCATGCCACCTTTTCGGATGATCCTCAATTTTCTTTTTGATAAGCTTAATTAAAGTCTTGTTTCTAGATTCGGCCTGGTGAGACATAAAAGAAGATTCTTGATCGGTAGTCAAAGTTTGAGGAATGCCGAATCTGTGAATAATATATTCTAAGACAAAACTTATCAATTCTTTATGAGTCATATTCTTCAAAGGAACCGCTTCAGTCCATTTAGTAAAATAATCTGTGGCTACTAAGACGAAGCGGTGTCTTTTAGAAGATGAAGGATGTATTTCACCAATAAAATCTAAACCCCACCCTCTAAGTGGCCACGGCTTAATTATGGGATTCAGCATAGCTGCAGGTGCTGACCGTATATTCCCAAAAAAATTACATGCCTCACAACCTCTATAATACCGAAAGCAATCTTCTAACAAAGTCGGCCAATAAAAACCTGCTCTTTTTAATAGCCATCGCATTTTCTGCGCCGACTGATGTGTCCCACATATACCTTCACTAGAGGCTGGGGCGCCCCTTCGGGCGCCTCCTGGCCGTACGGTGGCGGTTCAATCCCGTCCCAATCGTAGCCCAATTTTGTTATGTTATCGTTTATTTTCGCAGCAAACGTTTAGTTCAATTTAATGTATCATGAGTCATACTGTGTTTACATGTTTGTTTGAATTTGCCTAGAGGGAACTGACCTACTGTACATGCCAAACAGACTACATATACTGAATATTATATGACCTCACATGGATACTGAGACCAATTGAAAATTCCACTAATTAGGGTCCACCGGTCTCTCTCCGTGATGGAAAAAACTTGCAGATCCTACAAAGATAGTTTGTGCCATCCTGAAGTGAAAGTTTTGAAGAAAATACAACAGTTTCCAAGCCAATCTAGCCACGAGTACTTTGGATAAGGTTGTTGCTGATGAACACAAAGTAATGATCAATCTAAAGCGACGCCTTAGAACTGGAGAAATCTTATGTATTTTTTCAGCTTAATGTAAAAATACTAATCATCAATCTGAAGCAACACCTAGAACTTGAACTCAGAATCCAGGTAAGTAAATAAAAAATAGAATAGGTAAGATGCAAATTGTAGCTTGAATGGTTGGATTGCAGCAACCAGTAGCTGAAGGCTAGGTAACTAAAATAAACAAATGCTTCTGTGATAGAATCTAACTCCATATGAACTACTACAACATAATGTCTCCTTATTCTCAAATCATCTGGCTCCTTATTCTTCAAATCCTTGGCCTCCTTGTTCTTTTTTATCTCTGAAAAACAAAGTGCACCATTTCATCAAGATTGCTACTTGTCTACTTTGTGAAACAGGTCCCAAATATGATTTCAGAAAACAATTACTGTTTTCACTTGACATACATGAATGAGCTCAGCCTATAGATTTAATCTGAATTCTACATCACAAGGGTTTGTTTTTAATTATGTGAGCGTACAAAACACTGCTGATTTCTGCTTGACTCTGTTAGAAATAAATAGAAACAAGTAATGTTGATAGCCATTTTTCTGGATCATTTAGGATGAATTTGAAGAAGAAAGCTTGGCAATTAAAATCATATTGATCACCTCTCTGAAACATATTTTTTTCGGCGAAGTCGGGGAGAACAGCTCATGGTGGGTCTGGCAGCAACCGTTGTGTGTTGCTTCTTCTATAGGACCGAAGCCGCTCTGCCTCCCACCAATGGTATATGTCGCCTGGACAAGAGACGTTCTACGAACTTAGTTGTATAGAGAAAATCACCAGCAGTCCAGTACCTACCCGACCTCTCTCTCCCTGAGGGCCTCAGGCTACACCTCACCGTTGGTATCTGGGGCAATGATGAGCCAACGCACCTGCTAAATTTCATTGGGCATGGTGAACTTGAGAGGAACCACGTCCAGTACCCGACAGTCTGCAACGTTCGACCGCGCCGCCACCAGATCGTGGAGGAGCTTCCATGGTGCTGGCTCCATGAACGGCATCAAGAAAGATGCTCAGAGTAAAGTGGCAATGTGAGCTAGTGGAGGGGATCATGTTTGTCTTCATTGGGACACAGCGCGGCGACGTCCTAGTTTACCTTGTACTGCCAAATGGAAGCTGCAAGAAAATATCAAAACTTATTAGAGCATCTCTGGAAGGTAAACAATTTTTCTCTCAAGATGCGCACACATTGTCCTTGCACAATGATTTGATCAATATAGTGATTATCACACAAGGATTGTCACCAATATTTGGAGCTACAACAGAAAAACAGGAATAAAAAAATGTTGCTTCAATTGTGTAAGTGCACATAAAAGCTGCAAAATTTCTAATATAACCTACGGCTGATATAGTTGAAAACGGCAAGAGCCCATTGTGATTGTTAATAATTTCTTTCCATCTACAATATATATCTGTTTTCAAAGTCAAACCGATAATAATCAAACGGAATAGTTGTTAGCTCCTTGATAGTGCAAAATAATTTACAACCATGAGAAGTTGTTGCTGCCCTTTTGGGAATGATAACAAAAATTCTGCAGTAACCTAACTTCACTACTCAAGGTGATACTTCTCAAACGCTGATTTACTATCCTAAGATGAAGTACTAAAATGGAAGGAAATATTGATCTTAGTGATTTCAGGTAAAAGGAACAGAATTACCTTATATGGCATGAAATACAGTTTCATGACACCGTAAATATAAAGATGAACAGCTAATCTAAATGGCAGAAGAGCCAACAATATTTGGGGGCTTTCCCCAGAAAACCCGCACTGGCCATCAAAACTCAGATGGTTTCATTGCATTCCACATCAATGAACTAACCAAACACATAAGAAAAATCATCCTAGAGAAGTGGCCTTGCGCTTGATACGGAAAGTAACACATTTAAGCAGTGCATATGATTATTCTTTTATTGTAGGGCTGGTACAACATTGGAATACTCGTAAAAGTTGGCGTTGACAAGTCTATCCAACCTAGGGTCTGAATTTTTTTAAACTGAGAATTTCCCTTACATTTGATGGTTGGTGTTCTTACAGAGAGGTGACCTGTTTCAGAGTTCTAATATTTGGAATAGGTGGACCTCCAAAGACTTGGATTGTTAGACAAATCACTGCATGTAGTTCATATCAGTAGCCTAAAACAATTTATGATTTAGTTATCAAGATAATTTTTGAGTCTGTAGGATTCCATTCTTGAAGTTTTATCGGTTACAACATGGTTTTGTTGAAGTGAAAATTGAAGGCTTTATTATTGAATGAAAGGAGTTCTTTAAAAAAGAATGAAGGACTTACGATACCTAAAGCAGAGAGATGTCTATGGCGTTTCTTAGTGTACCTCCAATATTCATGCTAGATAATCTCCATCAGATACATGTTTCAACGAACTGTTTGTTGATAACAGAAGTAAAAATATGATCGATGAGTTCAGCTCTCACACTTCTGTACATCTCCCATTTGAACAGGAAATTCCATCCTAGGAGGTGCATGGATCCATCGGTTATGTCCAGCTTTGCGATTCCCGTTGGTGCTTCAAGAGCTGCAACCGTATAATTAGCAAGCTAACATTAGATAGGTGCTTTTACAACAAAAGTTCCAGTAGTTAATCTCATTCCTACAGGCATGGATTTAATTATGGAAATTTTGGAGAAATGACTAAAAACAAATACTACAAAACATGTGAGGTAACCTCCTGTTTATTTTCGGGCAGCTATAAAAAGAAAGTTTCTGTAAATCTCACAATTGGAATCAAGATCAAGGCCACAGGGATAAAGAACAGTTGATGCAGGAACGCAGTCCGACAGTAATGATTTTGTGGTGCCATCGGAGGCGACACACCTAATCTATTTCTCTCCCTGTAGCTCATAAATTTCTACATCATACATTACAGGTTCAAGCTGATTGTGGAGCTTCGTTGATCAATTCACATAACTAAAAAATAGAGGAGGCAATAGTAAGTTGGTAATATACACATATAAAATTTGAAGTCATCTGAAATTGAGACTTGGACTATCAAAGTGTTGTCATATTTCAGTCGTAAACTTCTGAAGTTATTGTTTCTCTAGGACAAGACAGTATACTTGGAATTTAATTTGCCACATTATATTCAACTAACAAATGGAATTTAAGTTACTTGCAGTTCATGACCAAGCATTTCAAAATACACAAATGATCTTGCCATTTAAAAAAATCTAGACAATATGTTGTTGATCAGCATGTCAAATCTGTCATCGTCTAGCTGCAATTGCAAATACATGAAACCTGTTTTGGAGCATCAAGACTGATAGAAGCAGTAACAAACTCAATACTAAGAGGCGACAACAAACCGCGCATCAAAATAGCTAGCTGGGGAGAGGCAAGAACTCACTTCGCAAATGAGAAGAAAATTAACCACCACTGAAACGTCGAAGTGTAGTTAACCAGTTGGAGGCGATGGTCGCGGGTATCTGCGGAGGGTGGCCTATGACAGAGGGGCAAAACCGCATCCCGTCGCCACCTCAACGTCGTCTCTGTCACACTTTTGAAAATGACCACGTTGAGTGAAGCAGATAAGCATATTCTATGTAAAATGATCCAGAATAAAAGAGTGTAAACCACGCTGAACATGAAAAAACTAAAACCATTTAATCGTCACTACAAAAAATACACATTTTCTTGCTTCTCTGCTACATCGCATTTATTGAAATTCTAGTTAAAAACATATGAGAGTGTAAGAAGTATATTAATCAGCAAGACACTTATGGTACTCACTCATGGTTGGACTATCAAAATCATTGAGGTCTCTCCTATTTACACCTGCAATAACATGGACATAAGAAAAACATAAACTGGTTAATCAACCAAGCCGGATGCGTTAATAATCCAATAGCGTAAGCGCCTACGGAAGACAGTCGACAAATTTGACTATGTACAGCTCCGAATGTCACGATTATTTCAAATCTAGCCATCTAAATACACATCGCTGGCAATGGGTACCTTCTCAATGTTTGCCTTTATGAACTCCCACGGTATATCTGAAAATTTGGTGAAGAAATAAAAACTGAACTTTAATTTACCATTTTTTTGAAGAAGAAAAGTTTAAATCTTCTTTCACATGTACCCTACAACTATGCATAATTTCATCAAACTATCAGGGTGGGATCATACATCTGTATTTTAGATGATTATCCCTTAAATATGCGACAGATCACACGAGCTTGGTGTAATACAATCATGATACTCGATCGATTAATCAATAACAATAGAGAAAAGGAGAAAAATACAGTCAGGAAATTAGGGAATCATGTACCTTAGTTGAGGCCGCCGATGTGATGAGAAGCGCCTTAACCTTCAATCTATTGGGGTCGAGGGCCAAGGGGCAGCGCAACTGAGGCCAGGGTCAGGGATGGCCGATGTCACCGGAGTCCCTAGGGCCGCGCCGGCCGCCGTCGCTCTAGTCGGCAGAACACGCTTCACGGCGTCATGGAGTTCTGGTTGTATGGATCACAACAACAGCAGCACTTGAACACGAGATCTTACAAGACAATGTGTTCCTACCCTTCCTTGTAGCTGTTTAGACACTTCTGGGAAGTACAGATCCATCCTCTGCCATCCTCAATCCCGCAACCTGAGTCAAAAGAGTATGAAAATTCAGAAACTAATCATCTGTTGAGAGGGGGACAGTGGATGGTATGCCCAAAACATTATATGTGATAATGACACTTGCAAGCATTACCACAGGGATTATGCATCAGGTAAACGTATCCCGGCCAGGACAAAGGGGGCACAGCCGTGGCCGGAGGAGATACACCCAAGATAGCAACCCCTGCGCTCTGGCTAAACAGAAATTTGTCAAAGGTAATCCCCTTTGCCAAATGCAAAAGAGGCCGTGTGGCGGAGGTTGATGCGATCATTAATCTCTCGCCGAACTCTTCTTCTCGGATATGCACTATTCATGTTTATATTGCACAAATAATAACATCAAATTGCATGAGGACTATAGTCACGAGAAAGGAAGAATCAAAGAAATCACCTCCTCAATCATCAAACTGTCCCTCCGGATTCTTCATACTTCTCGGATCTGCACACATTGTGTTTAGAGAAATTACATGTGAGAACAAAAATCATAGAATTCATAGAGCGAAATAATGTAAGCGGAGAGGGAAAACTCCATACAGATTCATCGCAGAGTGCCTCCTCATAGAGTTCCATGGCGATTTCCCTTCAACCTTCCGAGCCTGTTAGTTCAGCACCATGGTGCCATCACCATCTCCTTTCGACATTGATGTGCCACTCGAGTGCTACCCAAAGTCCGTGACAATCTTGTCCCATCAAAGCAACCAAGAAAGAGCACTCTCCACAGGGCATGGCACCGCTGCCTGCTCATGGTGACTGTCGGTGTGGATACTCGATTAATGATTCCACAAACACATGCTTGGAACAAGAGAGCCGCAATCAGGCATATCCACAAACAGGTGACAGGAGGAACACATTAATGGAGGCAAATGGAGTAGAAAAAAACTTACTCGTCTGCAATTACTTGTCTCCGATATACCCTCTGCACCATTGGCCGACCGTGAACCTTGTCGAGCACAGGAGCACGAGAGGCTGGTGACCAGAGGCCCCTGAAGAAATGCGGCCAGATCGTGAGCTCAGTGGACGGAGAGAGGAGGCCACCCCGGTGAGAGGAGAAGGCACGCCGGTGCAGACGTCGACCTCGGGTGGGCCGTCCGAGGATTGGATTGGAAGATGTGGAGGCGCCATGGTGGGAGAGACGAGGGAGGCGGGCATGGGGGGCGAGGGTGGAGGTGGCGCCACTCCTGGACGTCCTCTTCTCATGGTCGCAGCATAGAGGAGAACAGAAGGCGGCGGCGCGGCATCTCAGCGGGCTGCTGCGAGAAGCGAGGGAACACGGGGTGTGGCGGCTAGGGTTTTCCAGTGGGGATGAGCCAGACGAGGAAGCGAACAAAGATTTGGCCAGCGAACGAGCGAGACAAAATAAACTACCCAGCGCGAGCACGCCACGAGGCCATCGTGGATTCACCGAAGGGCTCGCTAAACATGCCACGTGGATAGCCCCAATGGGCTCCCAGCTCCTCCGCAATTACTTGTCTCCGATGTACTTCACCCATAGCTATTTTAGACTGATCAGAATCTAAACACTTTAAAAGTATCCCATCTATTGTTCGGAGATATAATTCATCATCCAACAGAGTATATTTTAAAGCTTGCCACCGAATTTTTTATCCCTCGTTTGACTTGGATCTTAAAAAAAATTAATTAGAGGAACTCTCCAATCAGAAGGTTCTATGCTATTA
This sequence comes from Alopecurus myosuroides, assembly GCA_028641055.1. NCBI lineage: Eukaryota > Viridiplantae > Streptophyta > Magnoliopsida > Poales > Poaceae > Alopecurus > Alopecurus myosuroides. Next base: position 439,090,855 of record CM054058.1, on the reverse strand, counting down.
GCTAATTCGGTTGCTTCTGTCCCATGTACGAATCCTCTTTTCCTGCCACTATATGTTGCTGGACCGAATCAGAAATTGACGCACTATGTATGGGATCAATAAATAACATGCCGGTCTCATTCTTTGCAGCAACTAGCAACGGTCGTTCTTGTATTAAAAAATTTCCTTTACTAATTCGATAACCAGATGCTTGTTGTGCCAAATTAGCCCTAGCATTTTCTTCTCTAGGTATATGACTAATAGTGAACGTATCTAGAGACTTAATTATGTCCAAACATCGGTCCAAATAACTATTTAGTAATCCATCAAAACACTGAAATTCACCTTTAATTTTCTGCACTACTAGAAGCGAATCCCCAAAAGCATCTATATCTTTCACACCCATATCAACTAAATTTTGTAAACCAAACAATAAAGATTCATACTCAGTTTGGTTATTAGTGCAAAGATATTCTATATGGACCGATGTTTCGTAAATAACATTGTTGGGAGAAATTAAAACATTACCAACGCCTTGTCCCTCTCCACAAACCGATCCATCAAAATAAAGCTTCCATGGGCATACACTAACATAATTAATATTTTGTTCATCTCTAATCCTATGATTAACTATAAAATCGGCGATAACTTACCTCTCATAGCACGCAGCGACTCATATTCTAAATCATATTCTATTAGCGCATAAGCCCATTTTCCAGAATCGGTTGTTGCAACATAAACTTAATCGCGTCGGCTTGACAAGCTACCACACATGTGCTAGAAAGTAAATACGGTCGAAATTTGGTACATACATAATATAGAGACAAGCATAACATTTCAATAAACACGTACCGAGTCTCGGCATCCAGCAAACGACGGCTTAAATATGCAATAATGTATTCCTTCCCGCTGTCTTCTTGTACCAAGACCGCGCCGATCAGTCTATCTTGTGCAGCAATGTACAACCTGAACGACACACCTGACTTGGGCGCTCTTAATACCGGAGGACTCGACAAATATCTCTTTATATTTTTAAAAGCCTCCCGCTGTTCTGCCCCCCCCCCCCCCAAGTAAATTCGGTTTCATTCTTTAGCCGAAGTAATGGAACAAACGATTCAATTTTTCCTTGTATTTCTGATCGGCTTTTAATTTAGCATTAATAAATGTAGGCCTCGGAATGCTCCCATCACCAATATCAATCTCTTCAAGCGGATCAGCGGATGAGAACCCTTGTCCAAGCTTCTCCATATCATCAAAATCTTCAATTGCCTCATGCATATCGTTCTTCCTGGAACGATATTCCTCGGTGCGTCTTTGCAGCCACTTAATATTATCTTCTTTATTCATCATTTATAAAGACAGTTCATTAAGCCGAGCTATGCTAGCCGGCTGTGCATGTATGGGTACAAAACCATCTCTACCGATGGTAATATAATCGTAGTCCGATAAATCCCTACCGGTCAAACATCGCATCTCACCGTGTTGCCAATCAACCGGTGCCTCCGTCAACGCAATGCAAGCTGAGTTATCCGCCTCGATCGCCTGCACATCATCATGAACCCATTGAATCAAGCACTGGTGTAGAGTGGAAGGGATGCAGCAATTTGCATGAATCCAATCGCGCCCCAAAAGAACATTGTATCGACCTTTGACTTCAACAACAAAAAATGCACTCGGTAATGTTTTGCTACCTACTGTGAGCTCCATAGAAATAACACCCTTGGCTTCAGACAATTCTCCAGAAAATCCACTAAGTCCCATGTTGGTTTTCATCAATTCACTCTCTTTTCGGCCCAACTTAGAGAAAACCAAAAAAGGCATAATATTAACCCCGACACCGCCATCGACAAGCATGCGACCAATAGGCTTACCATCGATATGACCCCTGATGAATAATGGTTTCAGATGTTGATCAGGTTTCTCGGGTTTCTCAAATGTAGCATTTTTCGCAGCAAGAACAAGTTCAGCAACTTCAGCCTCGGGCGCACGAAATTCAGCAGGTCAGGCGAACACCATGTTAACATCCATGTCACTAAGTATATCATCGTTGTCCTTTGAATTTTCACCATCGACCGTATCATTTGCAAGGTCCTCCGGCGTTTCATCTGCGATGGCGTCCGTTGTGTCATCAACGGCCTTATTCTCCTCTGCTATGATGCGCTTCTCCTTCCAAGTTTTTTAGGGAACATTGGTCTTTCACGATTAAATAGTTCATCGCGCTTCTTCTCAGCTATTTCCTCCCTGATCTCCAATGTCTGCAGCCGATGTACTCGGCGTTTCTGTGTGTGTGTGTGTTAATCCCGTCGGACACCACTGAGGTGCCGGTTTGGTTCCAGGAGCGACTGATTGAATTTTACTGCCCCTCGAATCTCTCGGTCTATACTAACGTACCGTCTTCCGTAGGACAAATATTCCGTCCTTGGCCAAAATACCTCATTGTCTGAAACTTTCTGGCTTGCACTAGTACTTGGATTCCCATATTGATCAAACGAGAAAAAAATAATATGAGGGAACCAACTTGTGGATGTACGTGAGCTATTATTGCTCTTGGATGGATCGGAAGGCATGCAAGCTGATTTAGCTTCATGAGTTATTTTACCACGTACATCCTCTTTCTCTGGAAGCATGGAAACTATATTAGCGTTCCCTGCTTTTGTATGGTCCTCAACGCCTTCATCTGAATTGTTTTCTCCAAGTTTCACACCATGAGAAGCGACGGAATCATTTGAATTTTCTGCAGGCTCAGGTTCAACACGCCTCACCGTCACCCAAGTGCGCTTACGGACACCATTATAATTCCTACCATATGTGTTATATGCCGGTGATCGGTTCCCTCGGACAAAATTTACACCACGTGGTCGAACTTCCTGATTAAACCGGACTCTTTTCTCATATGTTGGTCCGCCGTACATAGGACCCGATGGAGGCCACTCCGGATGAAAATAACTTGCAGGTCCAGTGGGATATGGTGTCCATAGATAACCCCATGGATGAAACTGAGGATACATGGGAGGTACTCTGCCCCAATATGCAGGCTGCATTGCAAAATATGGTTGCTGGTCATATGGATTTCCTCGCCATCGCTCATGACCGCCAGGTCCAGAAGGATACCTAGGACGATTAACGCCTCCGAGCCGATTAAACACATTGCCAGACCTGCGTGAAGTATATTTTTCCAATAACATACTAATTGTCGGCTTTATTTTTTGAACTCGCTTCTTTCCTCCATTGACTTTCCACACTCCCACTTCTGGATTTTTTTTGGTTTGATCATCCTCGGCGTAGCCTTGTTGTCAACAATAACATTTTTTCCCTTAGTAGATTCGGTCTGATCCGACCGAATAAGCACCTTTTTTTTCTAAAATTCGATCACATTAATAGGAAAAGGATCGCTATCGAGCTTCATTGTAGTATTTTCCGTAAATGTCAATCATCCGTCATTTATGGTCGATTGCACCTGTCGTCGAAACACATTACAATCATTAGTAGAGTGAGAAAACGAATTATGATATTTATAATAAGCTCTTCTGCCCAATTCTCCCGAAGATGGAATAACATGACCTTCTTTCAATCTAATTAATTTTCCTTGCAGGAGCATATCAAAAATCTTATCACACTTGATAACATCAAAAGTATATTTAATTTCTCTTTTAGCCGGTGTAGGTTTCAAAGCCGGACATGCAAAAGGTTTTGACTTTGGCACTTGAACCCATTCGGCTACACATACGTCTATGTCATCCTCACTAGCCGAATCACTATCATGATCTAAATAATTTACCATATGATTATCCTTCTCTTTATTCCTATTATCTTTAAACCAGCTATATTGTTTAATTTCCTTAGCCCGGTTTTCCTGCGCCAAAGCCTTTTGCAAACTTGATTAACATCTAAAAAATTTTGCCCTTCTAATTTATCTTTAATATGAGTGAGTAAACCTAAAAAGGCGTGATCAGCTACATCCTTTTCGGCTATGGTCAAGCTAAAACATCGGTTTTTGACATCTCTAAACCTCCTAATATAATCATGGACATGCTCATTATATTTTTGTCTAACCATAGTTAAATCTGAAAGTCGAAGTTCAGTTTCACCGCTATAAAAATACTCATGAAATCCTTGCTCCAACTGTGCCCATGTAGAAATAGAATTAGGAGCAAGCGAGGTAAACCAAGTGAATGCAGTGCCGGACAAAGATAAAGGAAATAATTTAACCCTAAAAACATCCGATGTCCCGACATTGTGCTAAAAATTGGCCTACATGCTCAAAAGTTGTTCTACTATCCCCTCCTGTAAATTTAACAAAATCTGGAATTCTAAAACCACGAGGATATGGTGTTGAATCAAAATAATCAAGATATGGCTTTTGATAAACACATGCCCTACCCTTAGGTTCTAAACCAAATTCTCTAAGTATATTAGCAAGCTGGTCTTTAAAAGTATCATTGGGCTGTGGAGAATTGGTTTGCGGAACGGATGGGACGCAAGCACGCGGTGAAAACTCCGGCATAGAAATTTGAGCATGTGAAGTTTGCAACGGAGGTCCACTAAAATATGAATCAAGTATCGTCCAATACGGTACACCGGTACCGGCAGGCGGCAGCGTTTGCGTATTGTATGCTACGGTTTGATAAAAAGGATGCTGCAAATTAGAATGTATGCCTACACTTCGGTTAATGTTGCTGTAATTTTATGGGGCCGAAGTCGTAACAATAGAAGGAGCAACATCCGAAACAAAATTATTAGCCGAACTGCTGCCATAGTTACGGCTACCTTGATAATTACTTAAAGCAACGTGAGGCTGAATAATATTAGCCGATGTACCAGGCGTATGAATATTGCTAGGCAAGTTATATAATCTATTATTATCCATAGGCATCAGCTTTTTACCGTAATGCTCAGGATCAGTTTGCAGCCCCATGGATTGAACGTGACTAGGTAGATTAATTCCTAGATCTTTACTAAGCTGGTCCTTAAGTTCTTCAAATTTATCGACTACAGGTTTAGTAATTGTGCGTGCCGTATTTGACATATCAGAACCATATTTACTAGCTACGGACACATCAATTAAATGAACAATTTCTTCGGTTGGCTTTTTTACCTCAGCGTCGAGCGGAAGGGAAGGGCTCGGCACGACTACCATCTTGACGACGCCATTCCTTGTCTTCTGGGATCCAGCCAGTTTCAATCTTCTCCTTTTAGTTTGCTCTTCCTCAAGCTCCCGCTCAAACTCGTGCCGATCTTCTTCCGACAGATCGTCGAGTGTGACGGCGATGACGTTGTCCATGTAGAGGTCGCTTCCATTCTTCGATCCGACGTCCATCGCGTATGTGTTCTTGTTCTTCTCGTCCCCAGCGGAGTCGCCAATTGTGTTGCCGCGCAAAATTGTCACGCGACACCACGATGACCATCGTGCTTACGTGACGACGAACGATTGCTTTTCCGGCAAAGCAACAAAGGATTCCTCGATTTCGGAGAGGGGTACGGCCGCTTTTCAGCGCAAAACGGCAAAGATTTTGCTAAACCCTAGGGCTGCTAGGCTCGACAGAGAAACAATAGAGAAAAGTAATGAACGTAAAAGACAGATTGGTTTTTTGTGTGTAACGATTGGTTCTGTCCTCAATCGGCCGTGGCCTTGGTATATAAGGCACTCTGGGCTTGGCGTTTACGAATAGAACTCTAGAGGCAAAACCGACTCTTTCCTATGCTTCGGTTGTTTAGACCTTGTACTAGCAGGCCCATATTCTATACACGGTACGTACAAGTATTCTTAGGCCTGCCAAGGAACGAATAAAATATTCGGCCAGGTTGTTAATCGTACCAGCTAATGAAGACTTTACATTGCTTCGTGCATGACCATGTAAATGCAATTCTGCTTGCATACTTTCTTCCGTGTCAGCTTCTGTTTGCATCCGAGACTAGCTAAAACATGCCCTCTAGGATTTTTGTTGTTGGCTGATCGTCCACGCGAAACTCCCACACATTTGTCTTGAGTAACTAGCTTCATCGGTTTATCCTGTCATTGGTTGCACTGGTTTCTCATCAAACAGGGCTCCATGTAACTGCTATTTAAACTCAACGTATCCCTGAATCCATATAGGACATGTCCTTGGTAGCCGGTATCCTAGCTCATCTTATAAATCTCTGGTTTCGACTAGGACTTGTCCTAGGTTCACCCAGTATTCCTGTTGCAATTCTTAACAGATTTGTCGTGGGATAATCACGGCAGACGTTACCGGGGGTAACTTGTCTTTGGGCAAATCGATTCTAGTGTTTGGGAGAGGGTTTAGCTCAAAGGAAACCATGGTGATATGCGATCTGGTAGCCGGCAATCAAGTCGCCGAGTCTCCGATCTGAAAATATTATCTCAACTCTCGTGTTACAATGGATACTCGATATCTCGCAAGTCGGCGATTGTGTTCTTGCTCACGATACAACTTGTCTAACCCTAACCTAGGGACCGGCTTATATAACATCCGGACCCCCTGGCTTACTCTCCAAGGCGTACTCTGAATCCTACCCGGACACTGCTTACAAACCCTAAACTTCCTTACCGGAACCCACAATCCGGGTTACGAGGCCTATGTTCCTGGGCCTTCTAGAATCTCCTTTATCCTAAGCCGGGTCTTACGCAGCGTCCTTTGGGCCGAGTTACTCCTTGGCGTTAGCCTACCGGGTTATCATCCCTCCATCAGTAGTCCCCAGAATAGCTTGGGCTTCACGGGATCCTCCTTGAAGCGCACGCTATTCCCTGCAAAAATAACAAACATACAAGTTCATAGAGGCCGGGTTAAGTTGCTTTAATTTACAGCCAGGCCTAACTCCATTAGTGGTCCATATAATAACCCGGCTTTCTCTAAGTCCATCTTTAATTTTCCGGATCAATGTTCCAAGGAAGATGCACAAGACCCGGCTCACTTTGCTCACTAATTGATCTGAATATCGCGGAAAGGATTCACTTCCTATCCATTCCGGATATCCCGTCCAGCACTTAACGCGCATCCCAGAAAATCAGGACGGGTATCTCTTATCCCAAAAATTTCGGGTCCCGCCCGTTGGCCTAGGTTTACTCACCCGTACCTATAAATAGGTACACGGGGGGTGACCTAACCCCAACGGCTCACTCTTTCTTCTTCTTCCTCCTCACCAGCACTTCCTCAACCGAGCCCACAAAGCGCCACCACGGAGACATCGTGCGCATCGCCGGAGCAAGGCCGCCGCCATCTGCGCTCCTCCACGATTCGCTCCGCGCCGCCGTCAAACTCCGCCGCCGCGCCCCCAAGCTGCCCGCCGGGAGTAGCACGTGGGCATCACGACTGCGCCATCTGCCTCCGTCGCGTTCTTCTCCAAACCACGCCGGTAAGATTCTTATTCCCCTTGATCCAATCTTGCGATTTCCCCATTCGACCTAGATTAGATCTAGGTCCGCCGCGGGCCATTTCTTGCCCCGCGCCGGATTAGGTCGCATAACTCCGTGCTAACTCGTCCAATTGCTTAATAGATGGTCACACATCACTCCCCTATTGCTCATAGCCGTTAATTTCTCCGTGAAATCGATAGCAAAATTTCCAATCTAGATGTAGTTGACCCAGATTTCCGCGGCTGCTCACAGATACCCGGAAAATCCTCCTCTTCCGGTTGTTTTACTTGCGCTAGATGCATAGGCGGTCAACCTTTTTCGTAAATACTCGCCGATACGTAGATACCCCATAATTTCTGTACTGCCTGTCAATACCCGGATAGTTCATAACTTTCATATTGTTTATCGATACTCGGTAAATCCATAACTTCCGAGTCTCATGCTTTATATCCTTTTGTCTTGTACTTTTGCAGACTGAACCAATGGCTCCCAAGACCAAAGGGAAACAGTCGGCTAAGCCAAGGATGACCCAATCAATATCCGCCAACTGGGCGTGATCCACCGTGACCAAGGCCAAGCTGGAGGAGCTGGCCGAGTTAGGCGTCCTCCCCCCTCAGGAGGAGATCCACTGGAGGGTACCGGGTGATGAGACCCGGCCTACCCCCAATGCCGACGAGGTAATTTGCTTTGTCGAGCACGTGATCCGGGGGTTTCGCCTCCCGGGTCACTCTTTCTTCCGTGAGGTTCTCCGCCACTATGGCCTCCGGGTGTACGACATAGGGCCTAACTCTATGTTGAACATAACCCACTTTATAGTCCTCTGCGAATCTTATCTATGCATTCCGCCAAATTTGGCTCTCTTTATAGAACTTTTCCAGTGCAAACCGTGCCGCGAAAGCGGTGACGGGGCGCTCTTGGCTTGCGGCGGGGTTTCTATCCAACGCCGCAAGAATTCACCCATGCCGACTCTCACCCTCAATTCACACGTTAAGCACTGGCAGCTTTCTTTTTTCTACTGCCGAGACACCTCCCCACCCGGCGAGAGGAAATTGCCGGGTTATTCGGAGGGTCTCCTAGATATCTCCGATACTTTCAATGCCTTTGCCCCTGAGTCGGACAGGGAAGCCATCCAACCCCTCTTAGCGAAAATAGTCGTTCTTTCTGCCCAAGGCCTCCTTGGGCTTAACTTGGTTAAGACATGGGTGGACTTCCGGATCCAACCCAATTCCATTCGCTCCAAGGTGATGTGCGACTACTCGGGGCACGTCACGTACGCGCTCCGATATTCTTCAAAGAATTATCCGGCTGGCGATACCAACAAGACCATCAAGAGTTTCTTGACGGAAAAGTTGGAGGTGATCAAGAACATCGCCGGGTTAGCACCGTTTACCCGGGATAACCCGGCTCCAGCGGTAAAATCCGATACTTGTACACTTATCCTCATACTTTGACTCGATACAACCACCAACTCTCATTTCCATGCTTTTATCTCAGGCTGATAACGTCTTTTGGAGTATTGAGACCTCCCCTTCCTCCGGAGACCCGGAAGAAGATGAAGAGCCGGTTGATAATGATGAAGGTATTGTCCGGGTCTTCGATCAACTTCACTTGCACCATTTTGCTTTCACATATCTCACTTTTTCCGACTATACATTCTCGGCTTTCAGGGTTGGAGGACAAGGACGACAAGGACGACAAGGAGGACCCGGAGGGCACCGAGTCCGATAAAAGCGAAACTGAACAAGACGTAACGGTTGGGGCCAAGAGGAAAACCAGAGGGGTGGTATCCAAGGTTCCCTACTCCCTCATGTCCTCCGAACCCTATTCTTTTGCTAGCATGTGCAAACTTTACCAACAACTATCCAACTCATCACGCTTGAAGGACCCTCCTCCGGCCAAGCGTAGGGTGACCCGGAGTTCCCCGGGTGACGACCCCCTCAACCCGGGCATCTCCACATCACCAGCTCGCCGCGCCGGTACTCCTCCAACTCACCCTTCCAACTCACCCCGACGTCACCCCTCCCCCAACCATCCGTTGGCTGGACAGTTCCGGGTCCCTCTATCGGGTCCTGTGACAGCTTCATCCGCTTCCAGCAGCGAGCTCCCACCAGATTATGCCGTGAACACCGGGTGAGCTTTTGCTATGTGATATCCTTGTGTACTTGATAGTTTTCACTTTCTACCGCTGACTATTTCTCTCTCTTTTCCTTAGCGCCCAAGTCACACTTAGTGACCCGGAGAACATGGAGACAGACACCCGGGACACTGAAGGCCCGGTTGACGATGTACATGCCGTGACTGGCGGCCCTGAAGAAGAAGAAGTCAAGGGGCAAGATTCCCCCATAGACCCGGCCAAGCAGGATGTCGGGTCTCCAAAGCATGCTGATGGAACTGGTGATGAGGACGCGGGGGTCTTGGGTACAAGGATGGGTACCCCCACCCCTGACCCCCAGGTGACCCAGGTGACGTCCCCGAAGCCGGATCAAACTCCTACTCCGGGCTGTCAGGCAGCCGGGTCTTCCGGCACCAAGCCCGAAGACATGAGCTTCGCTGAGATGCTCAGTGCTCTGCACACCTTGAGAGCTGATGAGGAAAGCATCCTGGAGGCCCTGATAGCCAAACACGAGGTAAACCGTGTTACAACCGCTTGAGTACTCGTCTAGTCCCCAAGTTCCGAGTGAACTTATGCGTAATTTTCTTGGAACTTTCATTGATAGCCGACTGATACTTTTGTTTTGTCCGACTGACATTTCTTTGTGTTTTCGCATAGGCCTACGTAACGCACTCTGAGAAAGAGTTGGCTAAAACCAACAAACTTCTCAAGGCGGAAATAAAGCTACGTGAATCTGCTGAGGCTGAAGCTAAGAAAGCCGGGAAGCAGGCAAAGAAATATAAGAAGAGATGCAATGCTGCAGTGAATGGGTGAACGAGCTGTCGGGCCAGATCGCCGACACTTATCGTTCTCTGATATGTAAGATTTCCCGACTGAATGATCTTTTGAATTTGTTCTGACGTTCTGGAGGATACTCGGAGTTCCTAACTTTGGATGTTTCTGCTTTTCTGCAGGGTCGGATGAGGAAATTCCGGATGTGGATGAAGTAGTTCTGCTGAAGAAGGTAAAGAGCACCATCCGGCAACTCTGTGCTGGGACTAAGTGGGCCTTGAAAGCTGTGAGGTGTCCAAGCACTAGGGATGGTGGTTTGAACACGCTGCTTGCTGCGTGTTCTACCATCCCCGAGTGGATTGAACACTGGAAGCGTTCATCCTGCCAGGTTGGGGTGACCCGGGGTCTTGCCTTGGCGAAAGCATACTTTCCCAAGCTTGACCCGGCGAAGCTTGTTGGCGGGTTTCCAGAGTTCAACCACGATGGCTCCCCGTTTTTACCTAAGCACTACAAGGCCATTCAGACAGAGGTTCGTCACGCAGCCAGCCTGATTGCCGGCAATTTGGATGTCAGCCGGATGGTGCCGCCGTATGATGCACAAGATAGGGCAATGAAGACGGATCTTCCGAAGCCCTTTGATATGCTGGCACGGTGGAAGGCTGAATCTGCCCAACTGAGGGAAGAAGCTGCGAAGAAAAAAGCAGAAGCCGATACTGCGCCTGCTAGCTCCACGCCAGTTGTCCCTCCTCCTTCGCGTGCCAGTGCCACTGCTAACCCGGATGCTGCTGCTACCAAGAGTGCTGAAGAACAAGTCAAGGAACAGGACCCGGCTGGCAAGGGCAAGGGCAAGATGGATGCCTCAACCCAAGATGCCGAGTAATCTTTACTATCCGCTGTCATCAAATGCGTCATTCGGCCAATGGGCCTGTTAAACTATGATTTTTTGATGGTGCGCCTGTGCACCTTTGATACTACTATCACGAAATGTAATACGCTTTTGAAACTTTAATAGCTTTTGTGGCCCTTCTGGCCTTTGGATGAATTTGATATCCATCTGCCTTTGAGCTTATTTACTCTTGATATTCCGACTTTCTTTATGGTTCCTTTTGTGAGACTCGGTTTCCGGGTCTCGTGGGTTTTGACAGGTGGACTTTTCTCTAAGTCCCCAAGTCCCCAAGACTCGGATTTTTGGGTTTTTGAGCTTAGTAGCTAGGTAATTTGTTTCTTTTTTGAAATTCCCCAGTCCCCAAGGCCCGAACTTCCGAGTCTAGGGTGTTAGGTCTTTCAAAGAGAACAAATCATTTTTGCTAAGCCCAAAACCTAGAGCCGTTTCACATAGGTTTTGAAGTTATGCTTAATAAACTGTGAGTTTCCGGTTATTAACCCTATACTCTGCATAACTTGTGGTTTAGATGACCCTTTTGGCTCTCTTGTACTGTAAGCCGGCTTTCGCGTGGATAATCATGTTGCTACATCTATACGAAGACAGTGTCAGGCAAGTCCCATTGGGCATCATGACTGATTGTGATCATATGCGAGCAAATCATGCCACTTTAGTGCGAGTCACATCGAGCTTAAGTAAGAAAAGTCAAGAAAGTTTGGCTCCTTTGTCCGGTTATAAGCTTGCAGCCGTACTCGTTTGCGAGTAATCGGCCCTTATAACTCATAGGCATCATGGCCGGGTCTTTGAGTTTGTAACTGTGCTATTCAAGAGATCAGCCCCCAAGACCTAAATATATACAAACTGCTAAAGAAATTAATGTACTAAAAAAAAGTAAATAGTACTTACCTAGAAGAAGGATAAAAACATAACAGAAATAAAAACTTGATAAAAACATATGAAAAGGAAATACTATATTGCTTTAACCATCTCTTTATTGATATGAGAAAAGTTAGGTCAGCAAGCCGCTCATTAAAAACCCTCCAGTCCCCTTAGGTACCCTGGATAGGAAAAGAGTGCGTCTGAAACCTGCTGCCTATTACATCGTGTAATTCCACTTGCAAATCTAGCCTATACTAAGTATAGTAGGGACGTAGCTGAGCCACGTTCCATGGGCTTTCTTTCTCTTGCATAGATGAAGTGGTATGAGCGGTGTCATTAACCGTAGCCGACTCTTCCCTTGCATCTATCAAGTAATATGATTCATTGTGCAGATTCCGGCTTATGATGAACGGTCCTTCCCATTGCGGTGATAACTTGTGTTTTCCTTCCTTTGATTGCACCAGGCGCAGGACCAGGTCTCCTTCCTGGAAGACCCGGGTTTTCACGCGCCGGCTATGATATCTTCGCAGATCTTGCTGATATATGGCTGATCTCTCCAAAGCTTGTTCCCTGTGTTCTTCTAGCATATCCACGGCGTCTTGCCGGGTCTTCTCGTTCTCCACCTCGACGTAAGCCGATACTCGAGGCGAGTCATGAATAATATCACTCGGCAACACTACTTCTGCGCCATAAACCATGAAAAACGGTGTCATCTGAGTAGATCTGTTAGGCGTGGTGTTGATACCCCAAACCACTGAAGGTAACTCCTCAACCCATGCGCCAGCAGCTCTGATACACGGGACTCGCAACCGTGGCTTTAATCCACGAAGCAACTCCCGATTTGCTCTCTCCACTTGTCCATTAGCCTGTGGGTGGGCCACTGAGGCTATGTCCAAACGGATGCCATTGTTTCCACAAAACTTCTCCATCTCGCCAAGGGACATGTTGGTTCCATTGTCGGTAATTATGCTGTGGGGATATCCGAACCGATAGATAATCCTTTTAAGGAACTTGACTGCTGTAATTGCTTCACAATTGGTAACTGGCATGACCTCAACCCACTTGGTAAACTTATCAACAGCTACTAAGAGATGTGTCTTTTTGCAAGGTGACATGTGGAAGGGGCCAACCATATCCATACCCCAAACAGCGAACGGCCAAGTTAACGGGATAGTCCGCAATTCCATAGCCGGCACATTGGTTTGGCGAGCGTACCTTTGACATCCGTCACACCTTGCCACCAAGCGCTCCGCGTCTGCTAGGGCCGTGAGCCAGAAGAAACCATGTCGATAAGCTTTGGCCACGAGGGATCTTGTGGATGCATGATGCCCACAGTCACCTTCATGGATCTCCTCGAGGATCTGTCGACCTTCTTCTGGTGCTACACAGCACAAAAAGACTCCTGCTGCACTTCTTTTGTATAACTCCCCATTGATGATAGAGTATCCTTTTGCTCGCCTCAGCATTTGTCTTGCTAATACCTCCTGCTGTGGTAACTCGCCCCGTGATAGGTAGGCCAGGAACGGCTCTGTCCACTCGGGAACAACACGTACTATGGCCACGAGCTCCAACTCCGGGTCTTGATTTGCCAGTTCTTCCTCAGACTCGGTTTTAACTGATGGTCGCCATAGCTCATCCAGAAAAACATTAGGTGGAACCGGCTCTCTGCACGAGCCGAGTCTGGCGAGTGCGTCTGCTGCCTCATTTTTTCTTCTGTCTATGTGCTCCACCTCATACCCGGAAAAACATCCGGCAACCCTGTCCACCTCTCTGCGGTATGCTGCCATAGTTGCATCTTTTCTATCCCAAGTTCCTGAGACCTGCTGTACCACAAGGTCCGAATCTCCGAAGCATCGTATCCTCTTAATGTTCATTTCCTTGGCTACCTTTAAGCCATGCAATAGGGCCTCATACTCGGCCACATTATTGGAACAGTCAAAGTGAATCTGCAACACGTAACTTAACTTGTCTCCTTTGGGTGATGTTAGCACCACTCCAGCTCCTGATCCCTCGTATTGCTTCGAACCATCAAAGTGCATTATCCAAGACTCGGAGTTTGGAGCCATGGTGGGCATGCCTGTGTGAGTCCAATCGTTAATGAAATCAACTAGAGCTTGAGATTTGATTGCTGACCTGGGCTCATAGTTGATGTGATAATCTCCCATCTCGATCGCCCACTTTGCTATTCTACCTGTTGCGTCCGAGTTTCTGATAATATCCGACATTGGTATAGAACTAACCACTGTTATGGGGTGTTCCTGAAAATACGGCTTCAGTTTCCGGCTGGCCATGAAGACCCCGAAAACCAACTTCTGCCAATGCGGGTAGCGCTGCTTTGCTTCTGATAACACCTCACTGACGTAATAAACCGGCCTCTGGACCGGGTGATCTTTTCCATCCTCCTTGCGCTCAACGGCAACCACTGCGCTAACCGCCCCGGGCCCTGCTGCAACGTATAGTAACATAGGCTCTTTAGGACCTGGAGCTGCTAGGACTGGTGCCTCAGATAACTGCTTCTTTAGTGCCTCGAACGCCTCGTCCGCCTCTTGGTCCCATACGAATTTATCAGATTTCTTCAAGAGCCGGTACAAGGGTATTGCCTTCTCTCCGAGTCTGGATATAAACCGGCTAAGCGCTGCTATGCACCCTGTGAGCTTCTGAACGTGCTTCAAATTTTCCGCCTTTTTCAGACTCTGGATAGCTTTAATTTTATCCGGATTTGCCTCAATTCCTCTCTCAGAAACGATAAAGCCGAGTAATTTCCCGGCTGGGACTCCAAAGACACACTTTGTCGGGTTAAGTTTCATCTGGTACCTTCTCAGGTTCTTGAACGTTTCCTTTAGATCATCAATAAATGTCTCCGCATTTCTGGTCTTGATCACCACATCATCCACGTATGCGTGAACATTGCGTCCGATTTGGTCCTCAAAGCACTTCTGAATACACCGTTGATAGGTTGCGCCAGCGTTCTTCAATCCAAATGTCATGGTCTTGTAACAAAAGGCCCCAAAAGGGGTTATGAACGATGTTTTCTCCCAATCTTCCTTCTTGAGCTTGATCTGATGATACCCGGAATATGCGTCCAGGAAACATAATAGGTCACTTCCAGCCACTGCGTCTATGATCTGATCTATCCTTGGTAGTGCAAACGGATCCTTTGGCAATGCTTGTTGAGACTCGTATAATCAATACACATTCTCCACTCATTGGTCTTTTTCATCACGAGTACCGGGTTTGCTAACCCGTCCGGGTGAAATACTTCCATAATAAAGCCGGCTGTAAGAAGCCGTGCAATTTCTTCTCCTATAGCTTTCCTTCTTTCTTCATTCATTTTTCTCAGGCCATGTTTCACATGCCTGGACTTGGGATCAACGTGCAAACTGTGCTCTGCCAGTTCTGTAGGGATACCCGGCATGTCGCTGGGCGTCCAGGCGAACACATCCTGATTCGAACGAATGAACTCCACAAGTGCTTTCTCCTGCTCGCTTTCCAAGTTAAATCCTATAGCAAATTGCTTAGAGGGGTCACCCTCGACAAAAGCCACCATCTTGATGTCCTGTGCTGCCTTGAACTTCGCTCTCTCATCTTCAGTATTCGGCCTTTTTAACGTTGTTCTGTCATCCGGGTCTACTTGAGACCGGTAGTACTTGAGTTCCTCTTTTCTGCAAGCTTGTTCGGCCATTGCCGCATCTGCTACATCGCACTCAGCCGCTATATCCCGGCTCCCATGTATGGTGATGGTCTGCTTGGGGCCCGGTATTTTTAGCTGTAGATACACATAACACGGCCTAGCCATGAACTTAGCGTAAGCCGACCTTCCGAATAGCGCATGATAAGGGCTGCACAACTTGACCACCTCGAAGGTGAGCCACTCAACCCGGAAATTGTCCTTCGATTCCCCAAAAGCTACCTCCAATGTGATTTTTCCCTCGGGGCACGCAGAGTGACCCGGTACTATCCCGTGAAAAACGGTTGAACTCTTCTGTAGCTGGGACTCCTTGAGACCCATGCGTAGGAAGGTTTCCCAATATAAGATGTTGATGCTACTACCACCGTCCATTAAGACCTTTTTCAGCTCGTAACCATTAACCTGCGGCGCAACCACCAATGCTAAGACTCCCGGGTGTTCTATCCTTTCCGGGTGATCTTTTCTGCTCCATGTTACGTCCTGCTCCGACCATCTCAGGTATCTCGGAACGGCTGAGGCAATTGAGTTTACCGCCTTTTTTAGTATCTTTTTTATCCTTGTTGGAAATTCCTGTAGTATGCACGTGATATTGTCCTAACTGCTTGGGGTTGGCTTGGAAACCTCCAGCTCCCCCCTGGTTATTACCCGGATTTCCGCCTGCCGGGTTGCCGGCTGGGGGTGGGCTGTTGCCCGGGTTTCCCCCGGACCCGGTCCTCCTCCCCGACCTGCACCTCGCATAGCCTTGTTTATTTCCTCGTTCTTCCATCTCTGTAGGTCCGCACATTGCTCCAATGAGTGGTTAGCCGGCCTACCGTTCCTGCTGTGCTTTGGGCACGCCATTCTGAAGATATCCCAATTGTTACCCGGCCTTGGCGGTCCATGATAATTTCCTCCATTGTGATTTCTTGCGTTGAAATTTCCTTCTGCCATGGACCTTGAAGACCCGGCTTCTGTGCTGGCGACAAACTCGGAATTTCCCTCGAACGGGCGCTTGTTCTGGTTGTTCCCATTGTTACCTCCATGGTTACCCGGCGTAGATCCATTGCCGGTTCTTCCGTTATTGCCTGGATTTTCTTTTGCTTTCTTGTCATCAACGCCCTCTTCTGTGGTATCCGTTGCAGCGTGTTTGTTGCATGCGTCCATTAGCTCTCCCATCGTAACCTCTGAAGCATTCCGACTGGATTTCATGCGAGTCAACTTTTGCACTAAAGGTATGTACTTGCATGTCTTTGCCATAGCTTGTAACGCATCCTTGGGCTGGATATCTGTAGATGAGTGAAGTATCTCCATAACTCGGCGCACCCAGCTGCGCGCCGATTCTCCCTTCTTCTGGACGCACCGCTCTAAGTCATCAATAGTAAACAGTTTTCTGCACGTCCCATGAAAGTGCTTGATAAACGCAGTTTTCAAATCCTCCCATGACTTGATAGATCCTTCCGGTAGGTTATTGAACCATAACTTTGCCGCTTCTTCTAACATCATCAAATACATGAACTTGGCTTGAAGATTTTTGGATGCGTTGCGGATTAACATAGCCATCTCATAACTGCTCAACCATGTTTCTGGATCCATAGTCGGCTCATAATTTACTACTTTACCCGGTTCCTTGAACTTATCCGGGTAAGGCTCAGCCCTGATGTTATCCGATAGACACTTAGGCCCAGCGAGATTAATCGGAACTGGCCTCGCCCGGGAAACGTGTGATCCTGCGGGGGGTGCGGCTGGACGCGGCACTGTCGCTGGTCCGTGTACCGAAGACCCGGCCGCGGCTCTTCTCGCTCTGGAACTATCCACAATAGCCTGTGCTGCTGATGCTGCTGGTACTGCTTGAACGCGGGGAGGAGGCGGCATTTGCTGCTGCTCTGCCCTCCGTCGCGCCGAGCTTGTCTGAATATTGCCGGTATTGGCTCGTTGCTGGCTGATATACGGTGTCCCATGCATTCCACTTCTGTTATCCGGGTAATTAACTTGCTGTGCCACCGCAGTGCGCAATAGATCTATCGCCCGCCGGGTCTCCTCTGCGTGGGGTGACTCTCTCACGGGGATTTGATTCAATGCGAGTGTTGATGCGTACACATTATCCATGGGGTTGTTGTAATGACCTGCTGGCGTGCGAAACCGTGACGGTGGTGGTGGTGGTAATGTATTGCCGGTAGTAACTCCAGTCTGTAATATGGGTAACCCGGCCTGCACGTTTACTGGCTGGGTCCCTCCAGTTGCGGGTTGATGTACAGTTCCTTGGTTCGCCGCTGGAACCGGCTGATCCTGAGGTGTGATGAATAGTGTGGCCGGGTTTATGACTCCACCCGTTGCCGGTAATCTGGTCTGGTGCCTTTGACGCGCCCTGGTTGTCTCTTCTCGAAGCCGGTTCTCCAATGCATCCAGATCGCGCTGGCGCGCAGCTACCCCTTGTTTTTCTGCTTCCACTTGCCTTCTCTGTTGCTCCAATGCACGACGGGCTACATCCAGATCCCTAACACGTTCCGCCGCGTTTTCCGGGGTTATGACTGTGGCTAGAACGGTGGGATCCAGGATTAGGTTGTTGTTGAACAGGGCCGGGTGTTGCGGATTTCAAGGACCCGCCCCTGGCGTCCGGTTTGCCAGGTATCCGAACGTGTTTGCCTGCAACTCACTATCCGCCGCATGGCTGGTAACTGAAGCCGATTCTCTGTCCACCCGGGTCAGAATCGGGTTTCCGTCAACCGGATTTTGCTGCTGGGCCAATGCTTGCGTCGCTCCAACGGCGGCCGCGGTCACGTTTAAGATTGGTTGCAGGGGCCGTGTAGACCGCGACCTGGCGCACAATGCTTGGTGCAGATTCGTATTCTTCTTCATCATCGCTATCTTCCTGGTACCGGTCCTCCAGCAGGTGCAAGCTAGACTCGATGTCATCTTCTCTCATAACCCGGCCACGCGGGGTCCATGCCGGCTCCTCCGGATGTTCCCTCTTCGTGGTGGGCTCTTCTGTCGGATCTATCGTCCCGACCGATTCCTCCCCATCAGACTGAACGCACGTGGCCTCCCCTGACACAGAATCAAGTCCGAAATCGTTAGGGATTGAACCAGACGTACGTACCATGCCGACGAAGACGTTGATCCGGCCGATTGTCACGACAGATCCGGATTCGAGCAGATCCGACTCTGGCCCCCAGCCAAAATCGTCCACCATCTTCTCTCCTTCGGGGTTGGTGTAGATCTCGCCGATGATGAGGTTCTTCATGCTCTCCCGAGATTCTCCCGTGATGTAAACACCCTTGGACGTAGGCCCCACGGTGGGCGCCAACTGTCGTGGGATAATCACGGCAGACGTTACCGGGGGTAACTTGTCTTGGGGCAAATCGACTCTGGTGTTTGGGAGAGGATTTAGCTCAAAGGAAACCATGGTGATATGCGATCTGGTAGCCGGCAATCAAGTCGCAAAGTCTCCGATCTGAATATATTATCTCAACTCTCGTGTTACAATGGATACTCGATATCTTGCAAGTCGGCGATTGTGTTCTTGCTCACGATACAACTTGTCTAACCCTAACCTAGGGACCGGCTTATATAACATCCGGACCCCCTGGCTTACTCTCCAAGGCGTACTCTGAATCCTACCCGGACACTGCTTACAAACCCTAAACTTCCTTACCGGAACCCACAATCCGGGTTATGAGGCTTATGTTCCTGGGCCTTCTAGAAGCTCCTTTATCCTAAGCCGGGTCTTACGCAGCGTCCTTTGGGCCGAGTTACTCATTGGCGTTAGCCTACCGGGTTATCATCCCTCCATGAAGATTTATCAGTAAGTAGCCGAAGCAACGTTTAAATTAATTTGGCCCGTTATAAAAACTTATAGCCAAATTGCACCATGAACACTCCCAACTTCTAGGAAGGTTGTTAATCTCCCCGTCTTGGTGTTAACAAGATAATTAAAGGTATCGAGTGTATTCATATTAAAAGTGAAATGGAACTACGAGCAAGTGATGGCGAAAGAAAGTGAACGAGCTTGTAACCGATGTAAAAGAATGGATCGGGGCCATGGGTTCACTAGTGGTTTCTCTCCACAAAACAGTAAACATGTTGGGTGAACAAATTACAGCTTGGCAATTGACAATTCATGCGGGGCACAACAATGCTAGATATAGTCCACAAGTTCTAATCATGTAGGCATTATGGCAAGGTATACATACTACTATCCCGCATGCATTCGCAACTAATAGTCCACCTTAATAAAGCTATCTAGCAAATCCCTTGGTAAGTTGCAAGTAATAAATAATTACTCTAACGCAACAGACAACTGCATTAAGATTAATACATAATGTAAGCAATAATTCTCATCATGCAAACAAGAACACCGTTGTTTTCTCCCTAGTGGCAACAACACATCCTTCCCGTTACAGGTTTTTGTCACTCGATCGCAGGCAGCAAAGAGGCATGAACCCACTATCAATATAAAACTCCCTCTTGGAGACACATGGCTATATTAGCCATACACATCGGAGAGTGTGCAAGCACATATTAAAACTCTATAAAGATATAAGTAAAGCTTATCATAAAGACATGAACAAACTTATGATAATTTCATGATTAATCGGATCCAAGAAAACACAACATGTAGCAATTACATAATAACGATCTTGATCATGTTAGGTAGCTCACAATACTATGGCATGGTGGCACAAATAGGAGAGATCACCATATCTCTACTGCTATGGACCCGTAGTCCAAGGGTAAACTAGTCACGCATCTGTTTGGAGGAAATCATGGCGATGTAGAGGCCTGTAGAGAGATTACACGTTCCGACAGGGTGCTGGAGCAGGACTCCAGAAATCCCAGATTGGACTTTCGAGGTGACGGTGCCTCTATATGTGTTTCGTGGAAAAAATTCTCCGTCATTAGGGTTTTTGGGCAGAAGCCAATTTATGGACGAAGAGGCGGTGCCGGGAGGTGGCCTAGAGGATGTCTGGCACCCCCGCCTGGAGCTGATCTTTGGCCTCCGTCTTTGTTCCTGGTAAAAACTGATCTCCGTGGAATTTCATGACTTTTCGGGGATATTTTCTGTCCAACTTTTCGGAAATACAAAAACAACAAAAAAAAACATGAACTGGCTCTAGGCTAGGTTAATAGGATAGTCCTGGAAAACATGTGGAAAACATTGGAAAATATGTGGCAAATGGTAGAAAACAAGCATGGAGCAATCAAAAAAATAGATACGTTTGAGACGTATCAACATCCCCAAGCTTAACTCCTGCTCTTCCTCGAGTAGGTAAGTGATGACAAAGATAACTTTTGGTGTGACATACTACCAACACAAACTTGATCATCAAAATATAAGGACTTGTGAGTTGAGATCAAAAACTTTAACAAAGGCATGATAATTTTTATAATAATAATGAAGCTTAGCAACTATGTTGCCTCCTGAAAATATTACAAATAACTAAAAACAAATAATGTGGCATTGAAAACAATAACATAGTTATAATTATCATAATGAAGCATGGTAAAGTGGTATCCTGCTTGTTCTCAATTGTGGAGAAAAACATAAATTCTAGGACACCTCTCAAGTTCAAGTGGAGACTAGATACAAAAAAAATTGAACAGATAATACCACACGCATACTTCAATCAATCATATTTTGGGACAATGCACATTATACTCAAAATGAAAATTATGCTCTCCCAATTGGTGTTGTAAGGAATAAATATGGAGACTCAACATAAAAGTAAAAGAAAGACCCTCCGCAGAGGGAAGCAGGGATTACTCTTGTGCTAGTGCTTTTTATTTTGTAAAACACAATTATGAAAATATAACTTTGAGAGGTGTACGCATATGTCTTTTTCAACGAATGACAATACAAAATTAATTCCTTTTCCAAATAAAATAGCTTTAAATAGTGGTTCAATAGAGGAACGAGAACGTTCTCTTCTCCTTTGTTTATCACTAGCCATTGTTTGACTGATTTCTCAAGAACGAAGTGTGAAGGAGATTATTTGAGACATTATAGGTTAGCAATTATCTTTTGTGGGTTGGGCACCCTTTTGCCTGCTCTTTTTGCAGTATTAGGGACACTCACATTATGCACGCATGTCAAGGGGTAAAGTTGTTTAACACTGAAAATAATAAAACCATCTATTACTTCCTCATGAGCTAAAATAGGAGCACGAAACATGGAGTAATATTTTTGAAAGTTTTAAAAGGTATCACACAAGCAATTTACTTTAGAATGGCTAGGAAATACCATATATCGGTAGATATGGTGTACACAAATGGAATAACTTGGTTTAGGAGGTTGGATGCACGAGTAGAGATCATACTCGGTACATGTGAAGGCTAGCAATAGATTGGGAGCGGCCAACTAAGAAAGCAATAGCGGACATAATCGTACATTGTCGACAAAACATCATAAAATAAAGTATGGAAGTGATATTACCATCCTAAAATAAAAGATCATCGATGCTCAATAGACTTTATTTGTATTCTTAACATGGTGTAAGAATGTGCCAAGTCAATCCAAATAAATTCATGAGATGAGGATACCATCTTACCATACCACACTATGAGAAGAACAACACATGTTAACATTTTAATAACACATTAAGAACTCTTAGGTATTTGAGATTATTCATATGACAAAATTAATCACTAAGAAAATATTATTAAAATATCCATCCAACATTACAATTCAAAGGAAAACCACGGTCTAAGGAAACTTCTCTTTGTAACACTACCACATGCATGAAACTTCTTTTCTTCTATTCCAACACCAATCAACTTATTTGAAACAACTATATTAAATAATACTAATTAAAAACCAGAAAGATTTTCACAACCAAATAAAGAAAACTAACATCTCTTAACAAGATATAATTGAAAAACAAGAACTAAAAACAGTAATTGCAAAAACTAAACACTCAAGAAAATAAGAGTAAAAACTAGCGTATTTGAATGAAAAAGCGGAGCGTGTCTCTCTCCCAAACAATAATGCTAGGATCCAACTAGCTTATGACCAGAAAGAAAAATAGAACAAAACGGAAAGAAAAAAAATGACGCTCAAAGAATATCACATAATACGTGAAGCAATAAAAACGTAGAGGAGACGACGTGATAATTTTGTTGATGCAGAAAGGGATGCATGGGCATCCCAAAGCTTTGACACTTGACACTGATACGTCATAAATGTATCCTTAATTTCTGATGTTCCATGTTGTTTTCATGCCATATGCTACATGTTTTCTTTACACTTTATGCCATTTTTATCGATTTCCTGGGACTAACCTATTGACAAGATACCACAGAGCCAGTTCATGTTTTCTGTTGTTTTTAGTTTCAGAAAAGTTGATCTGGAAATATTCTCGGAATTGGAAAATTCGAAACCCAGAAGTCTTAGAATTCCCAGAGGATCCATGGAGTTTTGAAGAGACCCGGAGGGGGCCCACAGTGGCCCCACACCATAGGGCGACGCGCCCCCTAGCCGCGCCATGGGGCAGTGTGGGTCCTGATACGTCTCCAACATATCTATAATTTCTGATGCTCCATGATCATATTTTGCCAATTGCTACTTGTTTTCTCCCTTATTTATAGCATTTTTAGACGTTTTTCGGGACTAACCTATTAACAAGATGCCAAGTGTCCGTTCCCTATTTTCTGTTGTTTTTGGTTTCAGAAAAGTTGTTCTGCAAACATTCTCGTAATTGGACCCCACAAAGCCCGAAGTTCCTATTTTCCCCGAAAGCATCCAGAACACCGAAGAGGAGTGGAAGACGGGCAATAGGGGGCCACAACATAGGGTGCCCCCCTAGCCGTGCCACCTATGGGTGTGGGGCCCCTGGAGCTCCACCGCCTTTGCCCTTTCGCCTATTTAAGCCCCCGGGATGGAAAACCCTAAACACCTGATCAAAAATCCCTGAAAAGTTCCGCAGCCGCTGTCACCGTCAACCCTAGATCAGGGGGGTTCTGAAGTTGTTTCCGGCACCCTGCCGGAGAGGAGATCATCACCGGAGGCTTCTACGTCACCATGCCTGCCTCCGGAGTGATGCGTGAGTAGTTCATCCTTGGACTACGGGTTCGTAGCTCTAGCTAGATGGTTGTCTTCTCCTCATATGCCTCCATGTTTAGATCTCGTGAGCTGCCTATCATGATCGAGATTGATCTTATGTAATTCTATATATTGTGTTTGCTGGGATCCGATGAATATTGAACTTATGCCAAGTTAATTATAGTCTTTATTTGCATATGCTATTTGTGATCTTGTATGCTTTCCGTTGCTAGTGGTTACTCTGGCCAAGTAGTTGCTAGTGACTCCAAGAGGGAGTATTTATGCTCGATAGTGGCTTCGTGCCTCCTTTTCGCCTTGCTCGAGTGATAGAAACATGAAGGGGGAGGATGTGATGTTTCCATTAGGAAGAAACAGCGGTGAGAGTGCCCGCGTGCATAATCATTCCTTACATTACACACTTTCTTTAATGCAATTATCTGTTGCTTGCAACTTAATACCTAAGGGGGTTCGGATGATAACCTAAGGGTGGATTATTAGTTATAGCTGCAGATGGATGTCGGTCTATGTATCTTGTTGTAATGCCCGCACTAAATATCATAGTAATATTCATGTCATATATGTGCACTACGGTGCAACCTCTATTTGTCAATTGCCCAGCTGTAATTTGTTCACCCAGCATGCTATCTTTTATGGAGAGACACCACTAGTGAAACTATGAACCCCGGTCCATTTTCCACACTGTTAAAACAAACTACAATTATTTCCTGCTTTCTTTACTTACTGCAAGCATACACTGTTTTCCACACTATACGTCTAATCTTTGTTTTCAGCAAGACCGGTGAGATTGACAACCTCACTGTACTGTTGTTGCTGACACCGGTGAAGCACCAGCACGACCGTGAGTGGCATCAACCTTCCGAACGTCCTTTTTCTCCTACTGGATTGATAACCTTGGTTCCTAACTAAGGGGAAATACCTACCGTTGTGCTCATCACACCCTCCTCTTGGGGTCTCCCAACAAACGTGTGTATCACGAGCATCAGGCCCCTAGCCGCCCACCGACATCTCCCTTTTGCCTATTTACCCCCCTGAGGCGTAAACCCTAAGGGGGATTGACCTTTTCCAGGAAAAACACCCAAGGTCGCCTTCATCGTCAACCCGAGTTCGGGAGGGTTCTAAGATTCTCCCCGGCACCCTGCCGGGAGGGGAAATCATCACCGGACGGCTCTACACCACCATGTCCGCCTCTGGAATGATGCGTGAGTAGTTCATCCTTGGACTACGGGTCCATAGCAGTAGCTAGATGGTTGTTCTCTCCTCTTTATGCCTCATGTTTAGATCTTGTGAGCTGCCCTACCTGATCAAGATCATCTTATTGTAATGCTACATGTTGTGTTTGCTGGGATTCGATGAATATTGAATGCTATGTCTCTTGATTATCAATCTATCATGTTATCTTCATGTGTATATTATCTTTGATCTTGAATGCTCTCCATTGTTACTAGATGCTCGGTCCAAGTAGATACTAGTAACTCCAAGAGGGAGTATTTATGCTCGATAGTGGGTTCATGCCTCCTTTGCATCTGTGATCGAGTGATAGAAACGTGGCAGATGGAGGATGTGTTGTTGCCATTAGGGACAAAACAACGATGTTTACATTGTTTACATTACACACTTTGCTTAATGTGATTATCTGTTGCTTGCAACTTAATACCCAAGGATTGCTCGGATGACATTCTGAGGGTGGATTATTAGTCATAGATGTAGTTGGAAAATGGTCTATGAGACTTGTTGTAATGCCCGCATGAATCACATAGTAATCATCATGTCATGTATATGCACTACGGTGGAGCCTTTATATCTGTCAATTGCCCAGCTGTAATTTTTTCACCACACATGTTATTTATCTTATATGGAGAGACACCTCTAGTGAACTGTGGACCCTGGTCCTTTTTCCTCATACTGATAGTACAACCACTACAATCTCTATTTTCATATTGCTGCTATTGTTTTATTATTGCCATCACTGTTCTCTTTCATCTACTTCATACAATATTATTTTCCACACGGTACGTTTAACCTCTTTGTGTTCAGCAAAACCTATGAGATTGACAACCTCACTGCTTCGTTGGGGCAAAGTGATTGATTGTGTTGCGTAGGTTCCACGTTGCTTCTAAACCGGTAGTGCGCCCTGTCACCTCAGCTGCATCAACCTTCAGAAGTTGCTCCTTTCTCCTACTGGTCGATTGAACCTTGGTTTCTTACTGAGGGAAAACTTGTTGCTGTGCTCATCACACCTTCCTCTTGGGATCTTCCAATGAGTGCAAGATCTGCACCATCAAGACTATTTTCTGGCGTCATTGCCGGGGAGGAAGAGGATTTCTGCAAGGGGAGTCTCTCACCTCCAATCATTTTTACTTTGTTATTGTTTTGCTTTTTACTTGCTTTATCATGCATGTTATCAATGGTTGATTTCTTTGAAGCTAGATCTTATTGGCGAGGTGGGTTCACGGATGAACAACAAAAATATTATAAGGAACACCGCTTGTCACAAAAAGGGATACACTTATGGGAGCAAATTAATAAGTTGCATGACTATGCTAAAAACGTGTTCTCTACTTATAATGTTACTTATTGCCTTGATAAATCTTGTTGCTATAGGAGGTATAAACTACTCCCTTTTCAATATGTGTATAATGATAATGTTACCATATCTTCTTATGTTAAGGGAAATTATGACTTTTATGATGTGGAACAAATTGAGGAATTTATTGCTTGCAAGGGTACATTCGAAATTGCCTATTTGCTTGAAAATATTGATGATGCACCTTATAAATACGAGATTTATTCTATACTTGAATATTGCTTTGATAATTACAAGGATTGTAATTGCTACATAATTCATTATCTTAATAGATGCTCTCCCCGAAAGATGAGACTAATGCCTTGCAGGAACATGTGGAAGAAGAAATGTCTGAATCTGGAAGCTCATTGGATGAAAAAGAGGAGGAGAGTGATGATCAAGAGGAGGAAGAATGGAGTAGCTACCCATGTCTACCTCCCAATGAGAGTAACTCTTTAAATCATACCTTATTGGAATTCCCTCCATGCATACCAAAGGAGGATGAGTGTCATATTGATAATTGTGACTTATTGATTATTTTGAAATATCCCTTTTTGATGAAATTGATACTTGCTATACTTGTGACCTTGATAGTACTATGAATGAAGCTAGTGAGAATGATATTGCTACTGTTATTTATGATAATCCATGCAAATTTGATAAATCCTATGATAATCCTCTATTTATTCCAACTATTGATATGCATGATAATGAGGAAGTTTGTTTAGAAAATGTATATGATAATGCTCTAGATGATGGTCCAATGCTACTTGACATTATAAACTATAATGCCACTCA
Source organism: Alopecurus myosuroides (assembly GCA_028641055.1). Lineage (NCBI taxonomy): Eukaryota > Viridiplantae > Streptophyta > Magnoliopsida > Poales > Poaceae > Alopecurus > Alopecurus myosuroides. The sequence continues at coordinate 439,063,792 of CM054058.1, read as the reverse complement.
AAATAAGATTTCTATTAGTATTCCCATACCTTTTATGAGTGATCAATCATCTCGTTTTGATATTGCTAAAAGTGGGAAAAAAGAGGAGCTGATTTTAAATTTTGATCCCACTATTTTTGAGCTTGATATGAATTGTGCGCTTTTAGACCATGACAAACATGCTTTATGTGATAATTATGTTGTTGAGTTTGTTCATTATGCTACTTAAAAATATTATGAGAGGATAAAATATGGTGGTATGAATTTTTCATGTTACTAAAACACCTCTCTTTTTGTTGAAAGTTTTTATTGCTCTTGCTCTACCTTCTCGTGATTTCTACTTTGAACTTCTTTAATTTATTTCTTTACAAGATTCTTATGCATAGAGAGTGGGTTAGACTTAAATTTGTTTTATACTTGATTCTTGATCCTCTCTTTTGCTTAATTCATATTTCTTATGTGAGCATCTTCTTGCTTTCTAGGCCTAGCTAAAAGGCATTAAAGAAAAGCACTTTCTGGGGGATAATCCATGGTTTTATTTTTTGCTTTGTTTTTCTCTATTTTCTTTGAGTCAAGGGGTTTTATACTTCTATATCAACTCGTTTTCTATTTATTTTCATGTATTAGTTCTGCCAAGTAAAGTTTCTAGCCAAAATTGGAGTTTGTTTTGGATTTCTGCGCAGAAAACAGATTTCTGCTGTCCACCGTAAAAAATCGTATAAATCACGAAAAGATCAAAATGACCTGAAACTTTTTGTGCTTATTCCTCAGCTAATTCTGAAACTTTTTTTTGTTCATTTATGGTTTTCGATCTGAGCAACTTAAGTGCCCCGAACAAATTCGTCATTTCAGATTGTTCTGGTTTTGGCAGATTCTGCCATTTTTCTTGCATTTGCTCTTTTACTATGTCGAGTGGATCTCTTTGCTTCACGAAAAATCAGTGGCTGTAGCTAATGTTTAAAAGTATCAATAGCACTTGTGCCCTTGCAGAACCCATGAATTTTTTAATCTGCACTAACCCTCTAATGCAAATTACTTTGAGTATGGTGTGAAGGAAGTTTTCAAGGGTCAAGAGAAGAGGGTGATATAATGTGATCAAGAAGAGTGCAAAGCCAAAGCTTGGGGATTCCCCCGTGGTTCATCCCAGCAAATCCTAAGAAGACTCAAGCGTCTAAGCTTAGGGATGCCCAAGGCATCCCCTTCTTTATCATGTCACTTCTAGTGAAACTATATTTATATTCGGTCACATCATATGAATTTTTACTTGGAGCATGTGTTTGTTTTTTGTTTTGTTTTCCTTTGTTTTATTTTTTTTCCTTGCTACAATAATATTTTTGGAACCTAGCATTCTTGTTTGGGAGAGATACACGCTCCTCTTTTTTGTATGAATACACCTTATGCTCGTATTCCTAGTTTTTCTTCTAGTTGCTGCAAAATTCCTTTTTTAGCTCCTGTTTTTCATGCATCTCTTATTCAGAGCTGTTAGTTTTACTAGAGTTGTGTTAGTACTCTCTTGTTTCATTTCCATATCTATTGAAGAGTTTTTTTTAGAATGAAATGTTTGGTGTTGGAAAGCAGTAGTACAGTTTTCGTGCTTATAACGGTGCAAATAGAAGCGTGTATAGATTGTGGCTAGACTTTTTCATGTCATGCTAGATGTTATTTTAATTCTAATCCTAGTGGTTATTTTTGTAGCATGACTTGTTTCAAATACCTGAGAGTGTTTAATGTGTCATTGAAAGAATCATGAGTTGTTGTTGTCATATTGAAGCATAAATTTATGGTGTTCTCCTTTGAATGTTTTATTTGGTTGACTTGGCGCATGCTTACACCATGTTTATGACTACAAACTAGTCACCTATCGCCTCTATGATCATATAGTTTTTTAACTTGTAATACCCTTTATGCTTTGATTAAAGATGTTTATGTCGCTATGCATGCTTATGGCCATTATTGATCTCTTGATTTGTCGCTCCCAGTCTTTTGCTAGCCTCCACCTGTACTGAGTATGAGCTCTACTCGTGCATCCAACTCCCAAAATCAAAGTTTGCCAAATGTGTCCACCATACCTACCTACATGTGGTATTTAACCGTCACACCAAAGTAAATTGCTCATGTGTTACCTTTAAAACTTTCAAACTTACTCATGTTTTGTGCTCCTGTTTTAGCTCATGAGGACGTAAATAGAGAATCTTTATCTCACTTGTTGATTGGACTTTCACATCCTGGACTAGTGTCTTCATCGGCTTATCCAATTGATAGAAGAGATGGCAGCAGGGTGCCCAGCCCCAAACTTAATACAATAAATTCTCTTCACTATTTTTTCCCCTGATTTATCAGTCAAAGCATAATTGTGTAAACAAAAGATAAATAGGGATGACCTTCTACCCAGATGCGTCCTTCTATGGAAGACACTCTTGTGAAGTCTAGTTGGCTTGTGGCGTACTGTATTTTCTGTTTACCATTCGTTGCCATAAGCATGCACACCTCTCTAAAAAATTGTTTTCAATACCTCTGTTTAAGAAAATAAAAATCTCTAGCACATGAGTTGATCTCTGCTTCCCTCTGCGAAGGGCCTTTATTTTACTTTTATGTTGAGTCTCCATCTTCTAACTTTATGCACAATTGAGAGAGCATAGTTGCCATTCTGAGTTTAATCTGCATTTGGCCCAGAAACATTATTAATTGATTCATGATGTGTTATTATTTGCTCTCAAATTATTTGTTCTAGTCATCCACTTGAACTTTGAAGGTGTCCTGGCATGTATGTTTTCTCTATGCTTGAAACAAATGTATAACTTTCAAGTGCATTATTATTCATGATCCTTTATTTGTGTTACTTTTCATGATGCGAGGTGATTGCTATGTTCATTGTTAAAATTATATCTATCATGCTTGTGTTTAAAGTACTATGATATCAACTATGCTTATGCTTTTACAATTTAGATGATCAAGCAGTTTATGTTGGTAGCATGTCACCTCAAAAATTATTTGTTTTTATCGTTTACCTACTCGAGGACGAGTAGGAACTAAGCTTGGGGATGTTGATACGTCATAAACGTATCCTTAATTTATGATATTCCATGTTGTTTTGATGCCATATGATACATATTTTGTTTACACTTTATGCCTTTTTATCGATTTCCTGGGACTAACCTATTGACAAGATGCCACAGAGCCAATTCTTGTTTTCTCCGTTTTTAGTTTCAGAAAAGTTGTTCTGGAAATATTCTCGGAATTGGAAAATTCGAAGCCCAGAAGGCTTAGAATTCCCGAAGGATCCACGGAGTCCCGAAGAGACCCGGAGGGGGCCACAGGGGCCCCACACCATAGGGCGGCGCGCCCCCTGGCCGCGCCATGGGGTGGTGTGGGCCCTATGGCCAACCACTAACATCGCCCTTTCGCCTATTTATTCCCCCCGAGGCGTAAACCCTAAGGGGGATCGACCTTTTCCACGAAAAACACCCGAGGCCGCCATCATCGTCAACCCGAGTTTGAAGTGTTCTGGAGTTCTCCCCGGCACCCTGCCGAGAGGGGAAATCGTCACCGGAGGGCTCTACACCACCATGTTCGCCTCCGGAATGATGCGTGAGTAGTTCATCCTTGGACTACGGGTCCATAGCAGTAGCTAGATGGTTGTTCTCTCCTCTTTATGCCTCATGTTTAGATCTTGTGAGCTGTCCTACATGATCAAGATCATCTTATTTTGATGCTACATGTTGTGTTTGCTGGGATCTGATGAATATTGGATGTTATGTCTCTTGATTTTCAATCTATCATGTTATCTTCATGTGTATGTTATTTATGATCTTGCATGCTCTCTGTTGTTAGTAGATGCTCTGGCCAAGTAGATGCTAGTAACTCCAAGAGGGAGTATGTATGCTCGATAGTGGGTTCATGTCTCCTTTGCATCTGTGCTCGAGTGACAAAACATGACGGATGGAGGATGTGATGTTGCCATTGGGGAGAAAACAACGATGTTTACATTGTTTACATTACACACTTTGCTTAATGCGATTATTTGTTGCTTGCAACTTAATACCCAAGGATTGCTCGGATGACATTCTGAGGGTGGATTATGTCATAGATGCAGTTGGATAACGGTCTATGATTCTTGTTGTAATGCCCACATGAATCACATAGTAATCATCATGTCATACATATGCACTATGATGCAACCTTTATATCTGTCAATTGCCCAGCTGTAATTTGTTCACCACACATGTTATTTATCTTCTATGGAGAGACACCTCTAGTGAACTGTGGACCCCGGTCCTTTTTCCTCATACTGATAATACAACCACTACAATCTTTATTTTCATATTGTTGCTACTATTTTACTACTGCCATCACTGTTCTCTTTCATCTACTGCAAACAATATTATTTTCCACACGGTATGTTTAACCTCTTTGTGTTCAGCAAAACCGGTGAGATTGACAACCTCACTGCTTCATTGGGGCCAAGTGATTGATTGTGTTGTGTAGGTTCCACGTTGCTTCTTAACCGGTAGTGCGCCCTGCCACCTCAGCTGCATCAACCTTCAGAAGTTGCTTCTTTCTCCTGCTGGCCGATTAAACCTTGGTTTCTTACGAGGGAAAACTTGCTGCTGTGCTCATCACACCTTCCTCTTGGGGTCTCCCAACGAGTGCAAGATCTGCACCATCAGACACTTCTTGAATATTTATTCCGGTGCCATTAGGAATCCCAAGTTTTGAGCTTTTGTCCCACCTTGATCTTCTCATATCGTCCTATCTCGTGACACTTAAAAACTTCCTTCACATAAAAGAACTCATAATCTTAAGAGAGTTTAGTACTCAAATAAATAAATACACTTAGTACTGTATGTACACATTGAAAACACTAAATTTACACATTATCTATTGTTACTAACTTCTCTCAAAGTACACCACCCCTAGATAACCCCAAGAGAAACGAGTAAAGAGGCAAATGCAAATAAATGCAGAAATCTGTCAAAACAGGACTGTCTGCAAAGATGACTTTTTTCAAGGCACTTCCGTGGCTCCAATCAAAAAGCTCAAAACTAAAGAAAGATAGATAAAAACCTGATGCATGCACCAATTTTGTATAGTTTTATCATGCTCTCGCTGAGAGCAATAAATTTAATGGTGAGGCAAAAAAATCTTGAAAACAAAACAACAACTTGCACTTTCTTCTAAAAGAGGCAATTCTTGGTAGAAAAAACAAAATAATAAGGATAAGGAGAGGTAGCTACAAAGGTGAAAACTAACAAGACACGAAGAAAACAAAGGAAAACAAGGTGGGTTATCTCCCACAAGCGCTTTTTTGTAAGGACTTTTAGCAAGACACTTGATTTCAAAATATGCTCACATAAAGATAACAACTTAAGCAAAAGAGAGCTTGGGGCAAGGACGTGTGGGCTAAACTTGAGGCCAAGTTTAGGGCCTCGGATGCGGGCAACGAGTTGTACGTCATGGAGAAATTCTATGAATACAATATGACTGATGAGCATTCTGTTGTTCAAGATGCTCATGAGATATAATCACTCACTAAAGAATATGAGAACTTTAAGTGTATGTTACTTGAAAAATTTGTGGTCGGAGGCATTATTGCCAAGGTTCCATCTTCATGGAGCACCTTTGGTACTTCTCTGAAACACAAGATACAAGAGTTTTCCATTTCGGACCTCATCGGATATCTTGATCTGGAAGATAAGGGAAGAGCAAAGGATATACGTGCTTGAGTTAGTGAGGTAGCTTCTGCTGCCCACATGGTATAGGAGAAAAACTACCAACCCAACAAGACTAAATTTAAGAAGAAGAAATCATAGTGTAAAGGCAAACCCAATGGAAAGTTTAAGCCGTTGCACTCTACCAACTTCAAGAAAAGGAAGGGGTTCTGCCATGTTTGCGGTGACCCGACTCATTGGGCTTCACGATGTCCTAAACGACATGAGCATCAGCACCTGGAGAATAGTGGCAAGACCGCCAATGTTGTCATGGGTGACACTGAGATGATTGATACTGGGTACGATATAGTTTCTACTATTCTTTAAGTTTGTCATACTTCTGAATGGTTAATTGATACATGTACCAATGTACATATTTGTGCTGATGCTTCCATGTTCTCTTCTTACCAGGTCACATGGAGTTCTCCCGCACTGATGGGGAACGGATCATATGCTACTGTTGGTGGTATTGGTATGGTCGATCTAAATTTTACTACGGGGAAGTTTGTGCGACTGAAGAATGTTCATCATGTGCCCTCCATCAATAAAAATCTCGTCAGCGGTTCACGTCTTTGTCCAGATGGTTTTAAGTTGATTTTTCGAGTTCAATAAAGTTGTAATTTCCAAGTATGGACAATTTGTTAGTAAAGGCTATGAGTGTGGCGACTTGTTCCACCTATCTTTGTCAGATATTTGCACTAAAGTTATTAATCATGTTTTTCACGATAATGATTCTAATGGTTGGCAGTCACGACTTTTCCACATTAATTTTGGTTGCAGGACGCAATTAGAAAATATGAGTTTAATTCTGAAATTCAGTACTGTCAAAGGTTCCAAATGTCAAGTGTGTGTTCAAGCTAAGCATCCTCGGAATTCCCACAAGAATGTGAAGGAGAGAGACTTGGAACCACTGGAGCTTATACATTCTGATCTTTGTAAGATGAATGGTGTGTTCAAAAATGTGGAAATAATTATTTTCTGACATTTATTGATGAATCCACTAGATACTGTTATGTGTATTTTTTGAAATCTAAATATGAAGCGTTAAGTTTCTTCAACAACTATAAGGCCAAAGCATAGAACTAACTTGATCGTAAAATTAAACGGCTTAGGTTTGATCGTGGTGAAGAGTATTGTCCAACAAATTTAATTCGTTTTGTGTGGAACACGTTATTATTCATGAGAGGACGCCTCCCTACTCACCTCAGTCCAATGGGGGTAGCTGGAAAAAAACCAAACTCTATCTTATTTGGTTAACGCCATGTTAGATACTCCAGGTCTCTCCAAGACATGGTGGGGGGAGACGCTAATGAATGCATGTCATGTCCTAAACCATGTTCCCACAAAGAATATAACCATTACTCCATTTGAGGACTGGGAAATGAAAATGTTGAAACTCTTTTATCGATGTCAATGTTCAGGATACGCTTATCGTTAACTTATCGGTCGACCCATCATAAGAGATATATTGGCTTATCGGCCGATAAATCGATTTTATCGGTCGACTATTTATCGGCCATTTTTCTTGTAAATTCCAAATTGTAGCACTAAACATCTAAAATATGCTATAAAAAATATATCATTTCAGCACTTAAAATTCTAAATTATGATATATAGATATATTGTATTAAATAATGCTAAAAATCCTATGATGGATGTCATTACTCACATGTTCTTGTGCTGGAAACTCAATATATCGGCTGATTTATCGGCATATCGACGAATATATCGCTTGTAAGACCGATAAAATAGTACGAACTATAAAATCCATTGTTATTCATTTATCTTATCAGTCACCACCCGATAAGCGATAAATCGGCTGATAAATCGGCATATCAGATGATATTTTGAACAGTGATCTATGTACTTGGGGTTGTTTGGCAAAAGTCAATATACCAATTCCCAAGAAGCGCAAGCTTGGACCCAAAACCGTATATTGTGTTCTTCTGGGCTATACTTTTAATGGCATTGGTTATAGAATTTTGATAGTAAAATCTGAGGTATCCGACATGCAGGTTGGTACAATTATGGAGTCGCATGATGCAAATTTCTTTAAGAACATAGTTTCTATGAAGGATATGTCTATCTCATCAAATCAGGATATACCTATTTCATCTAGCCAGAAATTAGCTGAGATTCCTGAAGCCACAATTCCGATAGAACACATTGAGGATCATGTGGAGGATGACAATGAAGTTCCTGTAAGGAGAAAGAGACAGAGGACTGCAAAGTCCTTTGGTAATGCATTCATTGTGTACCTCATGGATGACACACCTAGGACAATTTCAAAAGTCTATGCATCTCTTAATGGTGACTGCTGGAAGGAGGATTGCAAGATGGATTCTATCTTGGCTAACGGAACCTAGGAGATCACCAATCGTCCTTATGGGTGAAAACATGTAGGATGTAAGTGGGTGTTCAAGAAAAATCTTAATCCTGATGGTACAATTGGAAAGTACAAGGCTAGACTTGTGGCCAACGGTTATAACCAGAAATAAGGTGAGGTGTAGCACCCTACCTTATTACAAAGGTATAATACTTGTGTACCTGCTATTCCCGGGATCACTGATAGCATACACATGACAAAATGAAATATTCATTGCAATAACATCATTCTACAACGTATGATCCATTGGATACGAAATAAAATAGTCTTACAAATGGCATAGTCAACATGGACTAGCCCAAATAACATAGTTCAAAGAAAATACAACGGAAACAAATCTTCAATGAGCCTCCTTCTCTTCATGTGCCATGGGCAAACATGTTGGGATGTAGACTCGAGATTCTAAACAGTTACTCATCATCTGAAAGACCTGCACGTTGGAATATGCAGCCCCCGCAGGGGAGGAAGTCAGTACAAACAATGTACTGGCAAGTGACACTTGTTTGGTGGCATTTTTGAGGAATGACTAGCTACATGATATTTGGCTGGTGCAGTCTGGGCTATTTGCATAAAGCCAATTTTGTCCTAAATTTTATAAATCATTTTATGAAAAAGAAAACATTTGTACAATCATTCATGGCTAAACCACCATAAAGTTGGACAAATCATCATGGCTAAACCACCATGAAGTTTGATAAATCATCATGGCTAAACCACCATGAAGTTTGAAAGTTATCATGGCTAAACCACCATGAAGTTTGAGAAATTATCATGGCTAAACCACCATGAAGTTTGATTGTGGAAATCATGGCTAAACCACCATGTGCCCTATAAAGGGTTTCTACCATATTTTATTTCATTCAGAAAAGATGAGGAGATCCTTCGGCACCAACTCTGTCTAGCTGCCCAACTAGCCCATAACCGGGGACACAGCTAAGATCTTAGTTTTTAAACTCTTCAGAGGTTGTGCACTTTCACCTTGAGACTCATTTTCCCCGAGAGAAAAATGAGACAAGATCTTTGGGAAGAGGGATTCAACCATACCAGTATTGACTCGTTGGTCCTAAAATTCTACAACCCACTGTCAATACAACAGGAGGAACCCCTACAACTTACTTAATCTTGGCAGAGCCCATATTACCTCAAGGCTGCACTGGAAGCTAACTAAACAGTGAAGACCTACAAATCTCTTTAATCCTGGGTGGCGGTCCACAAGTGTACTCTCAGGTGATAACCCCCACATTCATGGCTAAACCACCATGAACATGGTCCTGAGTAGCCACTCAACATAATCCAAGCAAGGTTCAATCCACCCAGGTGTTTCATTGGGTTGTTAATTTTCAATTTTCAAAACATCACAACCCAACAAGTAACAACAATAGTTGTGATAGCATTCTAGCATAGCTAAACTAGTACCTAGCAGGGGTTTCAGGTTGGCTACACACTACTAGGTATTCTGAGCATAGCATATACTTTGGAAAATAAATAAAATCACCTATGATGCATACTACTGAAAACTCTAATGCAATAAAAAGTGGGACATGAGCATCACTTGCCTTGGTAGCAGCAACCAGCACAAACACAACAATCACAGGAGTTGTATTGATCTTCTCCAAAATCTAAACAAGCAATAACAATACAAACATAAACATACTACACAACAAAAACAAACATAAACATGTATGCATGCATGAATGCAAGATTTTTTTTTACACATGTTGGTTGTAGTGTTGAGGTGTATTTGGAATTATTTGAGGATTATTTAGTTGATACAAGGCTCTGGTTGAGTTTTATTTCATTGCATTAATCTATTTACTCCAGTTTAGTAGTCCATCTATAGATATTTGAATTAAATAAATTTTAAACACACTTTTTAGTTTATGTAAAAAAATGGTCATTGGTCTCTCTGGACAGAGGATATTAATACCAAGGTGACCCAATTGGTTTCACTCGAAAATACATTTTAGAATTTGAATTATGGGCAGATTACTGATTTGACTAAATTTGAAATAGAAAGTGTGTGCACGATACAATTTTGGTTTTCTCTGGTTCCATGGTGTTCTACAAGTTCTAACGAATCCAGAGACTACAAAATTAACAAAATTGGGATAGTAGAACTCAAACTATGAATTAAATGGTGTTTATGAGTGGTTTTGGCAAATTAAAAACTACTCCAAAATTTTCTACAGAGACCACCTAATATTTTTTTATTTGGGTAGAGAATTAGCTTTCTATAGGTTCAAGCCTCACCAATTTTGGATCTATATTTATTTTTCTATTGAATTTACAGTGAGACAGATGTTTCTGTTTTTGAAATTTAAACAAAATGATTTAAATCCGGGGGGACTGACTCGCGCTGACCCAGCGGCCAAGTGGCGCCACCTAACTGGTGGATACCGATTCGCGGGGCTTCTAATCCTAGGCGTACAGATTGAATCGGACGGCTAAAAGGAAACGGGAGGGGCTCACCGGCTGGAGATGGTGTCGCGGTGGTGGAAGCCTCGGGAGTTCGCCGGAGTTACGCTCCCGTGGCCCTCGAGCTCGTCGGAGTAGTCGCAGCCGCGTAGTAGGGCACGGCGAGGACGACGGGCTTCACGGCGGGAGTTCTCGCTTCTGGGAGCAACGAGGGGATGAGGTCGGAGGCGCGGTGGTCTCCGGCGACCTCAACGCGCACGGCGTGGCCTCTGTGCTGCGCCAAAAATTCAATGGAGCGGCTTAGGTGGAGCGCAAGGTCAAGGAGAAGAGAGAGAGTAAGAGGGAGGGGAAGGGCGGCAGGGACTCACCGGAATCCAGGTATTTCGCGCGGTGGCCGTGCGGTTTCCGGCGAGCTAAAACAGCAGCCTGGGAGCGTGGTTTCGAGAGGCGATAGGGGAGAAAGAGAGCGGGGGTTAGGGGCTTTATGGGGGGGCGCTCGGGTGCGGAGAGATGGGCGAGAGTGAGGTGGCAATCGTGGGGGGAGTGGGCGGCGTTTCTCCGGCGAAAACGGGAGGGGTTAGGGGTTGACGTCACCGTGATGTTGGCGTGGCGTCACCCGGGTCCATGTTTCAGTGAGAGAGAGCGAGGGATGCGGGCTCGGCTCCCCACGGTTGTTTCCTGCTCGCGTGAGGTAGATAGTAGCTGGGCCGTGAGCTTGCTGGGGGGTGAGAGAGAGGGGGAAAGGGGCAGGATGTGCTAGGCTGGCCGCTGGGTTTTTTTTTTGTTCAGCGCTGTTTTTTCCTTTTCTGTTTTCTTTTATTCAAGGAAAGGAACCCCTAATAAATAAAATGAGTAAAACTCATTTAGAGGGGTTTGTAAAAGTACAAAGAATGTAAGGTTCAAACTATTCAAATGTTTTGGTGATTTTGGAAATATCAATTTAAATTTTTATTATAGGTAAATTGTATGGAGCCATTAAAGGGATTATTTTTGGAGGTGAAAAACACATAGGGTTTTTGTTTAGTGATGTTTAGATTTTCAAATGTACTTTTGTGTGACTATGTTATGATGATATGTACGCATGCTGGTTTATTCTTTTTGAAAAATCTAGGATGTTACATGAGGACTTATTTGATACTTACTCAACCGTGGCTAGACTGGCCACTATTTGTGTGTTACTTTCACTGGTTGCCTCGCACGGTATTCTCGTTCATCAAATGAACGTTAAAGACGGTTTTCCTTAATGGGGAGTTGGACGAGGAAATTTACATGGAGCAGCCAAATATTTTCGTAGTACCCTGTCAGGAAGGCAAGGTGTGCAAGTTATTGAAGTCGTTATATGTCCTCAAGCAAGCACCTAAGAAATGGCATGATAAGTTTGAAAAATCTTTGACTGATGAAGTGTTTCTTGTAAACGAAGCTGACAAGTGTGTGTACTATCGCCATGGTGAGGGTGAGGGAGTTATTATTTGTCTATGTGTCGACGACATTTTGATCTATGGAACCAATCTTGATCTAATCGAGGAAGTCAAGCATTTCTTATCTTACTGTTTTGAGATGAAGGATCTAGGATTAGCTGATGTTATCTTGAGCATCAACCTGCTGAGAGATGATAATGGTGGGATTACACTGCTTCAGTCTCACTATGTGGAAAAGGTCTTGAGTCGCTTCGGGTATAGTGACTGCAAGCCTTCTCCAACTCCTTATGATGCTAATGTGTTGTTTTGAAATAATCGACGGATTGGTAGAGATCAACCCATGCATTCTCATATTATAGGCTCGCTTATGTATTTGGCAAGTGCCACGAGGCCTGGTATCTCTTTTTCTATGAGAAAACTGAGCCAGTTTGTTTACAATCCGAGACATGATCATTGGTGTGCTCTTGAGAGATTTATGCGTTATTTGAACGGAACTATGAGCTATGGGGTATACTATACCGGAAACCCGAGGGTTCTTGAAGGTTATAGTGATTCTAATTGGATATCTGGTGCTAATGAGATTAAGGCCACTAGTGGTTATATTTTTACACTTGGTGGTGACATTGTTTCCTCGAAGTCTTACAACAAGAAGACCATCTTAACGAGGTCAACTATGGAAGCAGAACTAGCATCATTAGACACAACCACTGTTGAACCAGAGTAGCTTCGTGAGCTTTTGATGGACTTGCCTATGGTTGAAAAACCAATACCCGCAATCCTAATGAGCTATGATAATCAAACTGTGATCATCACGATGAACAGTTCTACGGATAATATGGAGCCATTAAGACATGTGAATAGGGGATTGAAATCTGTCAGGAAATTGAAAAATTCTGGAGTTATTGCGTTGGATTATATCCAAACATGTATAAACTTGGCAGATCACTTCACGAAGGGTTTATCACGTAATGTGATAGATAATTCATCGACAGAGATGAGTTCGAAACCCACGATATGAGTTTTCCATAGTAGTAATCTACTCTATGTGATCGGAGATCTCGTGAAGTAGAAGTGGGAGACAACCTGTTGGTTAGCTCAGAGGAGAGTATCCTTATATTTTTTTAATCTCTCTATGCGAAGATGCAATACTCTCCTAATCTACATGGCAGATTGAAATTTGTCCTAATGTGTTCCAAGTGGCTTATTTATATAAGCAAAGATGTGTCATGTAGAATATCTCTTGAGGAACTCACCTATATGAGTCTGACTGTTAAACGTCGCAGTCTGTGAGAATTGGGTGCTCTCTAATAAACTGGTATGACAACAAACTTGTAGTTCAAGGCGTAGTCTACTATCCAAATTGTGAACTAGTGTAACATAATATTCTAAGTGGAAGTTCAACTTAACAGTCTTCACTAAGCACGGCATATAAACAATGATTTGGAACTGATATTATGAGATATGACAATGACACTTTGTGGGGGATTGTTGGAATTTATGCTTGGGCTTAGCCCCAAAGCCCAACTAAAATCTAAAAGTGTCATGGCTCATTCATGCATAGCAACAAGTGGAGAGAGTGAGACTGGAGTTTAGTCCCACATGGCTAGTTGGAAGAGAGTGGCAACACCTTATAAGATGAGTCATTCCACCTCATGCAAATTCGGAACTGGACCAGAGTCCAAATCCAATATTCTAAAGTCCAATTAGTAACCACTCTGATGTTCTCCAATCCAACTCCAGGTCCATGATTAGCAGGATAGTATCTAAACTCATCCATTCCAAATAACCATAATTTTGGACATCCAAGGCCCAAATGGACCAGGAAATCGCTATGACAGCAATGCTGGCAACCGGGCGAATAAATATAACCAGGAGAAGAATCTACCGCGTCCCTGTTGAGATGGATGCTTCGTCTCCAAGCTCAGACAACATGCTTCGTGGCGTCGTACTTCTCACATCTGGCTGTGACTGGCCGTCGAGCGACAGGAGTGGGACCCATCCGCCGCAGACGCACAACGGAGGCGGTGGCTTGCCACACTTGTCATGTTTAGTCCATTTTGTGCGACGACCGACGCAAGATGAGGAGCCGATGGCCGACGGGTGAGGCGGCGGATATGGCGAGCCGGCGGCCGAAGGGTATGGCAACGAACACGAGACGAGGAAACCGCGACTAATGGAGGACATGAGATGTCATGCGACTTGCCGATGTTGCCTGCGGCGGCCGGCAACGCGAAAGTGTCAAAGGTCCAATGGACAGTGGGCTATCCAACTTTGAGGTCCATGTCGGCAAAGGTCCAATGGACAGTGGGCTAACCAACTTTGAGGTCCGCGTCCAAGCTATGTTGTTGGACCTAATATCTAGTTGAGGTCTATGTCCAGTTAAGTCTAGTCCAATAAAATCCATTTCAATTCAGGTCCAAAGCTCATGGATATTAAAGATCCAATTTCAGATATGACCTCATTATGAGTTGGTGTGACATGAGTAGAGGTGTGTCACACACGCGCTACTTCTTCACCGTCACGACACGTCACGCCGCGGGATGTGGGAACGATTCGAGACCGTTTATTTTGCTGGTTAGGAAAAATTTATAAGTCGTTATTTTGGTAATTAACATACGCGTTAATTGTCGAACCGTTTCCGATTTCTTTGGATCGAGTAGCTGAACCTCTCGACCCACATATATAAACTGGCAGACGTATGTCCTAACCGTCGCCCACTTCCCATGAAGGGCACCCGCATATATCACGTACTCCCTCCGTTCAACAATAGATGACTTCCACTCATCTATATATGGATATATCTAGACATGTTTTAGTGTATAGATACATCCATATCTAGACAAATGCAAATCATCTATTGTTGAACGGAGGGAGTACGTTTGTTTGATTTATCCGGTGGCAGATCAGCCTCTCCGAACCGGATTCCATTAATTAATCCAAGCAATTTGATCCTCCTCCTGTTGCCAAGTGGCGGGTTATGCCCATGGGCGGAGGGTAGTGGAGGCGAAACTGGGCCCTGACCCCCCCTTCCAAAGTGTAAATTTTCTTTTAATAGGTATTACTGCCCAGTCTACCGTACACATACGCCTCCATGGTAACCTGATTGTGTTGATCGCTAGCTGCTTGCATCGCTGCCATCCCAGCGCCTCAGTTCTGTAGGCTGTAGTCCTGCTTCTGAAACTTAGGTCTATACCTTTCTGATTATTTTATTAAGGATTGGGATGTAATTGACGCACCTGCCAAGATTCATGTAATTTAGATGTAAATTACTCCTCTCGGTTTATTCATTGTTGCACATTTTGTCTTTGCCCGTTGAGCACTAGTTAGATGAAATTTCCATCTAATTATCTATTATTTATGGTCTGTTACTTGGCCGTTTACTTGGGTATATTTTGTGTTTTTGATGGAATTGGCCCCCTCTTTTAGTTTATTCACGCTCCGCCACTGGTTATGCCTACCGTTCGGCAGCTTAATTGGCTAGCTGTTTGTTACTTGTGGAGTACACCAACTGTCTGTTGCATCAGCTACATAGTTCATGTATAATATACTGACGTCGACGTCTGGGGTTTGTGAGTGAGGCTCTAGCAGTTGACACAGCACATAATTGGCTAATTGCACATTTCTCCCATTTTAATCTGTCTGCAGATTTTCCTCTTTTAGTTTACAGAACTAGCTGTGGGAACGATCAGTTCCTAGCTAAAGAGGAGTTTGAACTTTGAACTGTTTTATTTTTTACATGTTCGAACTTTGAACTACTGATGAGACATGGCATGTGCAAGTTTTGATGCGAAACGATACTGGTACTACTGTTCAGACAGAGTGCCAGATTTGACTATTGACACAAGCAGTGCAGATCTCCACGCAAGTTGCCGAGAACAAAAGGATCTGGTGGTCAAACGAAGCGAGCAGGATGGATCAGTTGTGAAACCCTTCAAACTTGTTTGACTTGGAAAAATTCCTTGCGGCTTTTAAGATGGTGGTTCACGAGAGGGGGCCGGGGAAATTAAAAGAAAATTTAATGGTGGCCGAGTCGTGTGTCTGTTCAGACTTGCTTGTCAGAAGAATCGTTCTGCGTTACTAGCCAAAGAAAAAAAGAATGATGTGCAACTGCCAACAGTATTCATAAACAAATGTACAGCTGGAAAATGTCTGGTATACGTACTGTGCCGACGAGTATTAAAATGTCGATTGCGACGTCGTCACGACTCACAAGTGTACAAAGAAACTGATAGCGCATAAGGCGGGCACAAGTGTACATGTACTGATGTAGTACTACTCCAAAATCCGCATGACGCATCTCGCATTCGACAGACGAAAGGGACGGCGCAGTGACCGTTCCTGCTTCTTCATCCACCATGTCATGCCTAAGTGGGGTGCCAATTCTTCTCACCTTAGAGCTCCTAAAACAGGCGAAACTGAAAAGTCTGATGGATATTACGGGTTCGGCTAGTTTTTTGGGCCAGAGCTGAGCCCCTATATTCAGCCTAGACTGAAAACTATCGTCACCCCCGAATCAGACCCCCCCCCCCCCCCCCCCTCCCCCGGACCGCTATTCGTATCGGCTGCTGTCGCGTTCCCAGGCCGTAATCCGAAATCCTAGTCCACCGCCGACGAGAAATTTCGCCCCCTCCAACGAGGAATCGCACACAGATCCAGTCGACGACGGCGACGACGATGTGGTGTTGTTCGAACTCCTCCACGCGCGGTGACCATGTGCCTACATCGGGGCGCCACAGCGACAGCTCCTCCTGCGACGAGGAGTACCGGTTGTTAGGATACGGACAAATATATGTGTATGGAGAGATTAGGACTTTACATCATTGTACTCCAAGACAGGGCCAAGCAAAAAACAACAATTATTAGGGTCTCTATAATTTCCACACCGGCGTGTCGTGGTCTCCGACGTGGCTCGCAAGCGCGACGCGCGCAAGTTCACCAACGCGGGGGGATTCCGCTAATGCGCGTCAGCTACAACGCAGTAGAGGAGCTGAAGCGCAAGTGGGCGGAGTGGCGCCGCCTCGCATTCTCCGGCGCGGGCTTCTCCTCCGACGCGGGGCTTCCGCCACCGCACACCGCTTCCTCAAGCCTAAGGGGGAGCAAACGGAGGCCGAGCTTGTGCTCCAAGCCAGCCCCGCGTCTGGCACCACGATTAGGCCGTAGGACTTCGTTCGCGAGGGCAAACAGGACACCTTCTTCAAGTTGTTGCTCGTCTGCAGCACCCGCGAGGAGAAGGAAAGGCAGAAGAGTCGTGCCGAAGCGGAGGCACTGAACAAAAACCTGCTGGCGCAGGAGCTGGCCCGGGCGGCGTAGCTCGACGAGAGGGCGGCGGAGTGGGAGCGCGACCGCGCCGAGCAGGACACGAAGTTCGTCGACCTCGACCCCGAGGGTTAGGTCGCTGTAGTCTATGTTAGGTCGCCGTAGTCTAGGTTAGGCCGCCGGTAAGCTGTGACTACGGTGTGATGCCGATTGTACGGTCGGCCATGTGCTCTGAATGACAAGTTTAATCTGAATATTTCCGTGTTTATGCAGTTTAGCAAAAATTCAGTTTCATTTTGCATTTCTGTTATGGCCCGCACACTGTCGGACTGAAAACGTCTCAAAAGCATAAAGTTGTTGTGTATGTTGGCTGTTGTGCAAACTATAACTTCTTGTTGGATATATGTTCGCTATATACTTGATACAAGTTGGTCGTTTGGATGTCGTCTTCAGGAATCAGAGGTGCCAGTCCTCTTTGCGAAGGGTCGCCGGTTTGGCATGGGCTGGCGTGAGCTTCGTAAGACTGCAGCAGCGAGGGTTTCTTTGGTGGTTGCTCCTCGGTGAAGTTTGAATCGCTCGTTTGCGGAGGAGTGACGACAATGACACTAGTGGGCCTCTCTTTTCAACGGTGTGTCTGCATCTTATGTTGGCAGCCAGGTCGGCTGTGTTGCCCTCGAGGCTGTCGTGTTTCATGATGGTCCGCCGGGTGTTTGTGCTGGTTTAAGTCTGTTTTTGCTAATAGACAATTATCTTCTTAATTAATGAGATGAGGCGAAGCTTTTGCCTCCGTTAAAATTATAAATATAAAACAAACTGCATGCATGCATCCGACCAATACAAATTGCAAACAAATAAAAAAAAACTGCTGCTGTTAAGATGCTCCTTATTGATGAATTCTGTAATATGGGTCAATTTTTTGTGACCATTGTTGCTTTCTCTCTGAATAGCTTTTCTTAAGGTTCATAGAAGATGCCAGATTTGAGCAGTGCAGATCTCCGGGCAAATTGCCAAGAAAAAAAAGGATCTGATATCCGAACCTCAAGCAAGCACGATCCGCTGTAAAATCCTTCAAACTTGTTTGATTTTGAACAATTCGTAGCAGCTTTTTTAACAGATCATGAGTCCATGTACCTGTCTGTTTAGACTTCTTGTTTCGTCAGAAGAATCATTCTCCGTTAGTTTCTCCGCATACAAAAACGATGTGCAACTGCCAACAAGTATCCACAAATAATATATCCAGCAAGAAAAAAAGCTGGTACCATCACTGACGAGTATTAATTCTGGACTGCGACATCATCACAAGTGTACAGAGCAACGCGCATGGCAGCAGGTCACAAGTGTACAGGGACACTCTACAATGCCATCCTCTGTGCAAACTTGTGATGAGTGGGCAAGCACAGTGAGTTTTACATACAAGAATTGTTGTCCAATGTTTCAAAGAGAATATTTGTTTGTGAAACAATCAGTAGGCGGATAAAACAGCAAGTGGCCGAGCAGATTATGGACAATTTCAAAACGACAGAATTATCGCGAGTAGCGATCTGTAAGAAAAAGCTTAAGTGACTAAGATATATCATTAACTAATTATCTACACAGGCAGCTTCGGCAATCCCAGCAATCGCTTCTGACTGAAGCAGGGCACCCAATGATGATCGCTCATTAGTTCCTCATCTTCTGAGGACTACGTAACTTCAGGTCCTTCATCTGGTAAATCTGAGCCTTACGAAACAGAGAAGTTGGGGAATGCGTCCAAGCTGTTTGCTAGCAAGCCGCTTAGGCCTAAACTGTCAGCTCCATTCAAAATCCTCGAGCAAAATGCTCCAGGCTCTGGTTCACCGGTGGATTCAGGCTGAAAGCGAGCAGGTAACCATATATAAGAATTCAGCAACCACAAGAGAAAGCAAAACAAAGCATCGCAAAATATATCAACGTTTCTTAGAAGCCCTGACCGGTACCATTGAGACATCTGGTTTCGCATTATCGTTATTATTGCCAAAAAAGCCTGGTATCAGAGGTCTTGGTTCCTCTTTCCTACCTTCAGTACCAAAATGCTGAAGAAAGAAAAGGTTATAAGCAACACACAAGTGCTTGGTACACAGAACATTAGAAGAGTAAGGGAATAGCAGCTACCTGGTCGCCATCTGTATCGGATTCAGGGATTGCACCCAGGATAGATGATGTACTGTTGCTAGGCGCTAAAGAGGGCATCCTGATTGAAGTTTGCTTCCGGGAAGGAAATGCATGACAAGTTTCGTCTGCATCCCAAAGGGATGGATTTGACACCTTTGGTTGGCTAGTTGTTTGCTGTTTAGCAATTAAAGAGGCAATAGCAGCATCAAACGAGTCACATGTAGGAGGAAGCTGCTGAAGAATCGAGTTGCTTTGTAAAGGCAGTTGTTTGCTGTCTTGAGAGGGTACAGCTTCGGATAACAGTGCTCCGAAACTGATATTGGATATGCAGTCAATCCATGAAAGTGGCGTCACTTTGCTTTGGTTATCCTGATATCGGAACAAACAAAGATTAGGTCTCAAGTACAAATGACATCATTGTTCCAAGAAACACGTTAAATTGCAAACTCACCGACACAGTCTGTTGTGTATTAGGCTCAGCGGATGGTCTGACAAAATTAGCTGGGAACTCGCTCAAATTAGCCATTTGTTTCTGTTCACTGGAAAAAGGATCCGGAGACTTATCACCAATTGACTTTTCTGCAGAGTGTGCTGATGCCAAAGATGCTACGCTACTTTGCTGCTTCAAATTAGGTTTGGCAAAATTGGCTGGAAACTCGCTCAAATTAGCCATTTGTTCGGTTTACTGGAAAAAGGATCCGGGGGCTTATCGCCAATAGTCATTTCTGCAGAGTGTGCCTCTACACTACTTTGCTGCTTCAAATTAGGTTCAAACCATCCATACCTAAAGCACGATGAAATGATAATTAGCTGACAATTCACAAGATGGATTTCTTTCAGAAAACTATATTGGTTCTCATTACGAAAAATCGTTATTAATGTATTTTATGTATGCTGTTAATATCATGATCGTAAGAATCTCAAATAAAAAATATCATGATCATAAGAAAGGACGCATTTATATATGGATGCATTAAAAAAACATGTGTAAGAATTTGAACCTTAATCGAAATGTCGAAGGGCTACCAACAGCAACATAAACATCACCAGCCGTGCAAGAATCCTTAAGAGTCCATTTTTCACTGTCAACTATGCTATCCAGTCTAGCATTGTAAGGAAAGAGCATGAGGTCGCCTTTTGCACAGCTAGAACGGCCCCATTTTGTGTTCAGATGTTGCACAACTGAGGATATCTTCTTTCGAGGAGCCAAAGTCAACTCCAGGTACGGATTGTGATTCTCCTGTTACATTAAGTGGTGTGATAAGCAATATGAAGAGAAGAAAGTTGAACCTGAGAACTTTATAGGTCATATTTATACGAATCTGTTGGAAAAAAAAACTAAGATAATCACCTGCTGTAGAACATTTTGAATCGCCTCATCTATTGGAAAAAACTGAAGCTTCATCTTTCCAGAATGATTTGGTGGCTGAGCCAACAGGTTTGTCGAATTGCTAAATGGTGCTACCATAAAGCTGCCACCCTTCAATGTAAACTTACTGCCAGTAATCTTACTTCCAGTAAGTGATTGAGCATCTCCCCTTATGCATTTTGAGACAACATTGCCTGAAAATTAATATCTTATTTACTGTTCCTCATGAAAAAACCAAACATATGGCTAAGCACCAGACAGAGGCATATTGTTGTTTCAGATAAATTTTAGCTACTAGCGAGCACTTAGTTCATGAAAAACACAAACATATGGCTAAGCACTAGATAGAGACGTAATGTTGTTTCAGTTAACTTTAGCTACTAGCGAGTACTTAGTTACCTACTTTGACAGTAGAGACTGTTGGAACTAATCTTGTTATTAGTGTTTGCATAGCTTTAGTTGGGTCAGTTTAGTAAGTTCTAGCTAACTGTATTTTCGGCAACATGGCGTAGCAGCCAGATTAGCAGCACAAAGAGAGAGGGTGTGCACGTAAGCTGATCGGCAAGCCAGGAGATGCGTGGCCGTGAGTTGTACAATTAGTTAGTGTTCAGGTTAGAGTTTGTTTGAGGCTGCATGCATGCATTGGGTTGGCCTGGTCGTGTGGCCGTTGAGGAATGGCTGCACAAGTGTTGAGTCGTGTGTGCATGCAAATAGCTAGTGGAGAGGTTAATGGATCAAGTTAGTTAGTTACTTGACCGTGTATGTTTGCGTGAGTATAGAAAACCATGTAACCAGGTTGTTTAGATTGAGAAGTGAGGAATACAGAAAAGGTACATACGTGCGTGCCACAAAAATCCATGTGTGTGTTCATCTTCTCCATAATATTTATCTGTGTATCTTGGGCAGATTATATCAGAGACATAATGTTGTTTCAGTTCAACTTTAGCTACTAGCGAGAACTTAGTTTCCTACTTTTACAGTAGATTTATCTACTTAGTTTCCTACAAATGTAATACAAAAGGAAATATGACAACAAAACATCACCTGACGATTTGTTAGAATATTTGCCTGGCTTCAGGCCAAGCATCTTATTACCAGGCTTGACCTTTGCATCTGTATCAGTTGGTTTACCATGCTGCTGAGGAGCTTTCATGACTTTCTGATATTCGACAGCAGTAGCTGTCAGGTTCGATATTGATCTTGCCCTAGAAACTTCTACCTTTCCTGCAGTTAAATAAATTGGGCAAACCAGTTATTGAATCTACCTGTAGAATTGAGCTTGTGATAACTCTTTTCAATTTGAGAAGGGAGATAACATGATTTTCCACAAGTTCTTCGTATAAAAACGATGCACAAATCAAATCAGAAATTTGCACTTGATGTGACAAACTACATCAAAATGCCTGGATTTAAGGGGGTTTTAGTTCGATTCAACAAGAATTCTGTCCATTGCAGGAAGCAAGCATGTTTTGTGCGATTTTAACAAGAATTCTGGCAATTGCGTTTGTAACAAGCGTAAACCTGCAAGTACGGGTGGGAAAACCTGCTGATCTCTCTATTTACGTTAACAACGATTGCTACTTGTTGCAGTTTTAGTAACACATATTTGAGGTCAACATTCAACGAGTTCATAATTTTATTGGCGATAACCACCAGGAAACTGATCCCTAATTGAGTAATTGTGATTGCTAGTTTGCTACCAGCCAACCGATGGCTGTGGATGTCTCCCAGCGAATTCGTTCTAACCATAAAGGATTGCAATTCCAATATACAGATACTGGAAATTTTTGGTTCGTCGATAGAATACACTGGTTACAGAAACTGTAACCGCAAAGAGCTCTTTCCCCCAGATCGAGCGCGGATTCGAGAGCCGAACCGCAAAACCTAATCCACGGATTCTACTCCGCACCTAACATTTCAGAACCCTCATGCCCACACAAATTATGTACTCTACCACGCACACCAACGCGAGAGACCGGAGGAAGGCGTACCTGAGCTCGAAACCCTAGATCTCGGCGCGCGAGGCGGCGAAACCCTAGCTCCCGGGACGGATCCACCGCCGACGAGCCGGTCTGCAGGCAGGGGGCGGGGCCAGGCGCGGAGGGCAGGCGGCGGGGAAGCCAGAGGAGGGATGAGGCTGCAGAAGGACTCGGCGAGCTCCTCGGCGTCGGGCGAGGAGCGCTGCGGAGCGCGCTGGAGGAGGAGGGGGGGCGAAGAGGAAGACGAGACTACGAAATTATTTTGGGGGACATTTGCCGCCTTCTGTCCTCGAGAGAGAGCGCTCCGCTCAGCGAAGCTTTTCGTGGCTAGAGATTAGAGAATACCGTACCTTTTTTTTTTCGAGAAGAATACTATGCGTCCAGGGGAATTTATACTCACGTAGCCGCAATGGGCCCCTCGTAGTGTTAGAGCTTTCTGGGCCTAAGAAGGCCATAACCGTTTCAAACGGCCGGCCCACGAAGCCGGCCTATTAGTAGGATTTCCCCATGACAACACCGTGTGCAAACACCCGCACTGCCAGAAGACGCTTTCTTTCTTCAGTTCTCTCGTCCTCCGCCGTCGCCGTCGCCTCTGCTCCGGGGAGAGGTTCCACAAGGTTCTCGAGGCGGTCATCTTCCAGATGTCGGCGGCGCGTGACGAGGGGAAGAAGGGGACTCCGGAGGACCAGGCGGAGGCGGAGGTGCACCAGGCCTTCCGGCGCTCCGCCAACGCGCTCTCGCAGCTGTACGCGTCGTCCGTCGCCAACCAGAAGGCGTCCTTCCTCGCCGGCGAGCGCCGTGCCATGGTCCGTAAACTCAAACCCCCCTCCCCTGAATTACCGTTGGATGATCGGTTGGTTGGCGCGTTGTGTGAAGAGAGCTGTCGGGTTCTTGCTCCTGGCCGGGTTCTTGGTCCGTGCGCTCAATGGCGAATCACGTACCCGGGGATTAGAGGGTGATGGCGTTCTCGCTTCTAGTTATTTGGAGTTCCCGATGGTCTAGGATTGGGATTTTGGAATTTTCTTGCTGCATTTAGTCGACAATTATTGGTGAGTGGTAGGATTTGGGGGCTTCTTCCCTGAAGCATGTCACCTGTTCGTGAAATTCAGTGTGCACGTCTCGGTACTTCTTCAAATATGGTGATTTGTTGTTGTGCTACACCATTGGATCAGAAGGGAAATTCGTGGAAATTCATTGTATAGCAAGAAAACGAGTTAAGGAAAAATGCATATCTTGATGCTTTGGAAAGATCGTGTGAGAGTGCAACACCATTGGAGCTTAAGGTTGTCGTGCCAGAATGCATATCTTTAGAGTTATCTCCGTGTAAAGAAGGGGCAGTTTGGTTGGATCTGTTGACCGTTCTATGTTTCTTTGGATGTTGGAATGTTTGGGGGAAATACATGGTCATAATGTTGCTTTTGGAGTGGGTTAAGAGTACAGAGAACAAAACTTGCCGAATTGTACTTTTCTGGCCTGAACTGAAAGAGTGAAGGGTTTGTGGTTTTCGCATATGCAATTCGGTTTTCGATATAGTGTTGAAAGTAGCAGAGCATGCCTATGTCAGAGCGCCATGTAAGTCGTATGTATAAACTGTTGAAATCATCATTCTGTACTCTTAGTTGTATCCATGCATACTGTTTGCTTCAACTGATTTCAATCACGTCTTGGTGTTTTGGCAGGAGTCTGTGTATCAGTGGATATCCAGTCAGAATGAAGAAGCATCAGTGTCTGTTGCTGATGTACTCGCTTACGTGCAGGTCATATATATGAACAACTTGTCTCGGCCAAATTTCGTAATCTCTTGAACTATATTTCACATATTATGTCAAGGTTAACTTTAGAGAATTTTCATGTATTATTGGTTCAAAGCAAGATACATAAATATCACAAAATAGATGATTTGTCTACTCAAATGCTAAAACTGCTGGTACCAGTAACGGTTCCCGCTTTGTTTCTCTGTGCCTGTTGTTATGTCAGTATCTGACCCAAGTCCTTGATGCTTCGCTTCTCTACACAGGATGGGATCGAGCGCAGAGGGGGCATGTCAGGGTCTCCTCAGCATCCAAGTCCGCAGCCAGCAAGAGGTTCTCCTTCTGCAGATGTCCAAACTAGCACCTTCTCGTTCGCGGCTGCACTTCACTCTCAACAGTGGCAACCTGATCAAGCAGGAACCGCAGGCATTCCAAACGCTCTCCCCAGCCCTTCGCAGCAAAACATCTACCCATGTCATCCGGTTCAATATTCAGAATATGGCCCCGCCGACTCACCGCCGAGCAACCACTCTCTCCCAACCCAGGAATCTGTGCAAGGCGATTCGTCCGAGCACTCTTCGGATATGGATCATGATGCTCCTTGAAGTTGTGAACCAGATGAAAGGTGCTAACTTGTGTCTAGTTCCTATGGAGCCTTGGTCATGATTTGCTGGGGAATCCCCATGGTGCTTCCTGTCCAGGACTTGCCTGCCTTCAGCTGCGTGCCGAAGTGCAAAGCTCGGCTGCTATTGCAATGTGTCCATTCTCTCTGCTCTCCTGTGACCTTGTAAATGACAGACAGAAACTGACCGTCGCGGTCACTGCTGTTGATTGCGGACTGAGCTCACCTGATGTACATGTTACCGATTGGAAGATAGGATCAGGCGAACTGTCTCGGAATAATTGTGCCTACTTTCTCACTTCCTTTTCCTGTGCTTATCAGATGACCATTGTGTGGTTAACAGGGATCAATTTTGTTGTGGTGTTGCATATTAGTTACTGATATCACTGATATGTTCTTTGTGGATCTGTAAGAGATGCATTGGCGCAGAAACTGAGAGCTCACTGTTTCTTTCAGTTTCTGTAATTTTGTTGTTCGAATATTGGTCCTCCACCCTGGCACGCACGCTGCCGCCACCCACTCCCCGCTCTAAAATCCTCCGTGCTGCCTAGAACAGCACCGGGTGAACGACACCAGGAGCAGGAAGAGGAGCACCATGCGCAGCACGCCGCCCGTATCGAAGGCGAGGAGCACGTAGTAGGGGAAGGCGCCCCGTGATTGGACCAGCATGCCGTCGAGGTCTGACATCACCGTGTGGTCACCATGCAGCGAGACGTTGCACTTATACAGTTGTACCGCCGCTACCGCCGTCACAATAGCGGCGGATCTACTTGTTAGCTATGCGGTCGGATGACGCCACAACTTTTGAGTAAAATAGGCTAAAAATACTGTACACTTACTGTTCATTGTGAAGAAAACAAATCATAAAATTTGCAATGACCCCACAGACTCATAAGTCAGGCTTCGCCGGCACCTGAGCTGCACGTCGCATTCCATCAGCCAAGGTAGGTAAGCTGACAGAGCTCTGTAATTCGGAGTAGACGCCACCTCTATTATTGGGAATCTAAGTGGATTAATTTTATCGATCACTAACCCACCTAATAAAGATTATGAGATGTTTTGTGTGAAGGAAGTTTTCAAGTGTTAAAGAGAGAATGATATGAGAAGATTAAGGAGGGACAAAAGCTCATGCTTGGGGAGGCCCAGTGGAACCCGATAAATATTCAAGAAGTATGAAGCGTCAAAGCTTCGGGGTGCCCAAGTAATCCACTTCTTCATCAACATAATTATCAGGTAATCTCTAATGATACCATATTTTTATTGCTTCACATATTATGTGCTGTTTTTTTAGCGCCATTTTGTTTTTATTTCGGTTTTGTTTTATTTTCTGGCCATCGCAATGTTGGATCCTGGCATTCTTATTTGGGAGAGAGACACGCTCCTCTTTTTTATAGAATACTTGTGTGCTTCGCTTATATCTTGTTGAGTATTGAGTTTTCGGGGCCTGTTTGTTAGCTTTTGTTTTTCACTTAAATTTTGTTTAAAGACATTAGTTTTATTTTTATGATTGTGGAAAGATCTCTGGTGTTTCATGTTTATTAGTTAAGAGAGTTGTTTCAAATAAGTTTATTAGTGTTGGGTTACCTTGGAATGGAAAATTGTCATGCACGTGGTAGTGGTATGAGAAGGTTGCATAGTCTTGTAGATCATTGAATTTTGATGACTTGATACTTTTAAATTGTTTTGAGATATTAAATTAAATAATGCTTACAATTTCTGGTTATATAAGTTGGTGCTCACTAGTGGATTGTTGTCATTAAAGCTTGTTCCATACTACAAACACTATTAATTGTTGAAGGTTCAATCGTTCTTGATAGATGTTCTTGTCAGAAAATAATTCATAATAACATAGTTATGCGCTAAGGTCGGGGAAGCTAACGGGAAACTTGTGTCGCCGCCATAGTCCCTTTTGGAGTAATTTTTATCACGCTCTTAATGTTGACACTGCTAGTTGTTTGTAATAAAGTCATGAGTTCTTTTTACTAATATTGAGCTGCGGTATTTGGCACTTCCACCATCGATATTTAATAGATTCTTTGGTGTTGTGCATTTCCCTTTCTCACATTGAGAGTAGGTGCATACTTTGCCCGTGCATACAAACCCCGTGGGAGGACTTCATCTTGTTCTCCTACACATAAGCCCATATCTCTTCCTCAAAACTGCCACCATACCTACCTATCACGGTATTTCCATAGTCCTTCCGAGATATATTACCATACAATATCCATCTTACATTACATGAAGTGATGTCATTCTTCATCGGTTATATATTGCTTTGCATGATTTTTTATAACTGACATGATGGCTTGAGGCATTGCCCACTATTCATTTATTCCATGTTACGCTTGATCATTGTATATTCTGCTACACTGGCGAAAACATTCAGTTTGATACATCATAGATTATTTATTATGAGTTGTGAGTACTACAAGTGTGATGATTCATTGTAATATAGAGTGTTTCCCTTACCAATGAGAAAATAAAAGGGTCCAAATAGGCCAATGAGAGAAAATATAAATGAGCCACAGAGGCCATTGAAAACATAAAATAAAAATAAAAAGAGAGAGGGGACAGCATTACTATCCTTTATTCTACATTTGTGATTATTTTAGCACCTATATTTCAGTTTGGAGAGAGTTTTCATATGTTACTTATATTACTATGTGTGGATCCTTACATTATATAACTTGGATTGTATATTCACATGACGAGCCTCCTCAAAAAGTTCTCTAGGTCTTCATGAGCAAGCAAGTTGGATGCACCCCCACTATTTCCATTGGAGAACCTTCATACATTTATAGCCCTATGCGCATCAGTTGTGTGGCAATCACTACTCCTTGCATAGCTTCGATGATAAGACTTCCTCTTGTCTAATGACCACTTTCAGTTGTGTGGGACTTTCTTCCATTGACTTTCCAAACCTCACATAATGTTCTCTTGTCCATAATATCCTGGTGCCAATATCAACAGCTCTTGTTCACCCGTTGAGTAAAACTTTGAAACAGTTGATTCATGAAGTCCGTGTTTATATTACTTGTCTGGATCCTTTCTATGTTGTGAAAAAAATCTTGATGCTTGAATATAAGGATATATACTTTTGCATTGGATACATAAATTATCTCTAATGAACTTTGTACAGTTTCATGTTTCCAAAGAACCATCCATGAAAGGTTTTTTACTTGTTGATCCATCCTGGTTACTCATTTTTCGTGTAATATCAACTATAGAATTTTTTTGGATCACTTGATCACAGTTCACATGCTTTTACATTAGTAATTGATCAATATTATGTTGGTAGCATGTCACTTGGAAAATTATTTTGTTATCACTACCTACTCGAGGACGAGCAGGAGTTAGGTTGGGGATGCTGATATGTCTCAAACTTATCTATAAGTTTTCATTGCTCCATGCTTGTTTTCTATCAATTTCCCTATGTTTTCTATCATTTTTCAGGACTAACCTATTAACAAGATACCCAGCGCTAGTTTTTGTTTGCTGCATGTTTTTTGCTTCAGAAAAGTAGTACAGGAAATATTCTCGGAATGAGTTGAACATTTAAGGGGATCAGTTTTTCATCGACACAGACAAGAAGTCCAAAGGAGAGCCTAGAGGTGCCCTACAGCCACCATGCGGCATGATGGCGCGGCCCTACCCAGGACGTGCCTAGGGGTCGCCTGGTGGGGTTGGACCTCTCCCGGCATCGTCTCTTCACCCATATATACCCCTTGACCTAAAAACACCACACACCAAAGGATTTTCCCAAAAACGCGACAGAATTCCGCCCCCATCAAAACCTAGTTTTTGGGGTCAGCAGGCTCTCCAGCACTCTGCCGAGATGGGGATTGGCCTACAAGTCATCTTCATATACCGTTCTGCATCCATGATGCTTTGTGAGTAGTTCCCCCATGTGCTAATGGTTCGTAGCTACAGCTAGGTTGTATACTCATTTTCCCTTGTTATTCAATACAAGGGTCCCATGCCATGCCTACATGATTGAGATCCATCCAATGTAATCGGTGTCGTGTTTTTTGGGATCCGATGAATTGTTACATTATGATCAGTTATTTAGTTGTGAATTAGCGTTGTTGCGGCTTGTTATTCTTAATACTTGTTACTAGTGCACGATTAGCATGATTTCATATTTGAACTCTTTATGTCTGCATGAATATACTTGTTATTTTAAATCATATCTACAAGTTTGATGCACCTGTTATTGTCCAGAACCGGAGATCCCAAGGTGACAGGTTTGGATATCAAAGGGGAAGGGATGTAACTTGAGGATTACATGTGTTCGTTGAGTGCTCATGTTTTGCTCTGGTGCTTGGTGAAACAAGCACCTTAATCACCATAAGTTACTTTATTGGCCCCGCAGAAATGGTATGGTTGGACAAAAGATGTTGTGCGAATTATCATAGCGAGTAGATACAACTATATACGGAACACATGCATACATATGATTTATTAGCTAGAATATTATGTCATGAGTTAGTTCAATTTCCCAACTGTAATTTTTTCACCCAACACTTGTTCTTTTGCTTGGAGAGTTACCTCTAGTGAAACTATGAACCCCGGTCCATCTTTTACCATTACTGCAACTTTTTTTACTTGCTTTTGCCACTTGCTACCTTGCTGTCACTATTATTTCAGATCACACAAATCACCTCTCACACTCCATATTACACCTTTTTCGTTGTCTCTTCGCCGAACCAGTGCATCTATACAAGCAACCATTGTATTAGGTGTGTTGGGGACACAAGAGCATCATCTCCCATCACCACACCATCCACCATTTGATATTGCCTTTTGTTAGTAATATATTTTGTCAAGTGCTTCTCAGGTGTGTCCGAATTGAAAACTCAATTGCTAAGGTTTATAGGTATTCTTTGGCTTCCTTTGTGTCGAATCAATAAATTGGGTTACACTTACCCTCGAAAACGATTGCGATCCCCTACACTTGTGGGTCATCATGTACCTATATATCTTATGACTTGCGAAGGTTCTCATTTCATTCATTGTGCTTTTTAGAAAGACCCTTGTTAAATATTATGTTTAATCATAGAGTGTCTTCACCCTGCAAACCATTGGCCAGGTTGAATTAACTAAAAAGAAATAAAAATTTATCTTGCAATGGATTGTTAATAAATTCAGGAAGAATTGGTCTATGAAACTAGATGATGCCCTCTCGGCATAATGGTAAGAATTGGTATTTTACACAAGAGCATTATGCTGGCATAATGTAAGATAACTATAAGATACATCCCCGATACCCCTCTGATACAGGAAACATACATTTGTGGAATCATGTAGACATTATTGAGGCAACTTAGTCTAGAGTTTGGGGAGAGGGGGGCAATTGCCCTCTCCCCTACACTAAGCTCCCCCACTGGAGTTTAACCATATTTTCTCGTGATATACAAAAAGGGATCACATCGTGCCGAAATGTGACTGGTCCTATGTTAGGCTCCCCCACTATGTCGGCGGACGCGTTGAGCAGGAAATTATTGGCGAGGGAGATCACCTCGAGATTGCGGAGACCGTCGAAGAAGTCAGCCGGGATCGTGTCGAAGAAATTCCCGTTGAGGTAGGCGTGTCACAACGCGGTGATGGTGTAGTTGACTCACATGCTCGCTTGGAACCCCAAGTGGAAGGTATGACGTAGTACATCAGCAAATTTCCCTCGGTGCAGAAACCAAGGTTATCAATCCAATAGGACTTCAGAGCGATCAGTTAGGTTGCTCTCTATTGCTCCCAACTTCTAGGAAGGACGTCAATCTCCCCGTCTTGCTGTGAACAAAATAATTAAATGTACGAGTGTACTGAGATTAAAAGTGAAACAGAATAACGAGCAAGTGTGGTGAAAATAAAGTGAACGAAGGTGTAATAAATGTAAAAGAACGGACTAGGGGCCATATGTTTACTAGTGGTGTCTCTCCACAAGACAGTAAATATGTTGGGCGAACAAACTACATCTTGGCAGTCGACAAATCATGCGGACATAACAATGCTATTATGACAAGATATAGTCCATGGATTCTAATCGTGTAGGCATTATGTCAAGGTATAAGGACCGCTATCCAGCATACATCCGCAACTAATAGCCCACCTCAAGAAAGCTACCAGCAAATCCCTTTGTATCAAGTTGCAAGCAATAAATAATTACTCTAACACAACAGACAACTTCATTAAGATCAATACGTAATGTAAAGCAATATTCTTATCACGCAAACAAGAACACCGTTGTTTTCTCCCTAATTGCAACAACGCATCCTTCCCCTTACATGTTTATGTCACTCGAGCGCAGGTAAAAAGGAGGCATGAACCCACTATCTAGCATAAAACTCCCTCTTGCAGACACATACAACTATTTGGCCAGATCAGCTATACACATCTGAGAGTGTGTAAGCACATATTAAAACTTTCTAAAGATATAAGTGAAGCTTCTCATAAAGACATGAACAAGCTGATAATAATATCATAATTCATCGGAGCCAAGAAAACACAACATGTAGCAATTACATAATAATGATCTTGATCATGTTAGTTAGATCACAAGACTGTGGCATGGTGGCACAAAGAGGAGAGATCGCCATATAGCTACTGCTATGGACCCACAGTCCAATTATGAACTACTCACGCATCTATCTGGAGCCAATCATGGCGATGTAGAGGCCTCTGGCGAGATTTCCTGTTCTGGCAGGGTGCCGGAGCGCGACTCCAGAAACCCTAGATTGGACTTTCGAGGTGACGGTTCCTCCGTATGTGTTTCGTGGAAAGATTCTCCGTCATTAGGGTTTTCGGAACATAAGGAATTTATGGGCGAAGAGGTGATGCCGGGAGGTGGCCTAGAGGTTACCTGGCACCCCACCTAGAGCTGATTTTTGACCTCTGTCTTCGTTCCTGGTAAAAGCTCCTCTCTTGGAATTTAAGGACTTTTCGAGAATATTTCTATGTACCTTTTCTGAAATACAAAAACAACAAAAAACAATAACTAGCTCTGGACACTAGATTAATAAGTTAGTCCTGAAAAACATGTGGAAAACATGTGGCAAATGGTAGAAAACAAGCATGGAGCAATAAAAAATAATTAGATGCGTTTGAGACGTATGAGCATCCCGAAGTTTAACTCTTGCTCGTTCTTGAGTAGGTAAGTGATAAAAAAGATAATTTTGATGTGACATGCTACCAACACAAACTTGATCATTAAAATGTAAAGACTTGTGAATTGATATAAAAAACTTTAACAAAGGCATGATATATGTTATAATAATAATGAAACTTAGCAACTATGTTGCCTCATGAAAAGATCACAAATAACTGAAAACAAATAATGTGGCATTAAAGACAATAACATAGTTATAATGATCATACTGAAAGCATGATAAATTTGTATCCCAATTTTGGGACAATGATAATTATACTCAGAATGAAAATTATGCTCTCCTAATTGCTGCTGTAAGGATGAAAGATGGAGACTCAACATAAAAGTAAAAGAAAGGTTTTTCGTAGAGGGAAGCAGGGATTACTCATGTGCTAGAGCTTTTTTATTTTATAAAACAGAGTTATGAAAATATAATGTTGAGAGGTGTGTGATGCTGACGTGATCACACACTCGTTGGGAGACCCCAAGGGGAAGGTATGATGTAGTCTAGCGGAATTTTTCCCCAGTCAAGGAACTAGAGTTTATCGAACCAGTAGGACTTCGCAGTCTTGAGGAAAGTTGCTTGTATCAATGGTGCCGTTTATCGATGTTGACCAAGTGCGGAACCTGCACACAAATACAAACTCTCTTTTGCCCCAACTTTCCGGAAGGTTGTCAATCTTTCGGTCTTGCTGAAAAACAGGAGAATTAAACGTATAGAGTCATGAAAGTAATTAAAGTAAAAACGGTACAACAAGGAAATAATATTGAAAAGTCCTTAAAAGAAGGTTGCAAATATGAGGAAAATAGGACCGGGGGCCATAGGTTCACTAGTGGTGTCTCTCCAAAGAAAACAAACGTGATAGGTGAACAAATTACAGCTGAGCAATTGACAAATCATGAACGTAGAAAAATACTATTATGACGAGTTATAGTTCAAAGGTTCTAACACTGTAGGCATTACGTCAAGGAATATGGGCTGCTATCCAGCATGCATCCATGCAGGCGAACCAGGTGGAGTGGAGAACATTCGTCGAGGAAGCAGCAGTCGAGGCCTTGATGGACACCTGAATCTTGTTGATTAGGAGAGTGAACGTCGATCCCATGGAGCACAGCCTGAGCATCTCAATCGATGGGAAGACTACAACAAACTCAGTGGGAGAGACCTCGCGCACCTTCTACTCGTGGACGGGCATAATCTAGGCCAGCTCATTGATACGTCAAAAGCGTACCTACTTTTCTGAACACTTTGCTGATGTTTTCCCTCTAAACTTGTGTGTTTTGAATGCAA
Organism: Alopecurus myosuroides; assembly: GCA_028641055.1. Taxonomy (NCBI): domain Eukaryota; kingdom Viridiplantae; phylum Streptophyta; class Magnoliopsida; order Poales; family Poaceae; genus Alopecurus; species Alopecurus myosuroides. The sequence goes on along the minus strand of CM054058.1, from coordinate 439,030,350 downwards.
CTAACACGGACTAACGTTGTTTTCAGCAGAATTACTTTGGTGTCTCGTTTTTGCGCAGAAAACCAACTATTAGGAAAATACCCGAAAACGAAGGGAAAGTCCATATTTTACCTGAAGACTCCCGGAGCCAGAAGATGAGTCGGAGAGGGGCAAGGGGGTTCCCTCACCACCCCCAGGCGCGACCAGGGTGGGCCCGCGCCTAGGCATGGTGAGCCCACCTCGGGCACCCCCTCGGACCCCCCCTTTCGACTATATATGCCCCGAAACCTAAAAACCCGAGGGGGTTCGATCATTTTCTAGAAAGAAGTCCGTACCTCTGCCTCCATCGCGAATCCTTTTTCGGGGTTCAGAAACTCCGTTCTGGCACCCTGCCGGGACGGGGAATTGGAGGAGATCATCGCCATCGTCATCACCAACGCCTCTCCATCGACCATCCATGTTTCCACCATCCATGTGTGAGTAATTCCCCGTTGTAGGCTTAAGGGGATGGTAGGGATTGGATGAGATTGTTCATGTAATAATGCCGTGATTGTTAGGGCATAGTGCCTAGTATCCTCTATTAGTGTTATTGACATGGTTGCAACTTGTTATGCTTAATGCTTGTCACTTTGGGCCCGAGTGCCATGATCTCAGATCTGAACATGTTGAATCACGATGATAATTGTTGTTTCTTGCTCATACCTGCAAGTTGTTTACACATATCGTTGTCCGGAACCCGAGGTCCCGAAGTGATAGAAATTGGGACAGCCGGAGGGGATGGCTGTGATGTGAGGATCACATGTGTTCACGGAGTGTTAATGCTTTGCTCTGGTGTTCTATTAAAAGGAACACCTTAATTACCAGTAGTTTCCTTGAGGCCCCACTGAAAACGGGCTGGTATGACAAAAGATGGTGTGCAAGTTCTCATTGCGAGCATGTACGACTATTTACGGAACACATGCCTATGGTTACTTAGTGCTTGGATGCTTTATCATATTTATCTGCAATGACCATGTCTTGATTATTATATGAACTATATTATCCATGCAACGCCCGTTCATCTATCCCTATGCCTACAGTATTTAATCCCGTTGTTTACTTCAAACACTATTGCTGCTATTTTCATTTCACTGCTGCTATTATTTCACTACTTCTGCTACTATAAAACTGTTACTACTGATAAACCACTGCGAACAAGTCCACTTTCAGGTGCAGGTGAATTGACAACTCACTTGTTAAGGCTCACAAATATCCTTTTCCTTCCCTTGTGTCGAATCAATAAATTTGGGTTTTACTTCCCTCGAAGACTGTTGCGATCCCCTATACTTGTGGGTCATCAAAACTATTTTCTGGCGCCGTTGCCGGGGAGCATAGCTTTATTTGCGAGCTCGCCGGAGAGTACTATTATCTACTGACAATCATTCATCGTGGGTAAGACTCGTGATGGAAAGTTTCCTATATTACCATCCACTACAAGAAGAGGTACAACTCTGAACACCTCTGTTGCTCTTGATTCACCGTCTGTTATGAGTAAACTGCTTACACCACCACATACACATGCTACACGTGTTACTTCTGCTGAATCTGAAAATACTTCTGATACTTTTGATGATGCTTCTATTGTGCTTGATGAGAGTGGTTTTCTCAGTCCTTTCTTAGATGTTACTATTGCTAAAGCTAAAAATATTGCAAATACTGAAACTCCTGATAAAAATCCAGTTACTCCTGCTGTTTCACCTGAGCTTAGAGAGAATCCTAGTGATGATTTTGATGATCCCTATATTGAACTTAATGATGATCTTATTGATGAAATACATGCTATGAAGGATAGAGATGTTGTTATAAGTCTTATTGAAAGTCGTGCTGCTAAATATAAATTATCTCCTCATGCTAAGTTTGCCACTTCTCCCATTAATATTAGGGATAAGGATTATGATTTCTCTCTTTATTTATCTTATATATCTATTGTTGAGAAAGAACCTTTTTGTGGTAATAAAAATGAAAGTGCTATGAAACATATGAATGAGCTCTCCTCTTTGAGTAGTTTATTCTTTGATGATCTTAAGAAATGTAGCTACTTTGTTGCTAAAATATTCTCTTTCTCATTAAAAGATGAAGCTAAAACTTGGTTTAATAATTTTTCTCTGGGATCTATTGGTAGTCCTATTGGTTTGGTTAATGCTATCTTTCAGAATTATTTTCCTGCTAGTGCTCAACATGCTGCTTTACAAAATATATTTAATGTCAAGCAATTGGAAGGAGGGAAATTGCTTGTATCTTGGGCAAGGTTTTGTTCTTTAGTTAGGGCTACACCTGGGCATAAGATAGAAAATAATGAACTTCTTGATATATTCTATAATGGACTAACTGTTGAATCTAGGACATACCTGGATAGTTGTGCTGGTTGTGTTTTCAGGCAAAGAACTCCAGATGAAGCTGAGGAATTAATGGCTAAAATAAGCCAAAATCATGTTGAATGGACTATCGTTGAGCCTGAGCCGACCCCTACTCCAGTATCAACACCAACACCAACACCCAAGAAGAGGGTAATGATTGAATTAAATGATGAAGTGATGAGAGAAGCCAAGAAATCTCTTAAAGAGAGGGGTATTAGATCTGAAGATGTGAAGAATCTTCCACCTATAGAAGAATTATGTAAGCCAATCTCTCACTCATCCACCATTGAGGTACACTCTCTCCAACATTTTGATAGTAGAGATATTCCCTATAATAAACATCCTTATCAATGTTTAGATGAATTTGATAATTATGTTATTAAGCAAGATAATTTTAATATGAGAGTGCAAAATCACCTAATGGAAAACTCTAGAGCTATTGATAATTTGCAGGGTATTATAGAAAGAACCTCTAATGATGTTAAAATGCTTGTTAAACACTTTCAAATGGTTCAGACTCAAATTGATCAACTTGCTAAAGTGCAAAAAGATTTGCTAGTTAATGCTTCTAAAGAAAAACATGCTTATGAAATAAGAACTAGAAGTGGTATTGCTACACAAGATCCTTTATATCCCGAGGGACATCCTAAAAGAATTGAACAAGATTCTCAGCAAACTAATAATAATGTTATTCATACTAAGAAGAAAAAGAAGAAGAAACATAAAACTGTTGTAGAATCCTCTGAACTTGCTAAAGATCCTAATAGTATATCTACCTCTGATGCTGAAACTGAAAGTGGTAATGAAGAGAATAATGCTTCTGATAAAGAAGAAATTGAAGAGGAACCTGAAAAGCAAACTAAAAATACAAAGTACACTAAGGAAGATTTTATTGCTAATAAACATGGTAATGAGAGAGAACCTTGGGTACAAAAACCAATGCCTTATCCTAATAAGAAACACAAATCAAAAGAAGAAGAACATTACAACAAGTTTTGTGAATGGATGAAACCTTTGTTCTTGCAAATTCCTTTAACTGATGCTATTAAATTGCCTCCTTATGCAAAATATATGAAAGATATTGTCTCTAACAAAAGGAAGATTCCTAATGAGGAAATTTCCACTATGCTTGCTAATTACTCTTTTAATGGCAAGGTTCCTAAGAAGCTTGGAGATCCTGGTATACCAACTATTCCCTGTTCTATTAAAAATAATTATGTTAGAACTGCTTTGTGTGATTTGGGAGCTGCAGTTAGTGTCATGCCTTTTACTCTCTATAAAAAACGCCTCCTAGAAAAATTGATACCAACTAATATGTCTTTGCAAATGGCTGATAAATCGAGTGCTATTCCTGTGGGTATATGTGAGGATGTTCCTGTTCAAGTTGCTAATAATTGTATGATATTAACTGACTTTGTTGTGTTGGAAATGCCTGAAGATGATAATATGTCTATTATTCTTGGAAGATCTTTTCTTAATACTGCAGGGGCTGTTATTGATTGCAATCAAGGAAAAGTTACTTTTAATGTTAATGATAAAGAGCACACTGTTTATTTTCCTAAGAAGATTGATAAGAAATACGGTCTAAATTCAATTGATAATATTGAGACCATCAAGATTGGAGAATTTTATTGTCCTATTCCAAAGCCATCCAAAGAATATGAGACCGTCATGGTTGGGACTATATAAATCAAGGTTGAGGTAACATAAATATTTAGTGAGAAACAAAGTTTTATTTCATATAAAATTATTTTGGTAGCAAAACTTGATCAACCTTGTTAACAAGGTGATTTTAAATGAAGGAAACAATGTTATCACTACGTGTTCGTTACGTTTTCTTATTCATATGCTCGTTTTCGCTATGCTTCCATAAATTATATCATGTTTTCATATTGTTTTCACCAGATTCACTCATGCCCACACACGTTTTCGCTATCCCCAATCACGTTTTCCATATGTTTTCCTCCGTTTACAGTGGATATATGTTTAGTAGAGTGTCTTAGAACTGCTGTAGGTTTGGTTTTGCTGACGTTTTTCATCATTCCATCTTCGTTTTCCAGCGATATTATTATTAATTAAAATTCTGGAAAAGTCCGAAAAATAAAGTTTCTCAAAAAATCCCGAAAAGTTTATATTCGAAGTTTTTGCGTAAAAGGGGGCAGAAAGCCACCTGGGGTGACCCCAGGGGGCCACCCAGGCCAGCTCACCATGGCCAGGAGCGGCCTGCCCCTGGGGAGCGCCTGCCTATGGTGAGGGGGCCCCTGGCCCCCCACTTACTCTCCCACCTACCACACCTTCCTCTTTCCCGTAGAAACTCACACAGTTCATCCAAACCCGATTTGTTGCTGTTCTTCCTCGCGATTTTCGATCTCCTTGCTCAGCTCATCTTTTCTGCTGAGATTTGGGGCAGTTGTTCTTCGGTATGTGACTCCTCCGATGATCCAAATAGAATTTTGTTTAGTGGGGTATTTATTGCGTATTTTGCTGCGGTAGGTGACAGGTTATGTGAGCTTGCATGCTTGTTTGATGCTTGATTAATTTATTATTGATGTATGTTTATCTCTCATACAAGTCCCTACAGTAGTTACTATCATATAGTTGCTCCAAATAATTTTGTTGTGATAATTTGTTAATTTTTTTAGAATAGGAGGATGCAGAACCATACCTTTGGAGAGATGTTTGTAAGTGATGCACCAAGGGCATCTAGGCCCTCAAGATCAGCTGCGAGAGCAAGACCATCATATAACAAAAATCGTCTTGCCTCCGATATTGGGGAGAGGGATGATGGAGATGCTAATCCATCCACTTTTCCATGCTATGAATTTTTGCAGGAAACGGGGATTCTAATTGATTTCAAGTTTCTTGTTAACAATGTTGGCTTAACTACTTATATGCAGGAGGAGTATGCTCAATACGCTATCCTCACAAAGACTTTCGTTGAAAGTTTTGAGCTCCAAAATCGTTCCTATGGGCCAACTGTTTCGTTTAAGATTTATGATAAGGGCTATACTTTGCCACTGACAGAATTTTGCAGGATAATAGGTGTTCCTTCGTCTAGGACAACAAAGAAGATTTCAGATCGCCCTAGAGATTTGCTGGAACTCTACCGGGCAATAAGCAACGACGATGACCGCCTAGCTCAGCGGGGCAAGATAAGAAACATACAACTCCCAGCTATTCGTTATTTTGCCTATTATCTTGCTACTAGTGTTCTAGGAAGAGAAGACACTAGCAACATTTCTCACTACCATCTAGCTTTCCTAGCTACTGCTCTTACTGGTGTTACTAATTATCATCTTGCTGTTATTATTGCACGTCGTTTAGCGGCCACAGGACCTATTTATGGAGGCATTGTTGCTTCACGTATTGTAGCTGATTTAAGTCTTGCTGTTAGTCCTAATGATGTGATATTACCCATATAGAGGCTTGACCTTGCTGCCATGAAACTGCATCATTTTGTTACTTCTGATTCCTGCCAGGGAAAATTAATTTATAGGATGTTTTTCGCTGACGGGGATGAGAGGGCAATCCCCATGCCACAACTTGGTTTGTTCAATATTTACATGGGATCATGGTCTCACACCAAGGAGGTGTTGGACGAGCAGCTGCAGTTGCTTGGTTTCCACGAGCAGCACGACCCCGAGGAGCAGGAGGACGACGAGGCGCCCCATGAGAACTACACCACGCATTATCCAGGCGCATCGAGCTCGTACCAGGGAGGAGGCCCCTCATCGTCACACTTTGGAGACGTCACTTCATGGCGGGGCTGGAATTGAGCCCCACTTAGGCCAAAAGCCTAAGCTTGGGGGAAGGTATACCGACATCACACACTCATATATATATATCGTATTCAGTCGGTTCTTTGTACATTCACATTTTCTGTTTCCCTCTCTTTTTTTGTTATCGTTGTTTTGTTTTCGCTTTCCAAAACACAAAAAGACCCAAAAAAAACTGTTGTTTCTCTCTATGTGTTTTTTTAGTTGGTTTGCTTTATCCTTTAGTTGCACTTTAATATTCAAAAACCCAAAAATATTTTGTTTTGTTTGCTTTATTTTGTTCTTGTTTCGTGTCAAAAAACCCAAAAAGAGTTTGATTTGTTTGCCTGTTCTCTTTTGCTCGTGTTTTTAATTTGAAAAAACCCAAAAATATTTGTTGTTCTTCTTTTGTTTTGTAAAGTTTGCTGCAGAGTTCAACAGTCGTCCGTGACTCCATTGGAGCTTGGTTTTTATTATATATTATTCGAGCCACAAGTGAAGAGCAATAATGACGATCTATGACAATTCAAGTTGTGGTGATAGGCTGGTATGAACTCTATTTGTTTTCATTTTTGTACATATACCCATCCACGTGAGCATGCTTAGTTTGTTCATATAAGATATATGTGATTTAATGGCTGCTTAATAGTTCGTGATCTCTCATGTTTTGTTCCAATTTATTAATAGTAAATGACCAGTCGTATAAATATTTGTTCGCATTGTTCTATTCGTAGAAGGGTATGACATTGTGGTAGCCTCCTCTGACTGTTTCATTTCAATCGACTTGGCACATGCTCACGCATGCTAAGACTGAAAACAAAAAGTCAATAAGCCTCGATTATTTATTTTGCCTCAGAGTTCTAGTATCAATTTTATGTCTCAGTTAATTTTACTTTGTCGCAAACATGATTATGGTAATTATTGCTCTCTTGATTGTCGCTTCCCAGTCTATTGCTAGCCTTCACTTGCACTGAGTATGAGCTCTACTCGTGCCTCCAAATCCCTGAAAACCAAGTTATTCCATAGAGTCCACTATAAATTCCTATGTATGGTATTTCCTGCCATTCCAAGTAAATTTGCATGTGCTACCTTTAAAACCTTCAAAATTACTCCTGCTTTGTGTTCCTGTTTTTGTTCATGAGGACGTAAATAGAAAATCTTTATCTCACTTGTTGATTGGATTTCACACCTTGGACTAGTGGCTTCATCCGCTTATCCAATTGATAGAAGAGCTGGCAGCGGGGTGCCCAGCCTCAAATTAATACACACAAAATCTCTTCACTATTTTTGCCCCTGATTTATTAGTCAAAGCATAATTGTGTAAACAAAAGAGAAAGAGGGATGACCTTCTACACCAGTCAGCGTCCTTCATATGGGAGCCGCTCTTGTGAAATCTAGTTGGCTTGTGACGTACTGTATTCTCTGTTTACCATTTGTTGACATGAACAACCACCTCTCAAAATTGTTTTACTTCTGTTTCATGAAAAAAGAAAAGCTCTAGCACATGTGAATCCCTGCTTCCCTCTGCGAAGGGCCAATCCTTTACTTATAGGAAGAGTCTCCACCATATTCTTTGAGAACCTTCTTGAGAGCATAATTGTCATTCTTAGTGTGATGTGTTTGTCCCAAAGCACGGTTGATTGTGATATAATCTTGATACTTGCATCTTTTGATATCTTTACTTCTAGTCTTCCCTTGAACTTCAGAGGTGCCCTGGCATTTATGTTTTGCCCCACACATAAGGGGAAGCGAGATACCACTTTGTCAGATCCTATTATGAATATTACAATCTTGCAAATAGTTATGCTTCATGTTGTTTATTATTAATATGTTGCTTTCTCTTCATGGTTTGCATAGCTATTAAGTGACAGTATCTTGCATGTATCTTATCATGAGCATAATTAAGTATTTGATCATATAGTGAGTATATTTACATCATATGAAGCAAATGTGTTCGTAAAAGTTCTTTTATCGCACTCAGTTGTTAACTGAATTGCTTGAGGACAAGCAATAAGCTAAGCTTGGGGGGAGTTGATACATCAAAAACGTATCTACTTTTCCGAACACTTTGCTGATGTTTTCCCTCTAAACTTGTGTGTTTTGAATGCAACTAACACAGGACTAACGTTGTTTTCAGCAGAATTACTTTGGTGTCTCGTTTTTGCGAAGAAAATCAACTTTTAGGAAAATACCCGGAAACGAAGTGGAAGTCCATATTTTACCCGAAGACTCCCGGAGCCAAAAGATGAGTCGGAATGGGGCAAGGGGGTGCCCTCACCATCCCCAGGCGCGGCCAGGGTGGGCCCACGCCTGGGCATGGTGAGCCCACCTCGGGCACCCCCTCGGACCCCCCTTTCGACTATATATGCCCCGAAACCTAAAAACCCGAGGGGGTTCGATCGTTTTCCAGAAAGAAGTCCGTAGCTCCGCCGCCATCGCGAATCCTTTTTCGGGGTTAAGAAACTCCGTTCTGGCACCCTGCCGGGACGGGGAATTGGAGGAGATCATCGCCATCGTCATCACCAACGCCTCTCCATCGACCATCCATGTTTCTCCCATCCATGTGTGAGTAATTCCCCTGCTGTAGGCTGAAGGGGATGGTAGGGATTGGATGAGATTGTTCATGTAATAATGCCGTGATTGTTAGGGAATAGTGCCTAGTATCCTCTATTAGTGTTATTGACATTGTTGCAACTTGTTATGCTTAATGCTTGTCACTTTGGGCCCGAGTGCCATGATCTCGGATCTGAACATGTTATTGAATCACGATGATAATTATTGTTTCTTGATCATATATACCTGCAAGTTGTTTACACATATTGTTGTCCGGATCCCGAGGCCCCGAAGTGACAGAAATTGGGACAACCGGAGGGGATGGCTGTGATGTGAGGATCACATGTGTTCACGGAGTGTTAATGCTTTGCTCCGGTGTTCTATTAAAAGCAACACCTTAATTACAGTAGTTCCCTTGAGGCCCCGCTGAAAACGGATTGGTAGGACAAAATATGTTGTGCAAGTTCTCATTGCGAGCATGTACGACTATTTACGGAACACATGCGTATGGTTACTTAGTGCTTGGATGCTTTATCTTATTTATCTGCAATGCCCATGTCTTGATTATTATATGAACTATCTTATCCATGCAACACCCGTCCATCTATCCCTATGCCTACAGTATATAATCCCGCTGTTTACTTTAAACACTACAGCTGTTGTTTTCATTTCACTGCTGCTATTATTTCACTACTGCTACTATAAAACTGTTACTACTGATAAACCACTGCGAACAAGTCTACTTTTAGGTGCAGGTGAATTAACAACTCATTTATTAAGGCTCACAAATATTCTTTGACTCCCCTTGTGTCGAATCAATAAATTTGGGTTTTACTTCCCTCGAAGACTGTTGCGATGCCCTATACTTGTGGTTCATCACTCATCCCGCCGGATCTCCACAGTGAGCCCTGCTGAGGGGCCGGGAGCTGGTTAGGGAGCACAGAGATGCGCGCGAGGTTCTCAGGGACCACCATTGGGACTCCACCCAGATCGATGTAGTAGAAGATCGAATTCACTCCATGGAGCTCGAGGCGAGGGCGCCGCGGCGGAGCCGCCGGAACCGAGCACGTGGTCAAGCGGTGACCAGGATCACCGCAGCGAAGGCAACACTCAGGTTGTGTGCACTCAGACCGGAAGTGTCCAAATACCCCATAGTTAAAGCACTGGATCCTCGACGGGGAGCTCCCCCCACCCTCCGCTGAGAGTGGGTCGCGCCCAACCCCGTCTGGATCGAGGGACGTGGAGCTCCCGTCGTGACATCGGTGGACAACATCGGTGGGATCCCCGTCTAGCTCTCGCCAACGCCATCCACCCCCAGCTGTCACGACCTCTTCTTCTTCTTCTTGTTCGCCGTCTTCCTGTTAACGGTTGCGGACGTGGCGGTAGCGACAACTTCCTACGACGTCCTCTCCGAACCCTGCCCATGCACAGTCCAAGGAGAACCTGGCCCCAACTATGTAACATCCCAAGTATGAAAAATAGCCTTTAGAATGTTTGCTCTCTGTTATTTTATGTTTTGCATCATGGCATCATGTTGATTGCAATTGTTTTGCTTGTTTTCCTTTTGTTTTCCAACTGTTTTCATTTGTTTTCCTTTGTTTTCTATTTGAATTTCAAACCAAAATTCAAACCTTTTGTTTCATCCTTGTGATGTTACAATTTCCAAAATCATATTTCAACTAAAAACAACCATTTGTTTCCATTAAAGTGTGATTCCAAAACTATTGTTTTGTTTCTATAAAAATGCATCCAATAATCAGACCCTTTTCAAATTCAATTAATTTCCAAAACAACAACCCTTTTGAAAGTTATGAAAATTGCAAAACAAATCAATCATTTGTTTCCATTAATCCATAAGTTTCAACCATTAAAATTATGGCTTTTAATAATTTAATTAATCCAAACTTAATTCAATTGTTATTTCAAATTCAAATCAAAAACATCAAACATCACCCAATTTGAATGTTGCAAATTAACAAAACAATTTCAATCCTTTGTTTTCATTTTAAACTAAATGTCCAATCCAATTTAAATTTTGTTTCAAATAATTCACTTAATGATAAACTCCATCCAATTTGAATTAACTCACAAACATCATTTAAAATTTGAAACTTTTGGAAAACAGAAGTTGACATTTGGTTGTTGTTGACCTAACTATCCTAACCAATTTTTTCCAAATCTTTCTTAACTCAAAAACCCATCAAATTCTTCCTATTTCTAATCCTGCAAAAAAAAAATATAATAACAAAACAAAAATAGAAAAAGGGAGAGAGAGAGCACCAGCAGCCAACCAGGCCCAACCCATTTTCCCCCTTGGCCTGGTACCTCCTCGAGGTCGTCATCAACCTCTGTACGGCGCCATCAGAAGATGTCCATGTCGGTTCAGAAAATGGAGCAACGGCTGAGCTCTTCCCCCCTATAAGTCCTACCCGGTGCCCTAGGGTTTCCCCTACCCCTCTTCTTCCTTCCCTCTTCCCTCTCCCCGCCTCCAGCCTCTTCTTTCTCCCTCCCTTTCTTCTCTGTTGCTCCCCTCTCTGAATTTCATCTCCCTGTACTGAACCTGTACCGAGCACCCGTCCCTCCGGTGATCGTCGGAGCTCCGGGCTCCCTCCGGCCCGGGCGACCGCGGGAATGGAACCCCACGGCCGCCCTCTTCCTCCTCCCCCCTCGGCACGGGCCGGGAGGGGCTGTGCCGCCGCCGCTGTCCGCGACATGCAGCCGGTCGGCTGCTGCACGACCCCCTCTGCTCCGCCCGCCTCCTTCCGCTCGAGGGCACCAGGTGAGTCTCCTCCCCTCCGTCTCCCCTCGTCTCTCCTCTCCCCCTTGGCCGCTCCCCTCCGCCACCATCGCCCCACGCCCCAGCGCCCTAACGAGAGAAGCAGACCATGGCGGCCTCCTCTCTGATCGCAGGCAACTGCACGTTTGCGTTTCAGTTAAAAAGAGCCACAACCCGCACGTTATACCCCCTCCTTCCCCGTAGCAATCACAAACCAATCACCACCCCACTGGCAGAGACCCCCAGCGCGCATCAGGAGGTGGGGGGTTCGAGTCCCCCCTCCCACAAAATAAAACCCACTTTTATTTTGCAATGTTTTGGTACAGGAACTTCCAGGAAATCACAGTTAGGCCCCTGCAATTTATTTCTAGCCCCTGTAAAAATATTTTCCAAGTCCCTAGATTCATAAAAATGGCAGATTTGCACCAAATCTTGTAAATTGCATAAGAAAATCATTTTAACTCCAATTTTAACTTTTTAAATATGTTTTCTGTCCCAAATTAAATGTTCTATCCAAATATAAAATTTGTTTACTGTTTTGAATATTTTAAATTGGTGAAACATTTGAATTCTTGTTAAATTCACTTAAACTTGCAAAATTCATAACTTGAGCATAAAAATTCCAAATTCAACAAACTAAATATGTTTTCCAATAAAATTTTCATGTACTTTCCAAATATAAATTTTGTTTGCTGTTTTGAATAATTTAAATTGCTGAAAACAACTGTTTCTTGTTTATTGCATTTAAAATTGCCAAAATAATAACTTGCTCATTTTAAATCCAATTTCAACAAATGAAATATGTTTTCCATGCAAAATTAAACCACCTTTCCAAATATAAAATTTGTTCCATGTTTTGAATAATTAAAATTGGTTAAATGATTTAAACCTTGTTTAAATCATTTAATATTGCTAAATTCATAACTTGACCAACTTAAATTCTTTTGGAACATATAAAATATGTTTTCAAACCATAAAAGCATAAAATTTTCAAATATGAATCTCACTTACTGTTTTGAACAAATAAAAATTCAAATAAGTTCATGTTTGAATTAAATTCATTTAATTCTTGCTTAAACTTGTTTAATTCATAAATACTTTATTTGAAATCCTTTTTCAACAAGTGAAACATGTATTCCAACTAAAATCTTGTTTTCTTTTCAAATATAAACTTTGTTATCTATTTTGAACCAATTAAAGTGGTGAAAACAACAAATGCTTGTGTGACACCTTTAAGGAACCAAAATTTCATAACTTAATAAATGAATTTCCAAACTTGGTCAACCTTATTTCCAATTGCTTCTATTGTTGTTGTTTTGCTGTTTTCCTCATCCATGCATCATGCTAATTCACTTACACAATTTGATTAGTTGTAAAACAATTAATTCAACCATAATACATGGGCTTTTCATATGCAATCCAAGTGCATATGGGTCCATTTAAATTGTTGTTACCATGTCAACTAGTTTATTTCTATGCATCCCTTAAATTGACATGCATCATCCCAGGTTTGTGCACTATGCCATGTTATTGATTGTTTGTTCTCTGCGTTGTTTGTTTGCTTCTTCTCGGATACACGACGACGTTGAGACCGACGATACTTACGACACCCCTTCTGAGGATCTAGCTCAGTACCAGGCTGCTGAGTTTGCAGGAAAGTTATCACTCACATGAACCATCGTGTTCCTTTCAACATTGGTTACCGATACTTTCCGTTGTCTATTCTGCTAGCCCTATGAATAGTTGCTTCTGTTACGAACCTATCACATGTATCCTTTAACCCTGATATTGCCTCACCTCCATACCTACAACCATTGCTTGTTGCCCGTGTCTTACTAGCATGCTTAGGGTTGTTTTGCTCGAGTCTGTTACCCGTTACTTTCTGTTACTATTTCTATTACGTTCTGGGGGCTCGATGTTTAATCAATCAATCATGCTAATGTTGTTATTAATAATAATTGATGATAAGGCACCGGCAGGAGGCCCTGTGTGGTTTTGAGGCCTGCTAGTGTCGACCCTAATAGGAAAAGGGTCTTGTCTACTGATCCATGATGAGCGCACTAACCGCATGTGGGAAGCGAGTATGGGCGCCCCCCTCAATTTGATTCGATTCGCATCTCGTCCAAATCGCCTCATTTAGTCCGTGTTTTCCATTTGCCGCATGCATGTTTTTGCGAGCCCAGGCCAGGGTGGAACTTTTGTAGTCGGCATATAGGGGGACACGTTCTTAGAGTGCTATGAGGGTCCCCTTTCTTCGGGGCTCGATTAGCCGTGCGCCCAAGGTGCTTTGGGCTTGATGCGAAGAAGAGTTGAGTTGTGTTGAGTACCTCGCTTGGTGGGTTTGATTCCCGTCTGGCGGGATATTCTTACGTGTACGGCCAAATTGGTGCAACCCTGCAGGGATAAATCTTCTCGAGAAGCCGTGTTTTCCGCGGTTATGGACTACTTGGTGGAAGTACTGGCTAACAAGTACTCAGGACAACTTAAACCTAATGATTAACAACCTTACACCCAATGATTAACAACTTGACTAGTAATAGGCTTATTGACACAATAATCTGAACCATCATTATTTCAACTGTGTGAGTTATCCTCGGATTGCTTCTTTGGATAAGGGGCGAGATCCAGGATGGGTTTGTTTGGTGGTTAGCTATAGTTGGTTACGATACCCGATCTTATCTCCTTTCTGTTAGCCGGAAGTTGTAGTATGTTTCTGTAGTTGGTTAGAGCAGCCAGTTGCAGCATCTTTATATCCCCTTCCTTCCGTTGAACCCAAAGCATCTGTGCTTGGTGCTGACGGGTTACATTTTGGTGAACTGTGAGTCTTGCTTGCCAGTACGTCTATGTACTGACCCCTTTGGGGCTGTGGTTTCCGCAGACGACGTTTCCAAGGATCTCCATGGTGGCTACTACGTGGAGTATGACGAGACTGCTGACGATTAGATAGCGGACCCGGGCAGGATCCGAGACTTCGTGGATGGGCTTCGTCTGTTCGTTTCCGGCCTCTTAGGCCTATTTGGATCTTGTCTGTACTCAGACATGTTGAATGCTTCCGCTGTGATGTAATGATGTTATGTTGGGACATGTGTCCTCTGGATGATTGTGTTTGCTATCTCTGCTCTAATGAGAGCTATTTGCAACTTATTTCAATCTTTTGTGTCGTAGAGATCTGTTGTGATATCACTTGTTCCAATGCCGTTGACGTACCATGTGCGTATGTTTTGAAGTACGTCAATGGAAGTATCCTGATTTCTATGGGATGGTTTACGTCGATGCTGAACAGATAGGGGTTGGTTGTCACACATACGTGTGTTGGCCTACTCGTAAGAGGACGCGGGTGCCGGTAAGCCCCGTAATCCAATCTACTACTGTTCAACGGAACGGCGAGTATCCTTTAGAAGTCCGGGTGCGACAAATGGTATCAGAGCTTGTCTGCCTGTAGGATCCCTTTTTACTGGTCGCAGTTGAGTCTAGAAACTATTTTGTAGCTATATAGGAAAAATGAAACGTGAGAGTAGGAATTCTGTTCTTTTTCTTCTTTCCCCACCCACCCTCCCTTTTCCTGGTAAGGAAGTGCAACGTTGTTTTCCCTTCTCATCTAAACTTTCAAGTTAGGATTTCACGAATCCTGGTTTCTCTAGGATGGTTATATCTACTAGACCATAGGAATGGAGGTGGTTGTGACATGATTTATCATGTTGCCTACTCACGATTGAGAACGGAGGCGTGTAAGCCCCGGAAGCAAATCCTCTATTCCTTAAGCAGTAGATATTGATCCTTTAGAAGCCCGGATGGGTTTTCCGTAGTATCTCAGGAGTGCTTTGTTCTCGTTTTCCCGGTGTTGCTTCGTTATCATGTTCTTTTCAACATCCTTTTCGTCCGTTGAAATCTTGTTGTTGTTTTCCGGTTCAGTTCTTCTACCGGCGTCTAATCAAAACTTCCCAAATATCAAGTCTATCTGGCCAGAAAGGTTGTTGATGTTGTTGTAGTTGTTGATTCCAGGCTATGAGAGCTGGCATTCCTATCACCTGATGTTGTTTCGAGGAAGCATTCCTGAAGCACCACATTCCAGATAGTCTATTCCCCAAATGAATCAAGTTCTATCCAGCTATACACCGTCGATACAAAACCTCTCCCTTTACTTGAAAATGTTCCGGTGGTTTGCAAATTCCCTGACGTCTATCCAAGGTGCACGATGTATTTCACGTGTCACAGCTCAAGAGAATCTTCCCAAGAAGTTTCCGGACCCTTTCTTTTCTCAGTAGGAATCTCGGGGCGCGATTCCTTCAAGGGGGGGGGGGGGGCGTTTTGTAACATCCCAAGTATGAAAAATAGCCTTTAGAATGTTTGCTCTCTGTTATTTTATGTTTTGCATCATGGCATCATGTTGATTGCAATTGTTTTGCTTGTTTTCCTTTTGTTTTCCAACTGTTTTCATTTGTTTTCCTTTGTTTTCTATTTGAATTTCAAACCAAAATTCAAACCTTTTGTTTCATCCTTGTGATGTTACAATTTCCAAAATCATATTTCAACTAAAAACAACCATTTGTTTCCATTAAAGTGTGATTCCAAAACTATTGTTTTGTTTCTATAAAAATGCATCCAATAATCAGACCCTTTTCAAATTCAATTAATTTCCAAAACAACAACCCTTTTGAAAGTTATGAAAATTGCAAAACAAATCAATCATTTGTTTCCATTAATCCATAAGTTTCAACCATTAAAATTATGGCTTTTAATAATTTAATTAATCCAAACTTAATTCAATTGTTATTTCAAATTCAAATAAAAAACATCAAACAACACCCAATTTGAATGTTGCAAATTAACAAAACAATTTCAATCCTTTGTTTTCATTTTAAACTAAATGTCCAATCCAATTTAAATTTTGTTTCAAATAATTCACTTAATGATAAACTCCATCCAATTTGAATTAACTCACAAACATCATTTAAAATTTGAAACTTTTGGAAAACAGAAGTTGACATTTGGTTGTTGTTGACCTAACTATCCTAACCAATTTTTTCCAAATCTTTCTTAACTCAAAAACCCATCAAATTCTTCCTATTTCTAATCCTGCGGTGAACCTGTACCGAGCACCCGTCCCTCCGGTGATCGTCGGAGCTCCGGGCTCCCTCCGGCCCGGGCGACCGCGGGAATGGAACCCCACGGCCGCCCTCTTCCTCCTCCCCCCCTCGGCACGGGCCGGGAGGGGCTGTGCCGCCGCCGCCGTCCGCGACATGCAGCCGGTCGGCTGCTGCACGACCCCCTCTGCTCCGCCCGCCTCCTTCTGCTCGAGGGCACCAGGTGAGTCTCCTCCCCTCCGTCTCCCCTCGTCTCTCCTCTCCCCCTTGGCCGCTCCCCTCCGCCACCATCGCCCCACGCCCCAGCGCCCTAACGAGAGAAGCAGACCATGGCGGCCTCCTCTCTGATCGCAGGCAACTGCACGTTTGCGTTTCAGTTAAAAAGAGCCACAACCCGCACGTTATACCCCCTCCTTCCCCGTAGCAATCACAAACCAATCACCACCCCACTGGCAGAGACCCCCAGCGCGCATCAGGAGGTGGGGGGTTCGAGTCCCCCCTCCCACAAAATAAAACCCACTTTTATTTTGCAATGTTTTGGTACAGGAACTTCCAGGAAATCACATTTAGGCCCCTGCAATTTATTTCTAGCCCCTGTAAAAATATTTTCCAAGTCCCTAGATTCATAAAAATGGCAGATTTGCACCAAATCTTGTAAATTGCATAAGAAAATCATTTTAACTCCAATTTTAACTTTTTAAATATGTTTTCTGTCCCAAATTAAATGTTCTATCCAAATATAAAATTTGTTTACTGTTTTGAATATTTTAAATTGGTGAAACATTTGAATTCTTGTTAAATTCACTTAAACTTGCAAAATTCATAACTTGAGCATAAAAATTCCACATTCAACAAACTAAATATGTTTTCCAATCAACTTTTCATGTACTTTCCAAATATAAGTTTTGTTTGCTGTTTTGAATAATTTAAATTGCTGAAAACAACTGTTTCTTGTTTATTGAATTTAAAATTGCCAAAATAATAACTTGCTCATTTTAAATCCAATTTCAACAAATGAAATATGTTTTCCATGCAAAATTAAACAACCTTTCAAAATATAAAATTTGTTCCATGTTTTGAATAATTAAAATTGGTTAAATGATTTAAACCTTGTTTAAATAATTTAATATTGCTAAATTCATAACTTGACCAACTTAAATTCTTTTGGAACATATAAAATATGTTTTAAAACCATAAAAGCATAAACTTTTCAAATATGAATCTCACTTACTGTTTTGAACAAATAAAAATTCAAATAAGTTCATGTTTGAATTAAATTCATTTAATTCTTGCTTAAACTTGTTTAATTCATAAATACTTTATTTGAAATCCTTTTTCAACAAGTGAAACATGTATTCCAACTAAAATCTTGTTTTCTTTTCAAATATAAACTTTGTTATCTATTTTGAACCAATTAAAGTGGTGAAAACAACAAATGCTTGTGTGACACTTTAAGGAACCAAAATTTCATAACTTAATAAATGAATTTCCAAACTTGGTCAACCTTATTTCCAATTGCTTCTATTGTTGTTATTTTGCTGTTTTCCTCATCCATGCATCATGCTAATTCACTTACACAATTTAATTAGTTGTAAAACAATTAATCCAACCATAATACATGGGCTTTTCATATGCAATCCAAGTGCATATGGGTCCATTTAAATTGTTGTTACCATGTCAACTAGTTTATTTCTATGCATCCCTTAAATTGACATGCATCATCCCGGGTTTGTGCACTATGCCATGTTATTGATTGTTTGTTCTCTGCGTTGTTTGTTTGCTTCTTCTCGGATACACGACGACGTTGAGACCGATAATACTTACGACACCCCTTCTGAGGATCTAGCTCAGTACCAGGCTGCTGAGTTTGCAGGCAAGTTATCACTCACATGAACCATCGTGTTCCTTTCAACATTGGTTACCGATACTTTCCGTTGTCTATTCTGCTAGCCCTATGAATAGTTGCTTCTGTTACGAACCTATCACATGTATCCTTTAACCCTGATATTGCCTCACCTCCATACCTACAACCATTGCTTGTTGCCCGTGTCTTACTAGCATGCTTAGGGTTGTTTTGCTCGAGTCTGTTACCCGTTACTTTCTGTTACTATTTCTATTACGTTCTGGGGGCTCGATGTTTAATCAATCAATCATGCTAATGTTGTTATTAATAATAATTGATGATAAGGCACCGGCAGGAGGCCCTGTGTGGTTTTGAGGCCTGCTAGTGTCGACCCTAATAGGAAAAGGGTCTTGTCTACTGATCCATGATGAGCGCACTAACCGCATGTGGGAAGCGAGTATGGGCGCCCCCCTCAATTTGATTCGATTCGCATCTCGTCCAAATCGCCTCATTTAGTTCGTGTTTTCCATTTGCCGCATGGATGTTTTTGTGAGCCCAGGCCAGGGTGGAACTTTTGTAGTCGGCATATAGGGGGACACATTCTTAGAGTGTTATGAGGGTCCCCTTTCTTTGGGGCTCGATTAGCCGTCCGCCCAAGGTGCTTTGGGCTTGATGCGAAGAAGAGTTGAGTTGTGTTGAGTACCTCGCTTGGTGGGTTTGATTCCCGTCTGGCGGGATATTCTTACGTGTACGGCCAAATTGGTGCAACCCTGCAGGGATAAATCTTCTCGAGAAGCCGTGTTTTCCGCGGTTATGGACTACTTGGTGAAAGTACTGGCTAACAAGTACTCAGGACAACTTAAACCTAATGATTAACAACCTTACACCCAATGATTAACAACTTGACTAGTAATAGGCTTATTGACACAATAATCTGAACCATCATTATTTCAACTGTGTGAGTTATCCTCGGATTGCTTCTTTGGATAAGGGGCGAGATCCAGGATGGGTTTGTTTGGTGGTTAGCTATAGTTGGTTACGATACCCGATCTTATCTCCTTTCTGTTAGCCGGAAGTTGTAGTATGTTTCTGTAGTTGGTTAGAGCAGCCAGTTGCAGCATATTTATATCCCCTTCCTTCCGTTGAACCCAAAGCATCTGTGCTTGGTGTTGACGGGTTACATTTTGGTGAACTGTGAGTCTTGCTTGCCAGTACGTCTATGTACTGACCCCTTTGGGGCTGTGGTTTCCGCAGACGACGTTTCCAAGGATCTCCATGGTGGCTACTACGTGGAGTATGACGAGACTGCTGACGAGTAGATAGCGGACCCGGGCAGGATCCGAGACTTCGTGGATGGGCTTCGTCTGTTCGTTTCCGGCCTCTTAGGCCTATTTGGATCTTGTTTGTACTCAGACATGTTGAATGCTTCCGCTGTGATGTAATGATGTTATGTTGGGACATGTGTCCTCTGGATGATTGTGTTTGCTATCTCTGCTCTAATGAGAGCTATTTGCAACTTATTTCAATCTTTTGTGTCGTAGAGATCTGTTGTGATATCACTTGTTCCAATGCCGTTGACGTACCATGTGTGTATGTTTTGAAGTACGCCAATGGAAGTATCCTGATTTCTATGGGATGGTTTACGTCGACGCTGAACAGATAGGGGTTGGTTGTCACACATACGTGTGTTGGCCTACTCGTAAGAGGACGCCGGTGCCGGTAAGCCCCGCAATCCAATCTACTACTGTTCAACGGAACGGCGAGTATCCTTTAGAAGTCCGGGTGCGACAAACTGGTTCCGCGCCCCGGCACCCGCACGGTCGGACATCCAAGTCACAGTCGCCCGTCCCTGTCCAATCGATCGGCGCGGGGGGGGGGGAGGAACCAGCAGCTGCCCGTCGCTGCATGAGCTCCTCGTGGACCTCTGCCTCCCTCCGCATCCCGACCGACGAGACCTCCGGCGAGGAGACCGCGGTAGAGACTTCCCACGGTGGCGAGCCTCTAGCAGAGCTGACGAGCGGCGCGTCGACGTCGAAGGAGAATGGCGAGGCGCGCGCAGGCGAACGAGGGCGCCGCGCCGGCGGCCGGTACATGCGACGGGACGGGGAGCGGGAGGCGGCGGGGTCCGGCGACGGAGAGTGGGCGCCGCGGCAGTGGTGGACATCGGCGTCTTCCTCCTCTGGTCGGCTCCGTTTCATGGCGACGGTGGCGGCGAACGAATGCGTCAGGGGAGGCGGCGGCGGGGTCAGGACGATGGAGCGGGCGAGGTGAGTGTGTCGGCGGATGGACCGAGATTAGCAAATTGTAAGGCGACCTACGCCTAGCACTGCCCTTTCCATTACTTGAACGGAAATAACATCATCTTTTACAAACACAAACAACAAAAGATAGGGGGGAGGAGAAAGGAAGCGGGGTTTTTTTTTGACATTAAAGGAAGCGGGTTGGGGCACCATCACGACTGCAGAAGTCCCCCGATTCGGAGAAACTTCGCCGTGGGGCAAAAACCAGATGCCACCTTACACCAGTGAGTCCAAACTACACCACGGAACAATAAGAGAAGCTAACTGGCAACAACAACCAACCACTAAATCCACAAAACCAGCTAAAAGGAACCAACAAGTGAAAAACCACAGCATACGACAAGAGATACTTCGAACAATCTTCAGAACTCCCTCACTGGACAACCTCCAATCCAGCACGAAATCAAGCTCCAGTGATCATCAAAGTTGGCCGAAATTCGCTCACATGCCCTTTGATGTGTCACTGAGACCTATTATGTAATATCCCCGCCAGATATCCTAAATACGTGGTGAGATTATTTTTATAAAATGATGTATTACTTAAAAATTTCAAACATTACACCCCGGCCTTGCATAATTGATATCCACACAGCCCCCAACAAACATTTTTAGAAGAAAAAAACGCAACGAAGTACGATCTAAAAGAAGTAAAGCACCTATGCCGATGGAGGTCTATTCTGGAAATCAAGTGGCCACCAATGTTTGATAAAAAATATCACCCGCCACCTTTTTTAGTTTTGCATATGTCTTCACAAAAAGTACGATACTCTGACCATTGTAATATGGACCACGAATGGTATTAACCGGTACATTAATTGAAAACGAGAGAACTTTCTTTTGAAATGGTCTTGAGAGAAATTTTTATTATTGAAAATCTTGTCATTTCTACGCAGCCAAAGCGATCATTAGCAGCTAGCGCTCTCACGCTCATAATAGTGCTAAACCTATTATCGATCTCACGTAACCTATTTCCAAACACATTTGCTGTGGACTTGGGAGGATATAAATTAGAATCTATCTGGATCGCTGACCAAATAGAACGTGCAAACGTGCATTTAAAGAATTAAGTGTTTTATTGTCTTTTGATGTTGTCAAAAAAAGCAAACGCACTGCATACTTAAATGCCAGTTTCGCTTAAGAATTTTTGTTTTGTTAAAATGACACCATTACGAATATACCACACACATATTTTTAGTTTTAGCGGTATCTTCATTTGCTCTATATTTATTTATTGCTATCGGCTGGAACTTCGGAATTGACCAACACCTTATGCGTGAAATATATCAAGAATTTACCATTCACATATAAATTCTAGCGAAACACATTGGACCCTTATGACAACTCAACCGATGACAGTTGATCTAACAAGGCGTTCCAAGATACAAGTCTCGATTCGATTAAATCTTGCATGAACGTCACATCGGGGGAGGGGGGTAAGTCCTACATAACCGTGGCTATAGTATCCCCTTTATGACGTACAATGTTGTATAGTGTCAGATATTGTTCTCGGAGAGTGCTATTTCATAACCATTTATCCTCCCAAAATCTGATTGCTGATCCATCCATAATCTTAGATAATCCAAAGCGAAAAAAATGTTTCTTCGTCGCCATCAGGCCAACCCAAAAGTGAGAATCTTTAGGTTTCCAATAGACTTGAGATAACGCTTTTGTGCTAATGCTTAAAGAACGTTTTCCAAAAACCATTCCATAAGCAACTTAAACAACCACTAATCGAGCAAAAATGAGTTCTTAACCCGAAGGTCATGAATACTCGGTCCTCCTTGATCTATAGGTCGGCATACGGCATTTGATTTAGCCAATCTATATTTATTTTTTCTCACCATCCCCTTTCCAAAATAATCTTGATCAGAAGTAATCCAATCATTGAACAACTCTTTTGGGAAGTTGGAAAAAGGATATCATATATAGTACTCCCTTCGATCCCAATTAAGTGTCGCAAATTATATACAAATTTGTGTATGGCTAGTTCATTTTGTCCGATACTTAAAAAGGATCGGAGGTAGTATCATGTTTGTTAGTATCGAATATATGAGAACCAACCCCCATACAGAGATAGTAACATTCCTTTCCATCTAGTTTGCCTCTTTTGTGGACGTTCTTCGACATGCTTTCATTCCTCATTGGCCAATCTCCTATAATTTATATTTATACACAATTACTTAATAGGAAACTGAACTTGCTCACACCCAAAAGTTCGGCATATAGAGCAGCTATGTCCTGGGAATGGCTAAATAAAAATAATTCACTATTATGGAAATTGATTTTTCAACCTCGATAATTGTTGGAGATATGCTCCGGAGAAAATAATATTCATTTATTATTCTATCTCCAAGTTCAAAATTAGGTTTATGTCTCATGCTACAACCGCTATAGCACTTGAAAAATGAGTTTTCAAAGGAAAATCTTTGTGCGTGTGTGAAGACACAAACAAACAAGTGTTTCCAATCTTGTCTCTAAGATTAGCTTATGCTTTGTGAGATGGTCATGTTTTCCTAATCATGGACTTGGTTAAAAGTCTAGCAAAACATAAGAGTTTATTCTTAGGGTAACAATACTATTGAATGAACCCAAGTATATGATCTTGCTAAAAGCTACTAAACAATTGTAATATATTTTAGTAAATTACATATGAAGTTGTCATTGACTATAATTCCTATACTATGAAAACATCTAGTGACTACACGATCGAAAGTTATGCTTTAAATATCTTCAACCGTCTTGCCGTAACTAGGGATATAAAGATGATATCTGGGTATCTAGAAAGTGTAATGGAATTGATACCGTTCAATTTTAGTACTTAACTCATCTAGATGATAGAGAGACACATGCTCCGTGCCCTCACAGTATCATTGATGTCAACCAATCGTCTGGCCAGACACAATGTGATTTATCACAAGGACATCGGGGACATGGATGAGAAAAGAGGACGATATTGGTAACGATTTTATATGTGTCATGATCAAAGAGTTTGATCATACTAGATCACATAGTATCACCTCGTGATATCGTTGGTATCATGAAGTTAAGGGAGTAAGTGCAATGAGTAACTTAGAAGGTTTCCTCGATCTTCGTGAACACACAGGATCCATCATGTGCATCCACGGTCCTTTTGTTGCTTATTGTTCGATAAGTTCCCGAACATGTCTATGTGTTATCGAAACTTTTTGGGTGACACACTAAAGCCATGTTAATCCTTAATTTAGAGAATAAAAAAGTTATTGGTTTTATGAATGTTTGATGTCTATACGATGTCACATAAAAAAGTCCGGTGTCAATCAAAGTGGTTCGGGGAAGTTACTATAAGGGAGAAAGGATATCGGTGTTTGGAAGAATTTTATGTCAGAGATAACGGAGGATATGAGATGTCCTAGGATGTTACAAATATGTTTATAATATCAGTAGATAAAGTCGATGATTTTATCTATAAGGTTCATAAGGTTCTGGTAAAGTTTGGGGCAAAAACCGAGAAGATGGGAAGTGCCGGAGGGGGACATAATTTCCCACATGGCTGCTGGTGGGGACTGACAGGTGGGCCCTAGGGTCACCTAGCAAGGTACATGGAACCTATCAAGGGTTTTCCTAAATTTATTTGAAGGGAAAAGCAAAAATAAAGGGAAAGATAAAAGGGGGGTGGAGGTGGAGTCCAATCCGATTCCCCCCAAGACAGGTTCCCCCTTCCTCCACCTATAAAAAGACCTCAAAGATCATCTTCCGTTTTGATAATTGATGACATCATAACTAAAGGACTAATATCTATCTTGAGCATGTGCATGGTTTGTTTGATACTTAAACAAATGCCAAAATACTCCCAATAATATTCTCAAAGGCATTACAACATTTATCCAAAAGGAAAGAGCTTAAAAGACAAATTTGGGAAACTGTTTCTACAGGTAGCGGAGGCTCCGGCGAAACCACCGGTAGCTACGCCCCCTGATGTTTCTCAGCACATTCCGAGGTGAGGGTTCCAGTGGTGGTACCGGTGGTACCTCCTCCAAAACCCCCTTTGGGTGGCTCACGGCGGAGCCCAAGGGGGAGACCACCGCTGGTACTGTTTGGCGGAACCTCCGGTGTTCACACCGGTACCTCTACTTGTCCAACTGAGCTACATGTGGGGGTTTTCTACCGGTGGAGGATCCGCAAAAACCATGTTTGGGTGCATCACAGCGGATGGCGGAACCCACCGGTACTACCGGTGGACGGAACCTCCACCGGAACCACCGGTACCTTCGCCACAGAAGAACCAACAAAGAATAAAAGGATCCACGCGGGCTAAAGTTTGTGAAGACCACCGGTGGTACTAGTTCAAACACCGGTACCTCCGGTGCAGCGTGGGAGTGGCCAACGACCAGATTTGGGGAAGAGGTATTTAAATCCCTTCCCCTACCTCTTAAATGCCAAGCTTTCCACACACTCTCTCTCTCTCTCTCTTAGCCATTAATGCAAGCTTCACCCTCCTAGATCTCCCTCTCCAACCACCCAATAACTCCATAACTTTGTGGAGAGCTAGAGGAGACCTAGATCCATGATTCCACCAAAGGAATTGCAAATCCATCCACCACATCCTGGTAGATCTAGAATCCTCCTTGAGGCCTAGAAACCTTAGTATATCTTGTGCTTGTATCTTCCACCTTGTTGCAAAGAAGCTTTGGATTGGTTGAGAGCCTCCATCCACCTTGTGGAGTGTCCTCAACCTCGTGTAAGGGTTTGGTCAACACCTTCAAGTCGAACTCATAGTAGAAACAAGAATCTCTCTCACTGGAGAAGCTCAAGGAGAATAAGGTGTGCACACCCGTGCTATTGAGGAGCGCCTAGTTGGCTCCCCACCTCTCCAACGTAGACATACTTCTCTTGAGAAGGAACTATGGGAAACATATCCTTGTATCCTTGTTTACACTTGTGGTTTATCTTGTTACCTTTCGTTTTACTTCCGTTGCGTATCTTATCTTGTATCACATAGGTTGCTCACCTAGATGCACATCTAGAGAACCTTGTATTACTTGTTTAGCCAAAACTAAAAGGAAAAGAAGAAAATTTAGTAGTCAACCTATTCACGCCCCCTCTAGTTGACCATAGTGCACTTTCAATTGGTATCAGAGCCTCGGCTCTTACTAAGGGCTTAACCGCCTAAGAGTATAATGGTCAATGAAAATGATCCCGACGGTTCTAATGTGGAAATCGCCAAAATGGCCGACACTATAACTAACCTACAAGAAACGGTTGGAACTATCCAAACCGAATTGTCCAAGGTTAGATCTAGTGTGGGCTCGGAGGTTTCTAGCATAAATAAGATGTTGGAGGCCATGATGGGGAAAACCAAGGAGCTCAAGGAACCCCCCCCCCACCGCCAATGATGATCCCATTCTGTACATCGCCGAAATGGAAGCTAACATTGCTTTAGCCAAGGAAAAAGCCGATAAAAAGGCTAAGAGCGGTGGGAGTTCCGAAGGCTCCAAGTCTCAAACGACTAATGGTTAGGGGTCTAACTCAAGAGTTCCACCACCCGCCAATTATGACTCTATTCACCATATTGCCACAATTCCACGCATTCCAAATGTCGGGCTACCTCCCATGCTTAACACTAATGAATTTTCTTCTTAGAAGTTCGATGTGGAGTCTCATATTTCCGGATCTTGCACCGCCTTGTGGAGAAGTGTTCTCCATGGATTCCATCCTCATGATGCAAACAAATTGACTCCAAGAGAGGAAATTGAATTTCAACTCAATAAGACCGCTCTTGTTACCATTCAAAAGGCTCTCCCAAGAGAACATCTTGAACACATTCGTGGTATCAAGACCGCTAAGGAGGCTTGGGATAAAATTGACACCTTGTTCCAAGGGAATGATAACATCCAATCCTCGAAGTATGATGTGGCACTTGACAAGTCCGAGAACTTCGTCATGCTTGAATATGAACGTCCCTAGGAACTATATAGAAGAGTTGTCACCCTTGGCAATCAATTGAGGGATTGTGGAAAAGAGGAAATCTCCGATGAGTGGATCAAGAGAAGTTTGTCAAGGCCATAACTCCCTTTGAGAAGAATCTATCCACAAGCATCCGAAAAAGATCGGACTACAACTCACTCAACTCCATTGGTGTTCTTAGCGAGTTCATCACCATATCCCTATCTCACAAGAGTGCGGATCATGCTCTCGCCCGCTCAAGAGGTGTTAGGAAGTCTCCCAACCTTGCCTTGAAGTCTAAGGAGATTGCTCGGATAGAAGAAGTTGATGAGGAATATGAGGATGAAGAGGACTATGAAGACACATACAAGGGTGCTCACAAGTGTATTGATCTTGCCATGCACGGCAATTGGAAGAGATGGGAGGCTCATAAGTCCGGTGCTCCTGGACCCTCAAGAAACAAGGTCTACAAGAAGAAGAGGAGCGGCCAAGGACATGATACGATTGTGAAAGTGCAAATCACTTTGTCAAAGAGTGTCTTTTTGAGCCAAGAGAAGACAATGAAGGCAAGCTTGTTCGCAAGTACAAGAACAAAGCTCCACAAAACAAGAACCTTGCTAGAAGAGTCCCAAGGGATCTATATGTTCAAGAAGGGCCCACATTGGAAACATACTATTCCGGAGATGAAGGAAGATGAAGTTGTAGGTTTGGCCCAGGTCGCCATAGCTACGTCTTCCTATTCATCGATCTATCTATTCGAATACCCCAATGAGAAGGCATTGATCCGACCTACATGCTTCATGGAAAAAGACATCGTGGTAATATCTTCCACCTCCAAGCCTATTGCAACTAGTTCTCCCTAATTATTAGATTGTGTTGAAAATATTGTTGATAGTGATGAGGAGGCCGAGAATCTAGGATCATGGTTGTCTAGTCTTGAAGGTGAAACCAAAGAAAAGGTAAAGGACCTTTTGAGGCAAATTGATGATTCTAATTCTCTCATTGATGAGAAAGAAGAGATCATCATGAACTTGGAAAGTTATGGTGGCGACAATGAGAACAATAACAAGGAGCTTGTAGAAGCTCTAGACAAAGAAAGAACCATGAGAGCCTCTCTTGAAGAGAAACTATCTAGTCTAGAAGAGACTTATGATATTAGTATCTCCAAACTTAGGAAGGATAATGAAAAATCTATTGCTTTGCTAATTTTTTTTGAAGAAGAAGAGTTGAAGCTAGGTATAGCTTATGAGAGTCTTGTTGAGCGTCATGAAAAACTAGAAAAGGAGTTCACGTCTCTTAAAGAAATTCATGACAAACTCACCATGTTTCGGAATAAGCTTCTAGCTCAATAATCTAATAAGCATGTGATACCTTCCACTAGTAGTATTGTTATCATGCCTACCTCTTGTACTACTTCTAGAATTTTAGGAGGAGAGAAAGTCCTCAATGATGCCATGAGCTCTCAAGGAGCTAAGAAAGGGAAGGAAGGACTTGGCTTTGTGGCCAAGTCAAAGAAGAAGAACAAGAAGAAAACAAAGAATGCTACCTCTTACTCTCAAAATATTATGTTTGTGAAGGAGGGAGAGGTGACGAAGGAGAACGAGACCAACTCCATTGTGGGTGGTGATACCTCTAGAGGGAGCATCACTCACAATGACTTTGCCGGAAAATATAACCCCTCTTATGTACTCATGAAATCTAGAGATGGTCATGTTATGCTAAATAGGTTGGTACTTCTTATGGTGATGATTATCATTGGACTATTTGGGTTCTCAAGACCCTTGTTACTAACAAAAGAGGACCCATTGAAGGATGGGTACCTAAATCAAGAAATTGATCTCTTGTAGGGAAGTGCTTCCGGGTCGGGTAGATGGACGGTGGATAGTGGTGCATCCCAACATATGACCGGAAGCAATGACGCAATGAATAATCTTGAACCACCATGACCTCATCTCAATTGCGTCACTATTGGTGACAATTACGAACTTAAGGTATTGGGACGAGGCAAGGTGGATATCTCAAATGATTTATCAAAATGAGAATGTTCTCCTTGTTGAGTCCCTTGGTTATAACTTGATGTCCGTTCTCCAACTTGCAAATTGTGGTTTTACCTCTTTCTTTAATAAAGAGAATCTGATTGTCACTTGGGAAAAAAATCTTAAAGTAGCTTTTGTTGGGTTTGTCTAGAACGACATTTATGTAGTGGACTTCTCTAAAGGAGAGACGTGTGCCCTGACATGCCTAATGTCTAAAGTTTATGTGGGTTGGCTTTGGCACCTCCGGTTAGCCCACACCAATATGAGGATGTTGCATGACCTTCAAAGTGGCAATCATGTTCTAGGACTAACCAAGGCTAAGTTTGCTAAAGATCGTGTGTGTAGATCTTGCGCCTTTGCGAAGCAACATGGAGAACTTCACCCAACCATGACCAATATCTCCACCACAAGAATTCTCGAGCTCATTCACTTAGATCTCTTTGGTCCTCCATCTTATGATAGTCTCGAAGGAAATAAGTATTGTGTGGTGATAGTGTACGATTATTCAAGATATTGTTGGGTGTATTTCTTCAAGAGGAAGAGTAGACTCAAAAGAGAGTCATCGAGTTCATCACTCTAGTTGAGCGCCAACAAATTTCTTACATATTGGCTATCCGGAGTGATAAAGGCTCGAATTCAAGAACTATACCGCTGAGGGTTTTCTTAGTGAAGAGGGAATTGCTCATCAATATTCCACTCCCTATACCCCTCAACAAAATGGTATTGCGGAAAGAAAGAACCGGACTTTTGTAACATCCCAAATATGAAAACTACCCTATAGAATGTTTGATTCCTTGTTTTATTTCAAGCAATGCATCATGTCATCATTTCATTGCATTGTTTTATTATTGTTTGCATTGTTAATATTTGTTTTGCATCTGTTTTATCTTGTTTTCATAATTCAAACTCAAACAAATTCAAATGCTTGTTTTCATACTTGTTCTGTTACAACTTTTGGAACCAAAATAACAAATAAAAACACCCCTTTTATTCTTTGTTTTTCACTTCTCAATTTGTTGCTTAATCCAATCAATCAAATAAATCAATTATTTCCAAATCCTTTCCAAACTCAAACCATTTCTCAAATCTTAATCATTTGAATCCATGAAATTCACCCCTAATTTGAATTCATTAAATCCCTTTAAACCCTAAAGAAAATCCTATTGAAAAATACCTTGTTTTTCTATTATTAACCAATGTTGCAAAATTCAATTAAATTGGGTTTAATTTTAAACAGCAAGCACACATTTGAAATTTGAAAAACAAAAACTCCCAAGTGGTTGCTTTTCCACCAAGGATCTTATCCAAAATTTTCCAAATTTTTCTATCAACAACAACCTATCATTTTTATCCAAAAGCAATTGCTACAAAAAAAAACAGTACAGAAAAAAAAAAAAGGGAGAGAAGAGAAAAGGCAGCAGCTAGCTAACCTACCCCGAAGCCCAGCCCACTAACCTTTTCCAGGCCCGATACCTATCTCTCCTACCTCCGTACAGGTGCTGACGCATCCATGGTGGACAGCGACAGGCTCCTCTCCCTCCACCACTCGATCCTCCTCCCCCTCCTCTATATCTCCCCCTCTCTCCCTCCCGAGCTAACCCTAACCCTAGACGCCTCTCCCCCTCCTTTCTTCCCCAGCCGCCGCCGCCTCGAGAGGAGAACGCCTCCATGCCCTGCTGCCACGGCCGCCGTTCGCCGGACATGGCGCCGTCGCCTCCGTCACCCATCGTCCGCGTGGAGACCACCCCTGCGAAGAGGGTAATCCCCTCATCCCATTCCCGCTCATCCCCTCTCGTCTCTCTTGTGATTCGGTCACCAATTGCTTCCGTGAAGATCACCTCAAGTGCCTCTGTTCGTTCGTTTCAGTAACGATCTGCAGTACGTGCGTTTGCAGGTTCAGATACTAGCAGCGTTTGCAAGCTCAAAACCAACCAGCGCCCTATCCCTTCAACGAACCAGCAGCTAGCCCTTCTGGTTTGGAGCGCGCGCAGAGAACCAGCAGGTCTCGAGTTCGATCCCCAGCCCCAACACCCCTTTTTCGTTTTAATTCAGTTACACAGCCGCACCAACACCTTAACCCCCGCGAGCCTTCCCTTGTGTCAACACAAAGCACACCAGACCAATTGGTCTGTCCCCTATGCTCACAGAAGGAGGGCAGGGGTTCGATCCCCCACTCCCTCAAATTAAACCACCTTTTTATTTTGCATTGTTTTGGTACTGCACAAACCCCAGAATCACCATTAAGTCCCTGTACATTCCTTTTAGGCCCTGTAAAATTATTTCTAAGTCCCTAGTGCATTAAAAATGGCAGATTTGCACCCCAATTGGAAAAATGCATAATTAATTCATCCAAACCCCAAATTCAACAATTTTAGTATGTTTTCAATACCAAATTAAATGTTCTACCCAAATATAAAATTTGTTTACTGTTTTGAATATTTTAAATTGGTGCAAAATTTGAATTCTTGTCAAATTCCCTTAAATTTGCAAAATTCATAACTTGCTCATAAAAATTCCAAATTTCACAAACCAAATATGTTTTCCAATCAACTTTTCATGTACTTTCCAAATATAAATTTTGTTTGCTGTTTTGAATAATTTAAATTGCTGAAAACAACTGTTTCTTATTTATTGCATTTAAAAATTGCCAAAATAATAACTTGCTCATTTTAAATCCAATTGTCACAAATGAAATATGTTTTCCATGCAAAATTAAACCCTCTTTCCAAATATAAATTTTGTTTCATTGTTTGAATAATTAAAATTGCCTAAACAATTTAAATCTTGTTTAATTCAATTAAAATTTGTTTATTATTGTTTAATTCATAATTAAATAATCCAAAGTCCAATTTCAAAATGTGAAACATGTAATCCAACTAAAATTCGATAACCTTTTCAAATATCAACTTTGTTATTTGTTTTGCACCCTTTAACTTGATGAAAACAACAACTACTTGTTTAATGCCATTAAGTAACAAAATTTCCAAACTTGATTAATGTTTTCTAAAAATGGTTAACTATCATTCAAATTGCATTTAAATTGTTATCTTCTTGTTATTCATCATGCATGCATCATGCTAACTCACCAACACCTGATGCTTAGTGATAGAACAATTAATTCAACTCTAAAACATGGGCTTCCATATGCAACCTTTGCATATGGAATCATTTAAACTTGTGTTTCATATCAACTAGTTTATTTTGTTGCATCTATTAAATTGTCATGCATCATATTGATTGTGCACAATGCCATGATATTGATTGTTTATCTTTCTGCATTGTCTGTTTGCTTCTTCTCGGATATACGACGACGTTGAGACCGACGATACTTTCGACACCCCTTCTAAGGAGTTAGCTCAGTACCAGGCTACTGGGTTTTGCAGGCAAGTTATCACTCACATGAACCACTGTGTTCCTTTCAACATTGGTTACCGATACTTTCCGTTGTTCTTTTCTGCTAGCCTTAGTAGTAGTTGTTTCTGTTACGAACCTATCACATGAATCCCTTAAACCTGATATTGCCTCATCTCCCTTCCTACAACCCATTGTTTGAGCCTGTGCCTTACTAGCATGCTTAGGTTGTTTTGCTCGAGTCTGTTATCCGTTACTTTCAGTACTATATCTATTACGTTGTGGGGGCTCGATGTTTAATCAATCAATCATGCTAATGTTGCTATTAATAATAAACTTGATGATAAGGCACCGGCAGGAGGCCCATGAGAGGTTTTGAAGCCTGCTAGTGTCGACCCTAATAGGAAAAGGGTCTTGTCTACTGATCCATGATGAGCGCACTACCCGCATTTGGGAAGCGAGTATGGGCGCCCCCCTCAACTTGACCTGATCCGCATCTCGTCCAAATCGCCTCATTTAGTTCGTGTTTTCCATTTGCCGCATGCATGTTTTTGCGAGCCCAGGCCAGGGTGGAACTTTCGTAGTCGGCATATAGGGGGACACGTTCTTAGAGTGCTATGAGGGTCCATTTTCTTCTGGGCTCGATTAGCCGTGCGCCCAAGGTGCTTTGGGCTTGATGCGAGGAATGGTTGGTTGTGTTGAGTACCCCGCTTGGTGGAAGGGCCTTTCCATCTGGCGGGTTATTCATGAGTGTACGGCCAAATTGGTGCAACCCTGCAGGGATAATCTTCTCGAGAAGCCGTGTTTTCCGCGGTTATGGATTACTTGGTGAAAGTACTGGCTAACAAGTACTCAGGACAACTTAAACATAATGATCAAACATGTTACACCCCATGATTAATAACTTGACTAGTAATAGGCTTATTGACACAATAACTTGATTCACCTTTAATACAACTGTGTGAGTTATCCTCGGATTGCTTCTTTGGATAAGGGGCGAGATCCAGGATGGGTTTGTTTGAAGTTATCTTTCAGTTGGTTACAATCACTCGATCTTATCCCCTTTCTGATAGTTGAAAGTGATAGAACCTCTGTAGTTGGTTAGTGCAGCCAGTTGCAGCATCTTTTATATCCCCTTTCTTCCGTTGAACCCAAGGCATCTGTGCTTGGTGTTGACGGGTTACACTTTGGTGAACTGTGAGTCTTGCTTGCCAGTACGTTGTTGTACTGACCCCTTTGGGGCTGTGGTTTACGCAGACGACGTTTCCGAGGATCTACATGGTGGCTACTACGTGGAGTATGACGACGAGACTGCTGACGAGTAGATAGCGGACCCGGGCAGGATCCGAGACTTCGTGGATGGGCTCCGTCTGTTTGTTTCCGGCCTCTTAGGCCTATTTGGTTCTTGTCTGTACTCAGACATGTTGAATGCTTCCGCTGTGATGTAATGATGTATTGTTGGGGCATGTGCCCTCTGAATGATTGTATTTGCTATCTCTGCTCTAATGAGAGCCATTTGCAAGTTATTTCAATCTTTTGTGTCGTAGAGATCTGTTGTGATATCACTTGTTAAACGCCGTTGACGTACCATGTGTGTATGGTTTGAAGTACGTCGACGGAAGTGCCTTTGATCTCTAGTGGATAGTTTACATCGACGATGGAATAGCAGGGCTTGTGTTGTCGCGCATAAGCGCAGGCCTACCAGGAAGCTGGGACGTGGGAGCAGTTATGCCCCATAATCCAAGCATCTGCTATCCAGTTCGTGCGGTGAGTATCCCCTAGAAGTCAGGGTGCGACAAATGGTATCAGAGCCTGTCTGCCTGTAGGATCCCTTTTTACTGGTCGCAGTTGAGTCTAGAAACTATTTTGTAGCTATATAGGAAAAATGAAACGTGAGAGTAGGAATTCTGTTCTTTTTCTTCTTTCCCCACCCTCCCTCCCTTTTTCTGGTAAGGAAGTGTATCGTTGTTTTCCCTTCTCATCTAAACTTTCAAGTTAGGATTTCACGAATTCTGGTTTCTCTAGGATGGTTATATCTACTAGACCATAGGAATGGAGGTGGTTGTGACATGATTTATCATGTTGCCTACTCATGATTGAGAACGGAGGCGTGTAAGCCCCGGAAGCAGATCCTCTATTCCTTAAGCAGTAGATATTGATCCTTTAGAAGCCCGGATGGGTTTTCCGTAGTACCTCAGGAGTTTTGATCTCGTTTTCCCCGATGTTGATATCATGTTCTTCTCAACATCCTTTTCGTCCGTTCAAATCTTGTTGTTGTTTTCCACTTCAAATCTTCTACCGGCGTCTAATCAAAACTTCCTCGTAAACTCTTATCCAGTTAAAGTGTTATTTCATACCGGAGAATCACATTCCTTTGTGTCAACAATCTTTTCCACAACATACCACCCAAATTCTGGTTCCACTAAGCAATCAAAACTCTGTTCACTCCCCGGGATCTCAAATGTTGACTTCCAACATAAGTAAGAACAATCCAATTCTAATGGGAGGCCACATATTCCTCGTTACTCTCATGTTGATGATTCTGACATTGATGATTATTCTTGGTGTTGCATTGATGTCAATAACTCTGTTCCACCCCTATTACATATAGTCTATTTTCCAAATGAATCAAGTTCTATTCAGCTATAAACCCTTGGTGCAAAACCTCTCCCCTTTATTTGGAACTGTTCCGGTGTTTTCCAAATTCCCTGACGTCTATCCACTGTGCACGATGTGTTTCACGTCTCACAGCTCAAGTGGATCTTCCCAAGAAGTTTCCGGATCTTTTCTTTCCTCAGTAGGAATCTCGGGGCGCGATTCCTTCAAGGGGGGGCGTTTTGTAACATCCCAAATATGAAAACTACCCTATAGAATGTTTGATTCCTTGTTTTATTTCAAGCAATGCATCATGTCATCATTTCATTGCATTGTTTTATTATTGTTTGCATTGTTAATATTTGTTTTGCATCTGTTTTATCTTGTTTTCATAATTCAAACTCAAACAAATTCAAATGCTTGTTTTCATACTTGTTCTGTTACAACTTTTGGAACCAAAATAACAAATAAAAACACCCCTTTTATTCTTTGTTTTTCACTTCTCAATTTGTTGCTTAATCCAATCAATCAAATAAATCAATTATTTCCAAATCCTTTCCAAACTCAAACCATTTCTCAAATCTTAATCATTTGAATCCATGAAATTCACCCCTAATTTGAATTCATTAAATCCCTTTAAACCCTAAAGAAAATCCTATTGAAAAATACCTTGTTTTTCTATTATTAACCAATGTTGCAAAATTCAATTAAATTGGGTTTAATTTTAAACAGCAAGCACACATTTGAAATTTGAAAAACAAAAACTCCCAAGTGGTTGCTTTTCCACCAAGGATCTTATCCAAAATTTTCCAAATTTTTCTATCAACAACAACCTATCTTTTTTATCCAAAAGCAATTGCTACAAAAAAAAACAGTACAGAAAAAAAAAAGGGAGAGAAGAGAAAAGGCAGCAGCTAGCTAACCTACCCCGAAGCCCAGCCCACTAACCTTTTCCAGGCCCGATACCTATCTCTCCTACCTCCGTACAGGTGCTGACGCATCCATGGTGGACAGCGACAGGCTCCTCTCCCTCCACCACTCGATCCTCCTCCCCCTCCTCTATATCTCCCCCTCTCTCCCTCCCGAGCTAACCCTAACCCTAGACGCCTCTCCCCCTCCTTTCTTCCCCAGCCGCCGCCGCCTCGAGAGGAGAACGCCTCCATGCCCTGCTGCCACGGCCGCCGTTCGCCGGACATGGCGCCGTCGCCTCCGTCACCCATCGTCCGCGTGGAGACCACCCCTGCGAAGAGGGTAATCCCCTCATCCCATTCCCGCTCATCCCCTCTCGTCTCTCTTGTGATTCGGTCACCAATTGCTTCCGTGAAGATCACCTCAAGTGCCTCTGTTCGTTCGTTTCAGTAACGATCTGCAGTACGTGCGTTTGCAGGTTCAGATACTAGCAGCGTTTGCAAGCTCAAAACCAACCAGCGCCCTATCCCTTCAACGAACCAGCAGCTAGCCCTTCTGGTTTGGAGCGCGCGCAGAGAACCAGCAGGTCTCGAGTTCGATCCCCAGCCCCAACACCCCTTTTTCGTTTTAATTCAGTTACACAGCCGCACCAACACCTTAACCCCCGCGAGCCTTCCCTTGTGTCAACACAAAGCACACCAGACCAATTGGTCTGTCCCCTATGCTCACAGAAGGAGGGCAGGGGTTCGATCCCCCACTCCCTCAAATTAAACCACCTTTTTATTTTGCATTGTTTTGGTACTGCACAAACCCCAGAATCACCATTAAGTCCCTGTACATTCCTTTTAGGCCCTGTAAAATTATTTCTAAGTCCCTAGTGCATTAAAAATGGCAGATTTGCACCCCAATTGGAAAAATGCATAATTAATTCATCCAAACCCCAAATTCAACAATTTTAGTATGTTTTCAATACCAAATTAAATGTTCTACCCAAATATAAAATTTGTTTACTGTTTTGAATATTTTAAATTGGTGCAAAATTTGAATTCTTGTCAAATTCCCTTAAATTTGCAAAATTCATAACTTGCTCATAAAAATTCCAAATTTCACAAACCAAATATGTTTTCCAATCAACTTTTCATGTACTTTCCAAATATAAATTTTGTTTGCTGTTTTGAATAATTTAAATTGCTGAAAACAACTGTTTCTTATTTATTGCATTTAAAAATTGCCAAAATAATAACTTGCTCATTTTAAATCCAATTGTCACAAATGAAATATGTTTTCCATGCAAAATTAAACCCTCTTTCCAAATATAAATTTTGTTTCATTGTTTGAATAATTAAAATTGCCTAAACAATTTAAATCTTGTTTAATTCAATTAAAATTTGTTTATTATTGTTTAATTCATAATTAAATAATCCAAAGTCCAATTTCAAAATGTGAAACATGTAATCCAACTAAAATTCGATAACCTTTTCAAATATCAACTTTGTTATTTGTTTTGCACCCTTTAACTTGATGAAAACAACAACTACTTGTTTAATGCCATTAAGTAACAAAATTTCCAAACTTGATTAATGTTTTCTAAAAATGGTTAACTATCATTCAAATTGCATTTAAATTGTTATCTTCTTGTTATTCATCATGCATGCATCATGCTAACTCACCAACACCTGATGCTTAGTGATAGAACAATTAATTCAACTCTAAAACATGGGCTTCCATATGCAACCTTTGCATATGGAATCATTTAAACTTGTGTTTCATATCAACTAGTTTATTTTGTTGCATCTATTAAATTGTCATGCATCATATTGATTGTGCACAATGCCATGATATTGATTGTTTATCTTTCTGCATTGTCTGTTTGCTTCTTCTCGGATATACGACGACGTTGAGACCGACGATACTTTCGACACCCCTTCTAAGGAGTTAGCTCAGTACCAGGCTACTGGGTTTTGCAGGCAAGTTATCACTCACATGAACCACTGTGTTCCTTTCAACATTGGTTACCGATACTTTCCGTTGTTCTTTTCTGCTAGCCTTAGTAGTAGTTGTTTCTGTTACGAACCTATCACATGAATCCCTTAAACCTGATATTGCCTCATCTCCCTTCCTACAACCCATTGTTTGAGCCTGTGCCTTACTAGCATGCTTAGGTTGTTTTGCTCGAGTCTGTTATCCGTTACTTTCAGTACTATATCTATTACGTTGTGGGGGCTCGATGTTTAATCAATCAATCATGCTAATGTTGCTATTAATAATAAACTTGATGATAAGGCACCGGCAGGAGGCCCATGAGAGGTTTTGAAGCCTGCTAGTGTCGACCCTAATAGGAAAAGGGTCTTGTCTACTGATCCATGATGAGCGCACTACCCGCATTTGGGAAGCGAGTATGGGCGCCCCCCTCAACTTGACCTGATCCGCATCTCGTCCAAATCGCCTCATTTAGTTCGTGTTTTCCATTTGCCGCATGCATGTTTTTGCGAGCCCAGGCCAGGGTGGAACTTTCGTAGTCGGCATATAGGGGGACACGTTCTTAGAGTGCTATGAGGGTCCATTTTCTTCTGGGCTCGATTAGCCGTGCGCCCAAGGTGCTTTGGGCTTGATGCGAGGAATGGTTGGTTGTGTTGAGTACCCCGCTTGGTGGAAGGGCCTTTCCATCTGGCGGGTTATTCATGAGTGTACGGCCAAATTGGTATAACCCTGCAGGGATAATCTTCTCGAGAAGCCGTGTTTTCCGCGGTTATGGATTACTTGGTGAAAGTACTGGCTAACAAGTACTCAGGACAACTTAAACATAATGATCAAACATGTTACACCCCATGATTAATAACTTGACTAGTAATAGGCTTATTGACACAATAACTTGATTCACCTTTAATACAACTGTGTTAGTTATCCTCGGATTGCTTCTTTGGATAAGGGGCGAGATCCAGGATGGGTTTGTTTGAAGTTATCTTTCAGTTGGTTACAATCACTCGATCTTATCCCCTTTCTGATAGTTGAAAGTGATAGAACCTCTGTAGTTGGTTAGTGCAGCCAGTTGCAGCATCTTTTATATCCCCTTTCTTCCGTTGAACCCAAGGCATCTGTGCTTGGTGTTGACGGGTTACACTTTGGTGAACTGTGAGTCTTGCTTGCCAGTACGTTGTTGTACTGACCCCTTTGGGGCTGTGGTTTACGCAGACGACGTTTCCGAGGATCTACATGGTGGCTACTACGTGGAGTATGACGACGAGACTGCTGACGAGTAGATAGCGGACCCGGGCAGGATCCGAGACTTCGTGGATGGGCTCCGTCTGTTTGTTTCCGGCCTCTTAGGCCTATTTGGTTCTTGTCTGTACTCAGACATGTTGAATGCTTCCGCTGTGATGTAATGATGTATTGTTGGGGCATGTGCCCTCTGAATGATTGTATTTGCTATCTCTGCTCTAATGAGAGCCATTTGCAAGTTATTTCAATCTTTTGTGTCGTAGAGATCTGTTGTGATATCACTTGTTAAACGCCGTTGACGTACCATGTGTGTATGGTTTGAAGTACGTCGACGGAAGTGCCTTTGATCTCTAGTGGATAGTTTACATCGACGATGGAATAGCAGGGCTTGTGTTGTCGCGCATAAGCGCAGGCCTACCAGGAAGCTGGGACGTGGGAGCAGTTATGCCCCATAATCCAAGCATCTGCTATCCAGTTCGTGCGGTGAGTATCCCCTAGAAGTCAGGGTGCGACAACTTTGATGGATGCGTCTAGGACAATGATTGCAGAGTTCTCTTCTCCTTATAACTTTTGGTCCG
Source organism: Alopecurus myosuroides (assembly GCA_028641055.1). Taxonomy (NCBI): domain Eukaryota; kingdom Viridiplantae; phylum Streptophyta; class Magnoliopsida; order Poales; family Poaceae; genus Alopecurus; species Alopecurus myosuroides. The sequence goes on along the minus strand of CM054058.1, from coordinate 438,991,054 downwards.
AAGTCGTCTCCACCGCATGTCATGCTACCAACCGGTTATATATCCACAAGATCTTGAACAAGACTCCCCATGAGATTCTCACGGGCAAGAAACCGGACGTGTCTTACTTCAAGGTCTTTGGTTGCAAGTGCTTCATTCGCAAGAAAGGTAAACATTTTTCAAAGTTTGACACCAAATCTTTTGAGGGTATCTTTGTTGGTTATGCCACAAATTCTCACGCCTATAAAGTCTACAAAAAGTCCACCGGAAAAGTTGAAGAAGCTATAGACGTGGTGTTTGATGAGGATAACGGCTCCCAAGGGGGCGCATGGATCATGGTGTTGTAGGAGATGCAATTCCTCCCATCGTCATAAGAAGAATGGGTATTGGTGAAATAATCCCCATTGAGGGTTACCAGATGACGGAGGGAGAAGGACTATGCCCCAATCAAGTGGAACCATTGACTACATCCATTGATACACAAGCTACCCAACAAGATGCACCAAGCCCTCAAGTTAATGATCAAGGTCAAGAAAGTGATCAAGGCCAAGCTAATGAACAAGGCCAAGCTAATGATCAAGGCCAATTCTCTAATCAAGGCCAAGATCAAGACACTATCATCATTGAGAGAGCTCAACCTATTGGTGATCCTTCACCCATTGATGATCAAGGCCAAGATGAAGATGGACATGCCTCCATTGAAGAAGGTGACTCTCAAGCTATATACAAGGAATCTTTGGAGGAGTTTCTAGCTCGTAGAGCAAAGAGAAGACTAGAAAACCTTGAACGAGCGGGTCACATGGAGGACAAGATTCTAGGGAAAGTTCGTGGAAGGGTTGTCACTAGGAAGCAATTGGCATATTTTAGCAAGGCTCATGCATTTGTATCTTTCATTGAGCCCAAGAAAGTCTATAAAGATCTTGAACATCAATGTTGGCTTTAAGCCATGCATGATGAACTCAAAAATTTCGAGCGCAACAAGGTTTGGAAGTTAGTGCCAAGACCCAAGGATTGTAAGAATGTTATCGGCACAAAATGGGTGTTCAAGAACAAGCAAGACAAAGATGGCATCGTCATTCTTAACAAGGCAAGATTGGTGGCTCGAGGCTTTTCTCAAGTCGAATGATACGGATCAACGTGATCCGAGAGGGTTTTGGCCCAATCTTTCATGGAGAACCAACAACAATCACAGATAAATTTGGTCGGTGAGAAGATTTGATCTACTCCACGACACGCACAACATATCCTCGTGAATCAGCAAGCAAAACAAACGATATTGTTGTCCCCCGTCATGGGACCTTTTCTATATTCTCAATCTCAGATAAATTCAACTCCCCATTACATGGCCTCACCTGGCTTTATATAATATCCAAATCAACTTGAATTACAAGAAAACCAACTAGAAAAAATAAAATAACTTTTACAGACCCACCTTTTCTAAATAGAATATAAAACGACACGCTGAAATAAAAGTACTATTTTGTAGGTGCGCCATATTTCCTCGCGTGAAGGTGGACCCCATCCGGACTACTTCAGACACAACACGCACCACCAATATCTTTCGAACATAGTCACACCTCTTTTGATCTTCTCCTTGCGTGGCAGGAAGAGGAACAATAGTCGTTGCCGGATAGCATCAATAGCAGGGAAAAGAATATATGTAGCACAGATAGGAGGTGTCGATTTTGGTGAAACCTTTGCCCCCATAGCTCGCCTTGAATCTATTCGCATCTTACTTGCTTATGCATCTCATCATAATTTCAAGCTACAACAAATGGATGTTAAGAGTGCTTTCCTAAATGGTCCCATTAATGAGTTAGTATATGTCAAGTAACCTCCGGGTTTCAAGGATCCCAACCACCCCTATTATTTCTACAAACTTGATAAGACGCTCTATGGACTTAAACAAGCTCCACGTGCGTGGTACGATCACCTTAAAGAGTTTCTAGTGGATCGTGGATTTAGTGTTGTTTTAATAGATCCCACCCTCTTTACCAAGAAAGTTGGAGGTGACTTGTTCATATGCCAACTCTATGTGGATGGCATCATTTTTGGGTCTACTAACACTTTGTTCAATGAAGAGTTTTGCAAGCTTATGACCGATAGGTTTGAGATGTCTATGATGGGAGAATCGGAGTACTTACTTGGCTTTGAGGTGAATCCATATCATGAAGGAACTTTCATCAAACAAGCCGAGTACACTGAAGACATGCTCAAGAGATTCAATATGCATGATGCCAAGCCTATGAAGACTCCCATGTCCACAACCCTTGACTTGAAACCCGACCCTAATGGTAAAGAGGTAGATCAAAAGGTATAATTCTGCATGATTGTCTCTTTGCTTTACCTTTATGCATCTAGACCGGATATCATGTATAGCGTAGGTAAATGTGCAAGGTTTGAAGCCTCTCCTAGGAAAAGTAATTTGGAAGCGGTCAAATGAATCTTTTGATATTTAGTTCATACCCCAAATTTTGGTCTTTGGTATCCCAAGGGTTCAAGTTTTCAGCTCATTGGGTATTCGGATGTGGATTATGCGGGAGAGAAGCCGGATAGGAAGTCTACATCAGGGGTTGCCAATTCCTTGGTCGCTCCTTGGTGTGTTGGTCTTCGAAGAAGCAAAACTGCATTTCCCTCTCCACCACCGAGGTCGAGTACATTTCTGCGGCAAGTTGTTGTGCCCAATTGCTTTGGACGAGGCAAACCTTGAATGATTATGGTATTTGTTTTGACAAGGTGCCTCTTCTTTGTGACAATTAGAGTGCTATCAAGAGCGCCTACAACCCCGTTATTCAATCAAAGATGAAGCACATTGAGATCCATCATCATTTTATTCGGGATCATGTTGAGAAGGGTGATATTGATCTCTCATATGTATCAACCAAGGATCAACTTGCGGATATCTTCACGAAGACCCCCGGTGAACCAAGATTTCGAGCTTTGCGAAATGAACTAAATGTCATAGATTCATCCAACTTCACTTGAGACCTTTCATAACTACCTTCACTATACATGTTATTAGGTTTGGATGTAGGCATGGACATAGGGGGAGCGTCACTCAGCTCATGAGTGTACCCTCCTCTTATTATGCGGAAATCAATTCTTCATTGCATATCTAGTCATTTTGTGACTTATTGTGCTTAATTTTGAGTAGTACTCTTGGACCCAAGATACATCTTCATGGTGCCAAAGTACACACTCAAACATGGTGGCCACAGCCACCAACCTCCTACTCAGGGAGTTGATCTTCTTTTGGGTCTATCACGCGCATACTACTTTCTCCCTTTGGTAACTTGAGCGAGGTTCGGCTTTTATTCTTTGCATCTTGCGAACTTGCATCAAGTAATGCATCTCATATGACACTTACAACTATCCAACCCAAGCTCCCTTTCCCCAAAAGCTCATTTCCATCTCCATGCTCTTGTTTTTCTGTTCGTGGCACGCTGAAACTGGGTCGAGCGGAACCTCTGGCGAAACCACCGGAGCCTCCGCCGCGACTGTCCCACCGGTACCCATTGGTACTGCGCTGGTGCGAAATTTTGCCCATCGGTTCTGTATCGCACCGTACCGCGTGGGTAGGGAGCGAAACCTACGGTGAAACCACCGGAGCCTCCGCTCGCTGCGGTTCTGAGGGGATAACCCTAGGACGAGCGGGGGAAGAGAACTTAGATCTCATGTTTTCCCCCAACTCTCCCCACCCCATCCTCGTCACAACCGCCGCCTCCCCTGTTCTCTCCGCCGCCAGGACGAGCTCCTCCACCACCGGGAGGCCTTCTCCTCGCCTTGGACTGCTCCGTGGATCTTCCTCCGCCTCCAATCCTCACCATGGATGCGGGCATGTTTCTCCCTCTCCCTCTCCCATATCGGTTACGGATGGAGAAGCACTAGGACACCTTGTTCTTCGCATTTAGGTGTTTGGAGTAGGGATTCACAAGTACAAACTCTAGAAATTTAGGTTGTGATCACTAGGCATGAATTACATCGATTACTAGGGTGGATTATTGTTCCTATGCCCCCATCTCGTTGTTGTTCTTCTCTAATGGACACCAATCTTGATTTCTTTTATTTGTGCGCTATTTAAACTTGAGCATTATCTTCACTGTGATTTTCCTTCTATATGTCTTTCATAGATGCATCTGGTTCAAGGGGAGGTCGTACCAAGAAGATGGGCAGTCGCAAGGCACCACGAGTGGATGAGATCGAGGAAACATTGGATCCCTCTCAACCCAAGTGCAAACCACGATTCCCGGCCCCGAAGAAGACTTTGCCCCAGAAGGAGAAATCTGCCTCTCAAGTTTCCGAGAGTGTCTTCTTGGATACTCGTCGTGAAGACCCGTATATCATTGATTGGGGTCGCTTGATGCCAAAGTTTTGGGGACGTGATCCCTGGTTTCATACCGTCTTCCAAGCACATATTTATAGTGAGATTCTCATGAGGAAGCCCAAGGACAATATTGCTCCTCAACATGATATCAATCTTGGTCACATGGAGAGGAAGCCCAACTATTTCAGTGAAGCTATAGAAATTATTGATGCTTTTGGTCTTCGCCCTATTATGCAAGTGCAACAAGATTTTGATGAGGGGATCGTGTGCGAGTTCTTGGCCACCGTTCATCTTGCCAATGAAACTGAGTGTCACCTCATTTGGATGACAAAAGGGAGGAAGCTCATCATCAAGTGGTCCGAAGTAGGTGTTCTTCTCGGCGGCCATCCTTTTGGTGGTGGCCCGGAGTATGATTGCGAGTGGTTTCGGGTTCACTTTCCCAACGGCTCTACCATCAACAAGGATCAATTTACTCATCTCTATCATTGGAAGAAATTTGCAGTTGGGTTCACCAATGGCCTCTACCCCACCTATGATATCATGATTCGTATCTATCGGGAGACAATCAACCCCTATTGATGATATTCAAGGCTATCTCAAGAATCTCTTGCTCCTTACTCATCAGAAGCGGCTCTCCGGTTTGACTCAAAAGCTTGATGTGCTTGACTATATATGGCAAGAAATGTGGCATGACATTGTGCAAAAGAAGAATGCTTGCTTCGGGCCATTTATCATGAAAGTCATCTTGCGCGTGTGGAATGACAAGTTCCCAGAAGATCTCCTTGATGACACCAATTGGATCCCGCACACGGAGAAAAGGCTCCTTAGCAAGGACCACACCGAGCCAGTTGTGCATCCCACTCCTACTCCTCGCAAGGGAAAGGCCAAGCCACAGGTTATTATTGATGAAGAAGAGGAAGAAGAAGTTGGGCCCTCTCTCCCTCCTCATTCTGACAATGCCTTCAAGTGGATGGCTCGAGATCTCAAGAAGGTGTTCCGTGTGAACAAGAAGATCGAGCAGCACCGATGGGAAGTTCACTATGACTAAGAACTCAAGCAGCGCAAGGCAGCACTGGCTGAAAGGCAGCTTCGGCGTGATGCAGGGGAGACCGTGAATTCTCCCGTTGAAGATATCATTACTACTTGGGGCAAGTGGCAGACCAAGGACTCCAAGGGTGATATCATTGAAAGGTCTGATGAGGAGCCTGGAGAATAAGTGACTAGCTCTCGCTGTGGTGCCCGTCCTCCTAGCATGGACAACTCCTCCGAGTGAACCTTGTGGCATTAGCATCGGTCTTTCTCCTCTTTTGGTATCTTGATGCCAAATGGGGAGAGTCATCTATTTAGGAGCGTTGGGCATTTGCATGGGTTTTTCTCTCTCAAGTCGTGCTTTCGTTTTGCTTGAGAGAGTTGGTTATTTGTGGACTTCGTATGTTTATTATTCGCATTTGTGTGAACCTCGTACCTTAATTCTACATATGTATGTGTCCCTTAATATTTGTGTTTAGCAAGTTTCAACATGAAGGTTGCATATCTCTAGGGGGAGCTCCGTTCATGTTGATTGTGATCTAGCGATGCAAATGGTTGTGTTGTCATCAATTCCAAAAAGGGGGGGATGAAAAATTCATCTTCCATTTTGATAATTGATGACAACATAACTAAATGACTAATCTCTATTTTGAGCATGTGCAGGGTTTGTTTGATACTTATTAAATTTCCAAAATACTCCCAATAATATTCTCAAAGGCATTACAACATTTATCTAAAAGGAAAGAGCTAAAAAAGACAAGTTTGGGAAACCGTTTCTACAAGCAGCGGAGGCTCTGGTGAAACCACCGGTAGCTCCGCCCCCTGCTGTTTCTCAGCACATTCCGAGGTGGGGGGTTCTGGTGATGGTACCGGTGGTACCTACGCAAAAACACCCTTCGGGTGGCTCACGATGGAGCCCAAGGCGGAGGCCACCAGTGGTACTGGTGGGCAAAACCTCCGGTGTTCCCACCGGTACCTCCGCTTGTCCAACCAAGCTACATGTGGGGGTTTTCTACCGGTGGAGGATCCGCCAAAACGACGTTCGGGTGCATCACAACAGAGGCCAGAGCGAAACCTCCACCGGAACCACCAGTACCTCCGCCACAGAAGAACCAGCAAATAAGAAAAAGAGCCACACGGGCTCCAGTTTGTGAAGACCACCAGTGGTACCGGTGCAAACACCGGTACCTCCAGTGTAGCATGGGAGTGGCCAACTGCCAGATTTGGGGAAGGGGTATTTAAATCCCTTCCCCTACCTCTTAAATTCCAAGCTTTCCTGTCGTGGTGGTGTCACGGCAGATGTCATAGGATGGCTAAAGTTGTGGGGACGATGGACGCTGGAGGCGCTCGGGGAGGGATCACGCAGCGAGTAGCCGCGTGAGTATGAAGCTAGCACTGCAAACAACAAGATCTACCCAGGTTCAGGACCCTCGTGTGGAGGTAAAACCCCTACTCCTGCCTTTCTCTCTTTATATTCGTGTCTCACCGAGTAGCCACAGTACAAGTGTTTCTTACTACCGAGTAGCCACTCTTCTCTCTATGTGATGAACTAGGTCAAGAACCTGAACCAAGTCTGGGATCCCTCGCGCAGGAGGGGGCAGGGCACCTTATATACCGGTGCCCAGCCGGATACAGCCAAGATGTCGACATTGTGTGCACACTGTGCACTTCCAGCTTCTCGCTGACAGCTTTGGCTTCCTAGTTTGTCCGGTGTGGAAAGTCGTTCCGCAGAACCGAGGAACTGATCCGTTATCACTGACACTGTCACGGGGTAGGCCCCCCTAACCTGCGACGCCCTGCTGACACCCTGGCGCGGATAAGCACGCGCTCTGCAGATGAACAGTGCCGCAGTACGGACCCAGGATACGCGGGATCCTGTGTCAGAACGGCTCCTTTGACTTCTGGCCCGAGTAGGAGACCGCCCACTCTACTCGGTCCACTTCCTCTACTCGGAGGAGAGTAACTTCCTTGATTCTTCCTCCTGGCCATCAGTGTGTACGGCCGAATAGCGGACGTCCGGGTAGCGAGTACCGGGTAGCCGCTACTCTGCCAGACGTCTCTTTTGTTCTTGCTCTTAGCACTTGCCTTTACCCTACTCGGGGGTAACCCCCCGACATTAGTCCCCGAAGCTGGTAGAGTCCTGCGAACCTGTTCACTGGGCTCTGCCAGCTTAAAAACCAATCTTGCCTTTGAGCCTTAGGTTGCTGAGTAGAACCTCCGAGTAGCCCTTTATTCTGTCTCGAGTTTCTTCTTCTCCGAATAGAACCACTTCTCTTCTCTGTCGCCGAGTAAAAAAACTTAGCGAGATTTCCAATCAGAATCTCTGCGTGGCAGAGCAAAATCTGGCCTTTCGTACTGCAACTGGGCACGTGTCACGCTACCACACCCCCGACGCCTCGGTGCCCGGGATCTGACAGGCCACGCGCCCAGTTTTCACGGCCTGGGCCCACTAGCCCGTTAGGTCCCATCAAGCGCAGTAATTACCCACGATCGCATCGTGGGATCGAATGCGGCCGTTACGCGCGCGTCCTGCGCTGTGTGCGTTTCTAACCGGCCCACACACCCCACGTCGCACGATCTCTGTGCGTAACTGATCCCACTACCTCCGATTGTAACGGCAACCCGAGGGGAGATATAAATACCCCCTCGGTAACTCCCTTCTCCTCTTCCTGCCTTCATTCTCTCCCTGCCTCTTCGTTTCTCCGCCGCCACAGAGCTCTTCGCCGCCGCGCACCTCACTGCGCTGCTGCGAGCTTCACTGCGCCGAAAGGCCAGTCCTTTCCGCCAAACTCCACCAAATCACCATCAAATTTCCTCTCCTGCTCAATGGCTCGCGACGACGACGCCCGCGCCGGGTGAGCTGGATCTAACGTCACGGCAGACGAGGGCCGGTGGCTGGTGAACACCCGGCGAGTTCCTCCCGGCGTCCGCTGCCGGCATCCCGATGGCGAGCTCGTCCCCACTCCGGAGGCGGACGAGCACGTGGTGTTCCTCGCGCACTTCGCGCGGGGATTCGGGCTGCCCGTGTCGGATTTCTTCCGCGGCTTCCTCAACCACTTCGGGATCCAGCCGCACCACCTGCCGCCGAACGCGATGGTGATGCTCGCATACCACGCCGTGGTGTGCGAGGCGTTCCTGGGCGTGCGCCCCACGCCGATGACCTGGGCGCGCTACTTCTTCTTCAGGAAGCAGAGCAAGGCCAAGCCGGGTAGCGCAGACAGCGGCCGCGGAATGACCGAGACCGGCAGCGCCATGATGGTGCAGCGCAGCGGGACCAGCCATCTGCGCATCAAGGGCCTTGACTCCGTGCGCAAATGGCAGAGAACCTTCTTCTACGTGAAGAACATCTCTGTCAAGGAAGGCGAGCCCCCGGTGGACCAGATCAATCTTCCCCGGTGGACCAATTCGCCTCCTACCGGGCAGAATTGGGGATTCAAGTCGCCGCTAGATGGAGACATCAAGCAAATCAACGCGCGTCTCGCCCAATTGAAGGAAAAGGGGCTCAAGGACGACGACCCCATCGCCTGCTGGATCTCCAGGCGAGTGCTCTCGCTGCAGCGCCGCGCACACCTCATGTGCTACATGGGCGGCAACAGAGATTGCTCCCGGACGACCACGTTCGAGCTCAGCAATGCGGATGTGGCCGTCTAGGCGCGCTCCATCATGAGCACCGGCCTCACCGACCACTGGCAGTACGGCTTCGTGCCGTACAGCCGCACGAAGCCAATCAAGCGGGTTAGTACTTCTTACTCTGTTTCCTGCGTATTGATTCCGAGTAGATAGCCTTCTTAGCTTGGTATGCTTAGCATCCGCACTCTGTGCCGACTAGGACACTTAGCCGTATCTCTTTAGGCTTCATGTGCTTTATGTTTGCACTACATGCCGAGTAGAACACTTGCTACTATCTGTTAGGCTTCATGTGCTTTGTGTTTGCACGCCTCGTTGAGTAGGACGTTTACTCTGTTATGCTTTGTGCTTGCATCTCATCCCGGTTAGAATCCCTTACTCTGCTCGACTGATTCGTGTTGCTTGCTTATATCTCCAGCGCCTTACTCGCCAGCTCGCTGAGAGCGAGGAGCGCTTTGAGGCCAACTGGCACGAGGATCGAAAGGAGGACGACGAGGTCTCCTAAGACACCGCGGACACCCTCTGTATCCCTCATGCCGTCCAGCCGGGTAAGAATCATGTCGACGCGTCCATTCGGGACTGGTCCAAAGACGACGACGAAGGTGACCGAGTTCACCTTTTTGGTCACGAGTAGCGCAACTTAGTTTTTTTCCGTTTCTCAGTTGTTTTCTTCTCTCCTACTCTGCAGATGATGCTAATGCTGACGAGGAAGAGGATGAGGACGCCCTCGAAGTCGATCCACTTGCGACTGCTGCTCCCGCCACTCGGAAGAGGGCGGGCAGTGGCGCCCAGGAGCCCACCGCCAAGAAGGCCAAGAAAGGCGAGAAGAAGATCAAGAAGGTCTCTGGTAGACGGCCACCCCCTTCACGTGCAGGGTAAGTGATTTTCTTCCAAGCTACATTCCGCTGTCACTGCTTTTCCTGAATTCCTTGTTCCACCACTGCTTCTCGGTTTCTTCTTTCTCTCTTGTTTTCCTGAATCCCTTTTTCTCTTCAGCGCCCCCTTGGACGCTGATGCTGCTGCCGCTCCCTCCAAATCCAAGAAGAGATCCGCCATTGACGTCGACAAGCTCATCGACCTCTCTGATGAGGACGGGACTGCGGCACAGGACGAGGCGCGTGCGCCCTCTCCCGTGAAGGGTGAGGATGAAGACGACACCAACGTCCAGGGCATGGACACTGGTACCCAGGACACCGAGCAGGAGCAGCAGGCCCGCGCGGAACAACAAGCGCGGGATGCTGCTCACGACGAGAGACCCACTTCTCCCCCAGCTGCCACAGCTGGGGAGAACACAGAGACAGCCACCGAGCATCAAGATCGTGCCGCCCTTGAGCGGCAGGAAGAGGATGAGGAGCAGCAGGACACTGATGCTGCTGCCCGAGATGACCCCGCGGCCCAGCCGCGGGTAGATAATCAAGACGACGTACTGCAAGACCCCGCTGCCGAGCAGCGGGTTGAGACAACTGATGTGGAGCCGGACCTGCAGAGCCACGCGCAGCCAGACGCTGCGCCCGGTAGCCAGTCCTTGGCGCCGCCTACCCAGCAGGCCGCTCCACCAACTGCGCCAAGCTCCCCGCCCATGAAGAAGACCAAGACCACAGCCAGCCCTCCAGCCAAGCAGACCACGAAGAAAACTGCTTCCGATGCTGCTGGCAAGAAAGATGCAGCCGAGAAGAAGGCTGCTGAGAAGAAAGCTGTCGAGAAGCCAGCTACCGAGAAGAAGACTGCCGAGAAGCCAGCTGCCGAGAAGAAGGCCGCCGAGAAGCAAGCTGCCCAGCCAGACGCCCCCGTCCGCAGGAATCCCTCGCGGGGCGCTGCTCAAGATTCCGCCGTGATGCCGCCACCTAAACCAACTGCGAAGCCTGCCGTGAAGAGTGGGCAGCTCGCCATCGGTGCTTCCGGCAGCGCTGCAGGCACGGCCGCGGGATCAAGCATTCAAGACCCGCCTGCCTACCCGCCTTACATGACGCAGCTGAGCAAACAATATAGCATCGGTCTGAACAAGACCGAGAAACAGCTCGCTCTTACGAAAGGCAAACAGGTCCAGGCTGTGAATTCCAAGCTGCCGGCCAAGGACAAGGCCCATTCGATCTTCTCGCGCGAGATCCAGGAGACAGAGGTGGAGTCCCAGGGTCTCGAGCAGATAATCGACCGGGTGGGCTTTATTGACGCTGAGTGGAATAGCGCGTTCCTTGGCAACGAGTCCTGGCATGGCCTGGCCTTGGGCAAGTTGGACCACTGGCGCATCGACTGGAACAAGGCGGACCTGGGCTACAATCCCATGACCATCTCGTCCGCCGCCAGCACGCTTGCCGCGAAGCTGTTCGTCCATCGCAAGGCTGCAGAGGATCTCGAGCAAACCTATGCGGTAAGTTTTGCTTTGCCTGTTCCGAGTTGCGCTTTTCTTCTCTTCTATTCTTCTTCTTCTTCTTATCCATCACCCAGTCCCCGAGATTCGGGCCGAGTAGACGGTCACTCAACCGAGTTGCCGTCTTCTTGGGTCAAATCTTAAAAACATTGTCTAACTCCTTTTCTTTCTGCTTCTCAGAATAGCCTTTTGAAGAGAACGACCCTTTACCGGCACCTGCTCTGGAATCATAGCATTGCAAAAAGGCGCCTTGAAGCCCTAGAAGCATAACGCAAAAGTGATGCCGTGACCGAGAAGGAGGCCCTGGCTCGTACCTTTCAGCTTTCCGAGCTCGAGAGTAAGCTTCCAGCTATTCGGTTCATGCGTTTTGTGTTTACGCCCGTTTTTTCTTTCTACTCTAACTCCTTGTACTCTGTAGGCAAGATCGAGGCGCTGACTGAGGAGCACAAGCACTGTCACGTCTTTGTTGAGAATGCTGAGACCACCATTAAGAAGTTGGAAGGTGAGTTGCCGCCTTATCGGCTTGTTCTCCTCCTTCTTCTCTGCTATTTGCTGACCATACCCTTCTCCTCCGCAGAAGATTACAAGAAATTTCGTGAAGAGCATCTCGACTGCGTGAAGCCCGCCGAGTTGCAGCAGCAATTGGAAAGCCAAGCCGTGGAGCTCAAGAGCCAACACACCACCGAGCTGGAGCCGCTGCAGGTCCAGTTAAGGGCTTCCCTTCAGGATGTCATAGACATAACCGCTGAGAAGGACAAGTTGGAGGCAGCCGCCAAGGCTAAGCAAAGGGCCCTTGAGATGGAGTGCGAGACGCTGAAGAAAAGCAACTCGGATCTCATGCTCCAACTGGCCCAGTTCCGGAGGGTCGAAGAGCGGCACGCAGCTGATGAGGAGTCATGGAAGAGGAAACTTCAGTCGCTACTCTGCGACCTGAACAGTAAGTTTTCGCATCTCTGCGCCTCCCTGTTTCCTTCTTCTTCTCTATTGACCGATTTGCACTTCTTTGCTGCTTTCTTTTCTAATCTTTTCTGATAGCATTTTCAGAAATCTTCCCCGATCTCTGCTCAGCCTGCAAACCTGCCCTGTCAAAGGCCCAAGATGTTCGAGTAGAGAAGGGGCTGCCCATGGATACCAAGGCTTCAATCGAAGACAGCTTCACGAACATGCAGGGTCAGCTTCAGCGCCTTAAGGGCTTGGGCACGGACTTGACGTCTGTTGCCTTCAAACTTCATGCATTGTTCTGGCCTCAAGATCCCGTGCCCTCCACTATCCGCGCGCTTGCCGAGAAGCTGAACGGCGTTAAAGCCGAGCTGAAGAAGTGGCGAGCATCCGGAGCTCGGGCAGGCGCTGACATGCTGCTCCTCTTCATCTGTAGCTGGTATGAGAACCTAAATCTCAATACCTGATGGAGGGATGATAACCCGGTAGGCCAACGCCAAGGAGTAACTCGGCCCAAAGGACGCTGCGCAAGACCCGGCTTAAGATAAAGGAGTTTCTAGAAGGCCCAGGAGCGTAGGCCTCGTAACCCGGATTGTGGGTTCCGATAAGGAAGTTTAGGGTTTGTAAGCAGTGTCCGGGTAGGATTCAGAGTGCGCCTTGGAGAGTAGGCCAGGGGGTCCGGATATTATATAAGCCGCCCCCTAGGGTTAGACCAAGAGAGATCCAAGAGTTTGAGCAACATCGTTAGGTATCGAGTATCCAGTGTAACACGAGAGTTGAGTTAATATATTTAGATCGGAGACTCGGCGACTTGATTGCCGGCTACCAGATCGCATATCATCATGTTTTCCCTCGAGCTAAACCCTCTCCCAAACACCAGAGTCGATTTGCCCCAAGACAAGTTACCCCCGGTAACGTCTGCCGTGATTATCCCACGACAGTTGGCGCCCACCGTGGGGCCTACGTCCAAGGGTGTTTACATCACGGGAGAAGCTCGGAAGAACATGGAGAACCTCGTCATCGGCGAGATCTACACCGACCCCGAAGGAGAGAAGATGGTGGACGATTCCGGCTGGGGGCCAGAGTCGGATCTGCTCGAATCCGGATCTGTCATGACAATCGGCCAGATCAACGTCTTCATCGGCATGGTACGTACGTCCTGTTCAATCCCTGACGATTTCGGATTTGATTCTGTGTCAGGGGAAGCCACCTACGTTCAATCAGATGGGGAAGAATCGGTCGGGACGGTAGATCCGACAGAAGAGCCCCCCACGAAGAGGGAACAGCCGGAGGAGCCGGCATGGACCCCGCGTGGCCGGGTCATGAGAGAAGAGGATACCGGGTCCATCTTGAATCTGCTGGAGGACCAGTACGAGGAAAATAGCAGCGAAGAGGAAGAGTACGAATCTGCGCCAAGCATTGCGCGCCAGGTTGCGGTTTACATGGCCCCGGTGATCAATCTCAATCAGGGGAACGTGACCGCGGCCACAGTCAGAGCAGCACAAGCATTGGCCCAGCAGCAAGGTCCGGTTGACGGAAATCCGGTTCTCACCCGGGTTGACGGAGAATCGGCATCAGTTACCAGTCACACGGCGGATAGTGAATTGCAGGCAAACACGTTCGGATATCTGGCAAATCGGACGCCAGGGGCGGGTCCTTCAAACCCGCAACACCCGGCCCTATTCAACAATAACTTGATTCTAGATCCCACCGTTTTGGCCACGGTTATAACTCCGGAAAACGCGGCGGAACGTGTTAGAGATCTGGACGTAGCCCGTCGTGCATTGGAGCAACAAAGAAGGCAAGTAGAAGCAGAGAGACAAGGGATGGCCACGCGCCAACGTGAGCTGGATGCATTGGAAACCCGGCTCCGAGAAGAAACAACTAGGGTGCGTCAAAGGCATCAAACCAGATTACCGGCAACGGGTGGAGTTATAAACCCGACCACACTATTTATCACACCTCAGGATCAACCGATTCCAGCAGCAAACCAAGGAACTGTACAGCAACCTGCAACTGGAGGAGCACAACCGGCAAACATACAAGCCGGGTTACCCACACTGCAGACCGGAGTCACTGCCGGCAATACATTACCACCACCACCACCATCGCAATTTCGCACACCATCAGGTCATTACAACAACCCCATGGATAATGTGTACGTAGCAACGCTCGCATTGAATAAAATCCCCGTGAGAGAGTCACCCCACGCAGAGGAGACCCGGCGGGCGATAGAACTATTGCGCACTGCGGTAGCGCAACAAGTTAATTACCCGGATCACATAAGTGGAATGCATGGGACACCATATATCAGCCAGCAACGAGGCAATACCGGCAATATCCAGACAAGTTCAGCGCGGCGGAGGGAAGAGCAGCAGCAAATGCCGCCTCCTCCCCGCGTTCAGGCAGTACCAGCAGCATCAGCAGCACAAGCTATCGTGGATAGTTCCAGAGCCAGGAGATCCGCGGCCGGGTCTGCGGTGCATGGACCACCAGCAGTACCGCGCCCCGCCGCGCCCCCCGCAGGGTCGCATGTTTCCCGAGTGAGGCCAGTTCCGACTAATCTCGCTGGGCCTAAGTGTCTTTCGGCTGACATCAGGGCTGAGCCTTACCCGGATAAATTCAAGGAACCGGGTAAAGTTGTGAATTATGAGCCGGCTGTGGATCCAGAAACATGGTTGAGCAGTTACGAGATGGCTATGTCGATTCGCAATGCATCCGAAAATCTTCAAGCCAAGTTCATGTACTTGATGATGTCAGAAGGAGCAACAAAGTTATGGTTCAATAATTTACCGGAAGGATCTATCAAGTCATGGGAGGAGAAAACTGCGTTTATCAAGCACTTTCATGGGACGTGCAGAAAGCTATTTACTATTGATGACCTAGAGCGATGTGTCCAAAAGAAGGGAGAATCGGCGCGCAGCTGGGTGCGCCGGGTTATGGAGATACTTCACTCATCTACGGATATTCAGCCCAAATATGCGCTACAAGCTATGGCAAAGACGTGCAAGTACATACCTTTAGTGCAAAAGTTAACTCGCATGAAATCTAGTCGAAATGCTTCAGAGGTTACGATGGGAGAGCTAATGGATGCATGCAACAAACACGCTGCAATGGATACTACAGAAGAGGATGTCGATGACAAGAAAGCAAAAGCAAATACAAATAATAGTGGAAGAACCGGCAATGGATCAACGCCGGGTAACAATGGAGGTAACAATGGGAACAACCAGAACAAGCGCCCGTTTGAGGGAGGCTCCGAGTTTGTCGCTAGCACAGAAGCCGGGTCTTCGAGACCTAGGGCAGAAGGAAATTTCAATGCGGGAAATCACAATGGAGGAAATTATCAAGGGCCGCCAAGGCCAGGTAACAATTGGGATATCTTCAGAATGGCGTGCCCAAAGCACAGCAGGAACGGCAGGCCGGCTAACCACTCATTGGAGCAGTGCGCGGACCTATAGAGATGGAAGAATGAGGAGATAAACAAGGCTATGCGAGGTGCAGGTCGGGGAGGAGGACCGGGTCCGGGCGGAAACCCGGGCAACGGCCCACCCCCAGCCGGTAACCCGGCAGGCGGAAATCCGGGTAACAACCAAGGGGGAGCTGGAGGTTTCCAAGCTAACCCCAAGCAATTGGGACAATATCACGTGCATACCACAGGAATTTCCAACAAGGATAAAAAGATACTGAAACAGGCGGTAAACTCGGTTTCTTCGGCTGTTCCAAGATACCTGAGGTGGTCAGAGCAGGACGTAACGTGGAGTAGAAGAGATCACCCGGAAAGGATAGAACACCCGGGAGTCTTAGCATTGGTGGTGGCACCGCAAGTTAATGGTTATGAGATGAAAAATGTCCTAATGGACGGTGGAAGTAGCATCAATATCTTGTATTGGGAAACCTTTCTACGCATGGGCCTCAAGGAGTCTCAGCTACAGAAGAGTCCAACAGTTTTTCATGGGATTGTGCCGGGCCACTCAGCATGCCCCGAGGGAAAGATCACGTTGGAGGTAGCTTTTGGAGAATCGAAGGATAATTACCGAGTCGAGTGGCTTACTTTCGAGGTGGTTAAGTTGTGCGGTCCTTATCACGCGCTATTCGGAAGGCCGGCTTATGCTAAGTTCATGGCCAGGCCGTGTTATGTGTATCTACAACTAAAAATCTCGGGGCCCAAGCAGACCATCACCATACATGGGAGCCGGGATATAGCAGCTGAGTGCGACGAAGGAGATGCAACCATGGCGGAGCAAGCTTGCAGAAAAGAGGAACTCAAGTATTACCGGTCTCAAGTAGACCCGGATGACAGAACAGCATTAAAAAGGCCGAATACCGAAGATGAGAGGGCGAAATTCAAGGCAGCACATGACACCAAGATGGTAGCTTTTGTCGAGGGTGATCCCTCTAAGCAATTTGCTATAGGATCCAACTTGGACAACGAGCAGGAGAAAGCACTTGTGGAGTTCATTCGTTCAAATCAGGATGTGTTCGCCTGGATGCCTAGCGATATGCCGGGTATCCCCACAGAGTTGGCAGAGCACAGTTTGCACGTCGATCCCAAGTCCAGACCTGTGAAGCAGGGCTTGAGAAAGATGAATGAGGAAAGAAGGAAAGCTATAGGGGAAGAAATTGCTCGGCTGCTGACAGCCGGCTTTATCATGGAAGTATTTCACCCGGACTGGTTAGCAAATCCGGTTCTCGTGATGAAAAAGACCAATGAGTGGAGAATGTGCATTGACTACACGAGTCTCAACAAGCATTGCCGAAAGGATCCATTTGCACTACCAAGGATAGATCAGATCATAGACGCAGTAGCTGGAAGTGACCTATTATGTTTCCTGGACGCATATTCCGGGTATCATCAGATCAAGCTCAAGAAGGAAGATTGGGAGAAAACATCGTTCATAACCCCTTTTGGGGCCTTTTGTTACAAGACCATGACATTTGGATTGAAGAATGCTGGCGCAACCTATCAACGGTGTATTCAGAAGTGCTTCGAGGACCAAATTGGACGCAACGTACATGCTTATGTAGACGATGTGGTGATCAAGACCAGAAAGGCGGAGACATTTATTGATGATCTAAAGGAAACGTTCAAGAACTTGAGAAGGTATCAGATGAAACTCAACCCGACAAAGTGTGTTTTTGGAGTCCCAGCCGGGAAATTACTCGGCTTTATCGTTTCTGAGAGAGGAATTGAGGCAAACCCGGACAAAATCAAAGCTATCCAGAGTCTGAAAAAGCCGGAAAATTTGAAACATGTTCAGAAGCTCACAGGGTGCGTAGCAGCGCTCAGCCGGTTTATATCCAGATTCGGAGAAAAGGCAATACCCTTGTACCGGCTCTTGAAAAAATCTGATAAATTCGTATGGGATCAAGAGGCGGACGAGGCGTTCGAGGCACTAAAAAAGCAGCTATCTGAGGCACCAGTCCTAGCAGCTCCGGGTCCTAAAGAGCCTATGTTACTATACGTTGCAGCAGGGCCCCGGGCGGTTAGCGCAGTGGTTGTTGTCGAGCGAAAAGAAGATGGAAAAGAATACCCGGTCCAGAGGCCGGTTTACTACGTCAGTGAGGTATTATCAGAGGCAAAACAACGCTATCCACATTGGCAAAAGCTGTTTTCGGGGTCTTCATGTCCAGCTGGAAATTGAAGCCATATTTTCAGGAACACCCCATAACAGTGGTTAGTTCTATACCAATGTCGGATATCATCAGAAACTCGGATGCAACAGGTCGAATAGCCAAGTGGGCGATCGAGATGGGGGATTATCATATCAATTACGAGCCAAGGTCAGCAATCAAATCTCAAGCTCTAGTCGATTTTATTAATGATTGGACACACACAGGCATGCCCACCATGGCTCCAAACTCCGAGTCTTGGATCATGCACTTTGATGGCTCCAAGCAATACGAGGGGTCAGGAGCTGGAGTGGTGCTAACATCACCCAAAGGAGACAAGTTGAGCTACGTTGCATGTAACACCTGGGGTGTTACCCTGAGTAGAAAGTTGTTTGTTTTCTTTTGCTTTGCATCACATGCATCATAAGCATTGCATCATGTTTTCAAAACAACTGGAAAATTCAAACCACTTTAAACTTTCAAATACATGTCTAAAATTTCCAATTGAAAGTTGCCAACTAAATACCTCAAATTGTTTTCAAATAGTTTGAAGTTGAATTTGTTCAAATTGTTTGGTAAGTGAAAACTCCTTTTTTAGCAACCCCAAATGGCAAATTCAAATTCACTTCCAAATCAATCATATTTGACATGATCAAATTGTGGTTTAAAAATTAACAACTTGCAAACCTTTAAGCTCACTAAGTTTTCTTAGTATTTGAGATTACTAAATAAAACTTGTTTATTTCCAAAATTCAAAACCAAACCCTATTTGAAAGTCAACTAACAATTTAATATCAAATTAATAATTCAAATGGTTGAAAATAAGTGAACCTACCTTTGTTGTTGCTGTTTAGTAAGCCAACTAAAAAATAGTTTATAAAAATTAAAACCCCCAAACCCCAACCTATTATCTTCTCTCACCTTTTCTTTCTTGCAAAAAAAAAGAGAAAAGGAAAATTAAAACAGCAATGAGAGGGGCAGCCCAGCCTTTCTCCTTTTTTTCCCTCAGCCCACCTAGTGGCCCAGCCCCAAGCCCTCCAGCCCGCTCCACCTCATCTTCCCCGTACGGACAGAAGGAGGGTGGTGTCGCTGTCATCCCCCCTCCTACAAGAAGGACCCGAGGCCGGATCCCCAACCCTAGCCACCTACCCTTCTCCCTCTTCCTCCCTAGCGCCGCCGTCCCCTCCTGTTTCTCCTCCGATCGCCCCCCTCTCTCTGTATTTTTTTCTCTGAAGCCCGTCCATGGCCGAAAGTTGGGGTTGCTGCCCCCGGCGCCTGGGACCCCGTCGACCATGCCTCGGGCCGGGAATGGAACCCCTAGGGCGCTGGCTCCCTCCTCGTCTCCTCGTCCGGGCCGGAGACGCCCTGGGGACCCCCCCTGCGCCTCCATCGCCGCCGACCACGCAGGTGCCAGGGAGCGGCCTCGCCGCTGCCGCTCGACCACGACGCCCTCGCGTCCCTTCTTCGCCTGCACGCCAAGGTGAGGCCCCCCCTCCGGCCTAGGCCCCCCTCCTTCCTTTTGCTCTGTCGTGACTGACCTCGTGCGCCGCCTGTGTACTGTTGGCGATCGATGCCGCTCCGTCAGGTTCAGAGAAACCATCTGTCCGAAAATTCAGTTAAACCATCGTGGTTACAATTTCCTCTGTCAGTCTCGGTTAACATCACAACATTCAGAGTAGCGCACTGGTACCACACCCTTTGCGCGCAATCCCCAGGTCCTGGGTTCGATCCCCCCAAGCCACACCTTTTATTTTATTTTTTTCTTTTCTGCCCGAATTTCAGAAACAGAGATCTGAGGCATTAACTCTAAAATCAATATAAAATTGAATATTGCTCCAATTTGAATGATTCAAAATCATGTGGATTCATAATCTTGAGCCCTTTCTGTTAATTTCAAGTTTGCAATATGCTGCTGTAACAATTTTTGCACTAAATAATTAATTACTGAAAATGCAATAAAAATTGGAAACTTTGGAATTTCATAACTTTAGTTCTGCTCATCCAATTTAAGCAAACTTGGACTCTAAAAAATTGTCTTAACAAACTCTACACATTGGTATTTTATTTGGGCACAATTGAGTTAATTTTGAACATGTTTTCCTCTGTTTACTAAAAATGGCAGAATAAGAATGATTATGGAAAATTGCATAATAAACTCAATAATAACCCAAAAATTATGTTTGATAGCTCAAAATGTTCAGTGAAACATTTGCTACATGTTTTCAACCTTTTCAATGCAATTTGTTTAATGTTTTTCCTAATTAAAAGTGGTGCAATAATCCAATGCTTTAATTAAACCCTTTTAAATTGCAAAATTCATAACTTGGGCAATTCAACTCCAATTCCAACATGTAAAATATGTTTTCCATCCCATTTTTCATGAAATTTGCAAATATCAACTTTGTTTGCTGTTTTGAATATTTTAAATGGCTGAAAACAACTGTTTCTTATTTAATGCATTTAAAATTGTCAAATTAATAATTAATTCATCTTAATTCCTTTTTCAATAATTGAAACATGTATTCCATCTAAAATTGTGTGTTCTTTCCAAATATAAATTTTGTTATCTGTTTTGAACAATTAAAATGGGTGAAAATAACAAATGCTTGTGTGACACCTTTAAGTAACCAAAATTCCAAAAACTTAGTAAGTGAATTTCAAAATGGGTAAACCTTATTTCCAATTGGTTCTATTGTTGTTATTATGTTGTTTTCTTCATCCATGCATCATGCTAATCCACCTTCACCTGTTGGTCAGTTGTAAAACAATTGTTTCAACCTTACTTCATGGACTTTTCCATATGTAATCCAAATTGCATATGGGTCCATTTAATTATGTTATGTTATCTTGTCAACTAGTTTATCTTGATGCATCAATTAAATTGTCATGCATCCATATCTTGATCATGCTGGATCTTTTGCCGTAGTAGTAATTGTTGCATCCGGTGTTTGTTCGAGGTTCGTTGCTTCTTCCCGGATAGGACGTTGAGATGATGTGAGCAACGACAAGTTCTACGGATGTACCTCTACTTGCTGGATCTCAGGCAAGTATACTCACTTGCTGCCAACTGGCTGCCTTTCATCACTTGTTACCGATACTTTCCGTTGTTCTTATTCTAGCCTGTTGATTCGATGCTTGTGTCTCGATCCTATCATATGTTTACCTTGCAGCCATGATATAGCCTTCCTTCCACTTCCTATTAACTGTTGTTTGTTTACCTTGTTGGACCCCGTGTCGTAGTTGCATGCTTAGTGTTGTTTGCGCTCAAGTCTTGTTGTTCCTCTCATATCACCTGTTTAGTTGATAGTTGGGTTTCAATTCAATCAACAACATGTTAATATTTTGGGTAATAATAATTTGATGTTAAGGCACCGGCAGGAGGCCCGGGTTAGGGTTTTGAAGCCTGCTAGTGTCGACCCTAATTAGGAAAAGGGTCTTGTCTACTGATCCATGATGAGCGTGCTCACCGCATCCGGGTGGTGGTATGGAACCCCCCTCGACTTAGACCTGATCTGCAGCTTGTCCGAAGAGCCACACTTAGTTCGGGTGTTCCATTTGCTCCTTTGCATAATGGGAGGCGCCCCCATGGTTACTGGTGATGGTTATGATGATGATGATGCATATAGGGCGAGGCCTGTATTGCCGGGGTGTTGCGTCCTGCGGGAGTTTTGCACACTTGCGCTGAGTATTCGGCTGCGTGGCTGGGACCTTATAGCTCTGTGGCTCCTAGGATGGGTTGTAGAGATGGTTTGGGTCATGTCGAGCCAACCTGAGTTTTAGTTGGTGGCTCGAGTGTGTACGGGTACTGGAGCACACCCTGCAGGGATAAATCTTCTCAAGAAGCCGTGTTGTCCGCGGTTATGTGACGACTTGGTGAAAGTACTGGCTAACAAGTACTCAGACAACTTACACCTAATGATAATAACTTGATTAGTAATATAGATTACCTCCACCATATAAATGATGTTATCCTTGGGTTGCTTCCTTAGTAGGGGGTAACATTGGATGGGTTTGTTTGGTGGTTAGTTGTAGTTGGTTCCGATACGCTATCTTATCTTCTTTCTATTAGCCGGAAGTTGTAGTGTGTTTCTGTAGTTGGTTAGTGCAGCCCGCTGCCGCTTATTTGCAACAACCCCTTCCTTTCCGTTGACCCAAAGTATTTGTATCTTGTGATGACTGGCTACGCCGGTATCTTGTGAGTATGGTTTATCCACTTGCCAGTACTTAACCGTACTGACCCACGAATCTTTTTCGTGGCTGCATATTCAATATTGCAGTCAACAGGTTTGAAGTCTGACGACGTTAGCTTGGGAATCCCTCCGGCTTGGCCTGGGCAGGGATTGGACGCTCTCGGTTATCTTCAGGACTCTTAGTCCAATTTGTATCTTGTCCGTAGCCGGACGCTATGTTGTTTCTTCCGCTGTTATTTGGATCTTTGTATTGTATCAGTTGTATCCCTGACTCGTTTGAGTCTTCTTGTATATATCATTTCTGTTGTTGTTGTGGATTATTCGTGAACTGTTGTAATGTTATCACGAGTGGCAACCTGGAATCGGTTATTATGTGGATTTTGGCGGAATGCTGAAATCTGCATAGTGCCCGATTTCGGGGCGTCATATTGCAGATTCACTTTGATTGTTCCAACAAAGTGGCCGAGTATGAGGCCTTATTGCACGGCTTAAAGGTAGCCAATGAGATGAACATTAAGAGGATACGTTGCTTTGGAGATTCGGACCTTGTGGTACAACAGGTCTCAGGAACTTGGGATAGAAAATATGCAACTATGGCGGCATACCGCGGAGAGGTTGATAGGGTTTCCGGGTGTTTTTCCGGGTATGAGGTGGAGCACATAGACAGAAGAAAAAACGAGGCAGCAGATGCACTCGCCAGACTCGGCTCGCGCAGAGAGCCGGTTCCACCTAATGTTTTCCTGGATGAACTATGGCGACCATCAGTTAAAACCGAGTCTGAGGAAGAACTGGCAAATCAAGACCCGGATTTGGAGCTCGTGGCCACAGTACGTGCCGTTCCCGAGTGGATAGAGCCGTTCCTGGCCTACCTATCACGGGGCGAGTTACCGCAGCAGGAAGTATTAGCAAGACAAATTCTGAGGCGAGCAAAAGGATATTATATCATCAATGGAGAGTTGTACAAGAGAAGTGCAGCAGGAGTCTTTTTGCGCTGTGTAGCACCAGAAGAAGGCCGACAGATCCTCAAGGAAATCCATGAAGGTGATTGTAGGCATCATGCATCCACAAGATCCCTTGTGGCCAAAGCTTATCGACATGGTTTTTTCTGGCTCACGGCCCTAGCAGACGCGGAGCGATTGGTGGCAAGGTGTGACGGATATCAAAGGTACGCTCGCCAAACCCATGTGCCGGCTATGGAACTACGGACCATCCCGTTAACCTGGCCGTTCGCTGTTTGGGGTATGGACATGGTTGGCCCCTTTCACATGTCACCTTGCAAAAAGACACATCTCTTGGTGGCCATTGATAAGTTTACCAAGTGGGTTGAGGTTATGCCAGTTACCAACTGCGAAGCAATTACAGCAGTCAAGTTCCTGAAAAGGATTATCTATTGGTTCGGGTATCCCCATAGCATAATTACCGACAATGGAACCAATATGTCCCTTGGCGAGATGGAGAAATTTTGTGGTAACAATGGAATCCGGCTTGACATAGCTTCAGCGGCCCATCCACAGGCTAATGGACAAGTGGAGAGGGCAAATCAAGAGTTGCTTCGTGGATTAAAGCCACGATTGCGAGTTCCGTGTATCAGAGCTGCTGGTGCATGGGTCGAAGAATTACCTGCAGTGGTTTGGGGTATCAACACAACACCTAACAGATCCACTCAGATGACACCGTTTTTCATGGTTTATGGTGCAGAGGCGGTGTTGCCGAGTGATATCATCCATGACTCGCCTCGAGTGTCGGCTTACGTCGAGGTGGAGAACGAGAAGACCCGGCAGGACGCCGTGAATATGCTAGAAGAAGAAAGGGAACAAGCACTGGAAAGATCAGCCATATATCAGCAGGATCTGCGGAGATATCATAGCCGGCGCGTGAAAACCCGGGTCTTCCAGGAAGGAGACCTGGTTCTGCGCCTGGTACAGTCAAAGGAAGGAAAACACAAGTTGTCACCGCCATGGGAAGGACCGTTTATCATAAGCCGGAATCTGCACAATGGATCGTATTACTTGATAGATGCAAGGGAAGAGTCGGCTACGGTTAACGACACCGCTCATACCACTTCATCTATGCAAGAGAGAGAAAGACCATGGAACGTAGCTCAGCTGCGTCCCTACTATACCTAGTATAGACCAGACTCACAAGTGGAATTACACGATGTAACAGGCAGCAGGTTTCAGACGCACTCTTTTCCTATCCATGGTACCTAAAGGGACTGGAGGGTTTTTAATGAGGCAGCTTGCTGACCTAACTTTCTCATATCAATAAAGAGATGGTTAAGCAATATATCTTTTTCACATGTTTTATCAAGTTTTATTTTTCTGTTATGTTTTTTACTTTTCTTCCAGGTAAGTATTATTTATTGTTTTCTTAGTGCATTAGTTTCTTTAGTATGTTGCATGTATTTAGGTCTTGGGGGCTGATTGCTTGAATAGCACAGTTACAAACTCAAAGACCCGGCCACGATGCCTATGAGTTATAAGGGCCGATTACTCGCAAACGAGTACGGCTGCAATCTTATAACCGGACAAAGGAGCCAAATTTCTTGACTTTTCTTACTTAAGCTCGATGTGACTCGCACTAAAGTGGCATGCTTTGCTCGCTTACGATTACAATCAGCCATGATGCCCAATGGGACTTGCCTGACCCTGTATTCGTACAGATGTAGCAACATGGTTATCCACGCGAAAGCCGGCTTACAGTACAAGAGAGTCAAAAGGGTCATCTAAACCACAAGTTATGCAGAGTACAGGGTTAATAACCGGAAACTCAAAGTCTATTAAGCATAACTTCAAAACCTATGTGAAACGGCTCTAGGTTCTGGGCTTAGCAGAAACAACTTGTTTTCTTTGAAAGACCTCACATCCCTAGACTCGGAATTTCGGGCCTTGGGGACTGGGGATTTTGAAAAAAAGGCAAGTTATCTAGCTATTAAGCACAAAAACCCAAAAATCCGAGTCTTGGGGACTTGGGGACTTAGAGAAAAGTCCACCTGTCAAAACCCACGAGACCCGGAAACCGAGTCTCACAAAAGGAACCATAAAGTAAGTCGGAATATCAAGAATAAACAAACTCAAAAGCAGATAGATATCAAATTCATCCAGGGGCCAGAAGGGCCACGAAAGCTATTAAGTTTCAAAATGTATTACAAACCATGATAGTAGTATCAAAGGTGCACAGGAGCACCATCAAAAACAATTGTTTAAAAAGGCACATTGGCCGAATGACGTATCTGATGACAGTGGATAGCAAATGTCACTCGGCATCTTGTACTGAGGAATCCATCTTCTCCTTGCCCTTGCCAGCCGGGTCCTGTCCCTTGACTTGCTCTTCAGCACTCTTGGTAGCAGCAGCACCCGGATCAGCAGTAGTGCCGGCCCGTGCGGGAGGAGGGACGATTGGCGTGGAAGTAGCAGGCGCAGAATCGGCTTCAGCCTTCTTCTTCGCGGCCTCCTCTCTCAACTGGGCAGCCTCTGCCTTCCATCGGTCCAGCATGTTGTATGGCTTGGGAAGATCCAACTTGATAGCCTTGTCATTAGAATCATATGCTGGAATTACGACGCTAAGGTCCAAACCATCGGCAATTATGCTGTCTGGGTGCCGGACTTCCTTCTGGATGGCCTTGAAATTCTTCACGGAGAACTTGGACCCGTCGTGGTTAAACTCGGGAAACCCGCCTATAAGCTTGGCTGGCTCGAGTTTGGGAAGATACGCCTTGGCCAGCGCAAGACCCCGGGTTACCCCAACCCGGCAGGACGATCGTTTCCAGTGCCTAATCCACTCGGGGACGGTGGAGCAAGCGTCCAGCAGCATCTTCAGGTTGCCGTGCCCGGAACCCGGCCACCTCAGCTCCTGAAGGATCCATTTGGTTCCGGCGCACAACTGCCGGATAGTGCTCTTAATGGTCTTCAACTTGGCAATGTCATCTTCTTCCGGGATTACTTCATCCGGACCTGCAGAAAGTAGCAAAAAACAGCAAGTAAGGAAATCCGATTATTTATCAGAATGAGAATCCGGATCATAATTATCAAGTCAGCAATCGTACCTGCCAAAGCACGATACGTATCAGCAATTTGAACAGAAAGTTTTGTCAGCTCATCTTCTGCTGCATGAGCCCTCCTCCTGTACTTCCTCGTGATCTTCCCACTCCTCCTAGCTTCAGCTTCAGCCGACTCACGCAGAGCCGCCTCCTTCTCAACGAGCTTGGTGGCCTTCGCTAGTTTTTTCTTGGATTGGGTCACGAACGCCTGAGTGGAGACACAAGGAAGGATTAGTCGGGTACACTACGAAGTTCCAAGCAAATTATCAATAAATTCACTCGGAACTTGGGGACTAGATAAGGATACATGCAATATTATTCGGATTTACCTCATGTTTAGCTATCAAAGCTTCTAAGATATTTTATTCATCGGCCCTCAAGGTGTGCAGGGCATCAAGCATCTGGGAGAACGTCATGTCTTCGGGCCTGACACCAGAAGAGCCGGCAGCTTGATCGCCTGGCGGGTGAACGTTCCCCGACTTTGGGGTCGAGACCCGGACTGTCTGGGTGTCCGGGTTTGGAGAACCCGTCTTTGTTTCCAGGATCTCAACCTCCTCGTCTTCAGCCTCTTCAGATGGCTTCGGAGACCCGGCTTCCTGGCGAGCCGGGTCACCCAAGGGGCCTTGTTCCTGGTTGTCTTCAGCATCACCACCAGTTGCGGCGTTCATATTATCAGTCGGCCCCTCCGTCTCCCGGTTATCTGTCTCCATGTTCTCCGGGTCACTAAGTGTGACTTGGGCGCTAAGGAAAAAAGAGGGAAATAATTAGCGACAATGGATGAAAGTTATCAAGTGTACAAGGATATCATGTAGCAAAGACTCACCTGGTGTTTACAGCGTAATCTGGTGGGAGCTCGCTGCTGGAAGCGGATGAAGCTGACCCGGGAACCGATAGCGGAACCCGGAACTGCCCGGACAGTGGATGGTTGGGGGAGGGGTGACGTCGAGGCGAGTTGGAAGGCTGAGGTGGAGGAGAAGCGGCACGGCGAACTGGTGATCTGGAGATGCCCGGATTGAGGGGATCGTCACCCGGGGAACTCCGGGTCACCCTACGCTTGACCGGAAGAGGGTCCTTCAAGCGTGATGAGTGGGATAATTGTTGGTTAAGTTTACGCATGTTATCAAAAGAATAGGGTTTGGAGGACATGAAGGAATAGGGAACCTTGGATACCACCCCTCTGGCTTTCCTCTTGGCCCCAACAGTCGCTTCTTGTTCAGGGTCGCTTTGGTCGGATTCGGTGGCCTCCGGGTCCCCCTCGTCCTTGTCATCTTTGTCCTCCAGCCCTGAATGCTCGGAATGTACAGTCGGAAAAAAGTGAGATATGTGAAAGAGGAATGGTATAAGTGGAATTGACCGAATACCCGGATAATACCTTCATCGTTATCAGCCGGCTCTTCATCTTCTTTCGGGTCTCCGGAAGAAGGGGAGGTCTCGATGTTCCAGAAGATGTTATCAGCCTGAGATAAAAGCATGAAAATGAGAATTAGTGGTGGTATCAAGTCAAAGTGTGAGGATAAATGCATAGGTATTGGATTTTACCGCTGGAGCCGGGTTATCCTGGGTAAATGGTGCTAACCCGGCGATGTTCTTGATCACCTCCAACTTTTCCGTCAAGAAAATCTTGATGGTCTTGTTGGTATCGCCAGCTGGGTAATTCTTAGAGGAATATCGGAGCACGTCCGTGACGTGCCCCGAATAATCGCACATCAGCTTGGTGCGGATGGAGTTGGGCTGGATCCGGAAGTCCACCCATGTCTTGACCAAGTTGAGCCCAAGGAGACCTTGGGCGGAGAGGACGGCTATCTTGGTTAGAAAAGGTTGGATGGCCTCCCTGTCCGACTCAGGGGCAAAGGCATTGAAAGACTCGGAGATATCAAGGAGACCCTCCGAGTAACCCGGCAATTTCCTTTCGCCGGGTTGGGAGGTGTCTCGGCAGTAGAAGAAAGAAAGTTGCCAATGCTTGACATGGGAGTTGAGAGTGAGAGTCGACATTGGCGAGTTCTTGCGGCGTTGGATGGAAACCCCGCCGCAAGCAAGAAGCGCCCCGTCACCGCTTTCGCGGCACGGTTTGCATTGGAAAAGTTCAATGAAAAGAGCCAGATTTCGCGGAATGCACAAATAAGACTCGCAAAGGACGATAAAATGGGTAATGTTCAACATAGAGTTAGGCCCTATGTCGAACACCCGGAGGCCATAGTGGCTCAAGATCTCGCGGAAAAAAGGATGACCCGGAGGGCGAAACCCCCGGGTCACATGTTCAATGAAGCAGATTACCTCATCGGCAGCAGGTGTAGGCCGGGTCTCATCACCCGACACTCTCCAGTGGATATCTTCCTGAGGGGAGAGGACCCCTAACTCGGCCAGCTCCTCTAGCTTGGCCTTGGTAACTGTGGATCGTGCCCAGTTGGCGGATATAGATTGGGTCGTCCTTGTTTTAGCTTGCTGCTTCCCTTGCTTCTTGGGAGCCATGGGTTCAGTCTGCAAAACACGAGACGAAAAGGTACAAGACATAAGACTCGGAAATCATGGGTTATCCGGATATATGCAAGCAGTATCAAAAAGAGGTATGGGAACTATGAGTTGTCCGGGTATCACTGGACGGAGCGAAAATTACAGGTTATCCGGGTATCGAGTAGCAGTACAGAAAATACGGGATATTTACGTGTTGGCGAACATTCATGGAAAAAGATTGACTGCTTATGTATCTAGCGCAAGTAAATGAACCGGAGGAAGTGGATTTTCCGAGTATTGGTGGCAGTTGCGGAAAATTTTGGCTGACCGAGCCTAGATTGGAAATTTCATTTTCGAATTCGTGGTGAAATTAGTGACTACAAGCAATAGAAGAACGAAGTGGAGCCAATATTCAAGCAGTTGGATGAACTAGTGTGAGTCTATGCGACTTAATCCGGCGCGGGGCAAGGCCCGCGGTTGACCTAGATCCAATCTAGAACGAATCAAGAAATTGTGAGGCTAAATCAATGGGAGCGAGAAACTTGCCGGGGCGGATTGGAGCAGAGCTCGACGGCGGCAGATGGCGCAGTCTTGATGTCCCTTTGCGACTCCCGGCGGGCTGGTCAAGGGCGCGGCAACGGAGTTCGGCGGCAGCGCGGGGCGGGCCGTAGACGAACGCAGACGGCGGCGGTTGTGCTCCGGCGATGCGCACGAGGTCTCCGTGGTGGCTTTCCGAGAGCTCGGGAGTGGAAGTGATGGAGAGGAAGAAGAAGAAGGAATGAGCCGTCGGGGTTAGGTTACCCTCTAGGTACCTATTTATAGGTACGGGAGGGTAAACCTAGGCCAACGGGCGGGAGTCGGAAATTTCGGGATAGGGGATATCCATCCTGATTTTCTGAGATATGCGTTAAGTGCTGGGCGGGATATCCGGAATGGATAGGAGATAAATCCCTTCCGTGATACCTGGATCGATTAACGGGTGAAGTAAGTCGGATCTTTGGCGTCTTTATCAGGACACTGACCCGGAAAAGTAAACATTGGACTTGGAGAAAGCCGGGTTACTATATGGCCACCATGGAGTTAGGCCTAGCTGTTTATCAAAGCAACCTAACCCGGCCTCTGTGGACTTTAATGTTTGTTATTTTTGCAGGGAATAGCATGCGCTTCAAGGAGGATCCCATGAAGCCCAAGCTATTCCGGGGACTACTGATGGAGGGATGATAACCCGGTAGGCCAACGCCAAGGAGTAACTCGGCCCAAAGGACGCTGCGCAAGACCCGGCTAAAGATAAAGGAGTTTCTAGAAGGCCCAGGAGCGTAGGCCTCGTAACCCGGATTGTGGGTTCCGATAAGGAAGTTTAGGGTTTGTAAGCAGTGTACGGGTAGGATTCAGAGTGCGCCTTGGAGAGTAGGCCAGGGGGTCCGGATATTATATAAGCCGGCCCCTAGGGTTAGACCAAGAGAGATCCAAGAGTTTGAGCAACATCGTTAGGTATCGAGTATCCAGTGTAACACGAGAGTTGAGTTAATATATTTAGATCGGAGACTCGGCGACTTGATTGCCGGCTACCAGATCGCATATCATCATGTTTTCCCTCGAGCTAAACCCTCTCCCAAACACCAGAGTCGATTTGCCCCAAGATAAGTTACCCCCGGTAACGTCTGCCGTGATTATCCCACGACAATACCATCCTCGAGATGCGCCGGGATTCAAAGTGGGAGAAGGATCCCGAGTGTGTGGCTCGCCGCCAGGCAGTCACGTGGGAGATCGCCTCCTACGCGGATACCGCGCGCTACATCGAAGGCCTCACCGAGCCCGACACGGATGTGGAAGGCGATGGCGAAGACGAGGATGAATATGATGACGAGGAGGCCACTGGGTCAGACGGGCTGAGCTTCTTCAATAGCACCGATGACAAGTCCGGGAAGGGGAAAGGCGCGGTCGTCGCAGATAGAGACGAGGAAGCCGAAAGCGAGAAGATGACCATCAACACCGCGACCCTTGAGTTCGGCACCTCATCAGGCGCGGCCCTTGACGACACGACGCTACTCCGCGCCCAATCTGCTGCCTCCACTTCGGCGACGGACCCCATCTCGGTGGCCACAGCCACTTCTGATCAGGCTGCCACCAACCCAGAAGTGGATGCCACGAAGACCGATGTCGCCAACCCGGAAGTTGACGCTGCCAAGGCCAACTCCGAAGCTGATGCCGCCAAGGCCAACGCCGAAAATGCTGCTACCTCTACCTGATTATGTCCTGCAACACTTATGCTCGAGATTTTTATCAAATCCCCGGAATGCCGGGTGCAGATGTACTGAACAATTTATCTTCCCGCTGCTACTCAGTTTTATTTCACTTGAAGTTTTTATACTTAGTAATTTGAGCAGCTTTGGCTTGATGCCGGGTTGCGTTATCATGCGAGTCCCCGAGTTGCATTTTTCATCCACCCTTCCTTTTTATCTCAGCTCTTACCTGCAACTTGTTGCTTTTTTGGTATTCGAGTCACAAGAGTTCAAAGTTGGAGTTTCAAATACTTAGCCACTAGGAAACAGTCATAGCAACGCTACCCACCACATAGCCGAAAAAGTTAACAACATACAGTAAAAAACACTCTATTCTGTTTCCACACGCGTCCTTCCCTTTGCAATTTTTCATGTGTTCATTGACTCTTTGGCTTGTTCTCTGGCTTGCCATGAAGCCAGTTTGCGGACAGCAGCAGAGTCGCAGAGTGTCCGGTGAGTATAAACACACTACTTTGTATGCTTTTGGAATTCTAAGCGTAGCAATCGAGTAGACAAAGATACAACAGAATAGAAACACTTAGAGCAATTTTGGACGAGGGCAGTCCCCGAGTTCAATTTCAGATTGCAGAGTAGGAGTTTAACTCGGATAAGAGAATACATACACAGTTTTGCTCATGAATGAAAGCGACGAAGTAGAGCTACATTCCAGGGGCGTTTGGATTCCTCCCCAGCTTTATCCGGCCTGTTCTTCTGTGATGGTTGCGCATCTACAAGGTAGTACGCATCATTGTGGAGAGCCTTGCTCACAATGAACGGCCCTTCCCACGGAGGGGATAGCTTGTGCATCCCGGCTGTGCGCTGCACGAGCCTAAGGACCATGTCTCCTTCTCGGAAAACCCTCGGGTTTACTTTTCGGCTATGATAACGCCTCAGGTTTTGCTGGTAAACAGCCGAACGTGACAGAGTAAGCTCTCTTGCTTCTTCTAGCAGGTCAACGTCATCTTCTCGAGCTTCTCTCGCCTCCGCCTCAGTGTAGAGGGTTACTCGGGGGAGTCATGCTCTAGGTCGATTGGCAACACGGCTTCAGCCCCGTAAACCAAGAAGAATGGTGTGTAGCCGGTTGACCGGTTAGGGGTAGTCCTTAGACTCCACAACACCGCTGGCAACTCGTCTAGCCAACACCCTGGTGTTTTCAGCAGCGGCTCAATCAGCCTTGGCTTTATGCCTGCAAGCAGCATGCCATTTGCTCTTTCCACCTGCCCATTGGACGCGGGATGCGCGACAGATGCGACGTCTAGTCGGATGTGCTTATCTCTGCAGAATCTCACCATGGCTCCCTCAGCAAAGTTAGTGCCGTTATCTGTGATGATGCTGTGCGGGTAGCCGTATCTCAGGATCACATCCTTCAGGAAACTCACAGCAGTAGCTCCATCACACTTCCGAATAGGCTTCACTTCAATCCACTTGGTGAATTTATCAACCATGACTAAAATGTGTGTCATGTTGCCTCTAGTCGGTTTGAAGGGACCAACCATATCCAGACACCAAACAGCAAATGGCCAAGTGATGGGAATTGTTTTCAACTCGGAAGCAGGCATGTGGATCTTACTTGCGAATCTCTGGCAGCCGTTGCATTTTCTCACGATATCTTCCGCTTGCTTCAAAGCAGTGAGCCAGAAGAAGCCGTGCCGAAAAGCCTTCTTGACTAGAGCCCGAGAAGAGGCGTGATGCCCGCATTCCCCTTGGTGTATCTCCACCAGAATCTCTTCTCCTTCTTCTGGTTCCACACAACGCTGCAGCACGCCAGTGGCACTTCTCTTGTGCAGCACTTCTCTGAAGATGGTGTAGCCCTTGGATCTTCTCTGAATCTGCCTTGCGGTAACCTCATCATCTGGCAGGGTGCCGTCCCTTAGAAAGCATAATATGGGCATGGCCCAACTCGGCGTTTCCCGTGCGGGAAACACTGGTTCGTCCACTTCCATCGGAACAGGCACTGTTGCGTCGTTTTCTGGGTTGGGGTTGACTCTCTGCAGCCCCGAGCGGTTGGCAAGGACTTCTTCAAGGAATGCGACAGTCCCCGAGCTGAGAGGGGCAGTCCCCGAGTAGAGAGGAGGAGTCCCCGAGTAGAGAGGGGCAGTCCCCGAGCTGAGAGGGGCAGTCCCCGGGCTGCAGGTGCCAGTCCCCGGGATGGAGATGGCAGTCCCCGGGTCTTCTTTTGCACCTTCCCAGTCAATCTCCATTGGAACTGCTCCTTCATCAGGCAGCGAAGGAACGAAAATGGACTCCGAGTTGGGGGATGGCTTGATGGATGGCTTTCTCAAATGCTCCAAGGTAATCCCTGCCGGGATGTACTGCCGAGAAGATCCCAACTTGGACAGCTCATCAGCTGCTTCATTCTCTGCTCGGTGGATGTGTTGGAACTCGCAACCCTCAAAGAATCCTGTCATGGTTTGGACCAGGAAGCGGTATGACGCCATGTTGGCATCCAGAGCATCCCAAGTGCCAGAAACCTGTTGCACGACTAGATCCGAGTCTCCATAGCATATGATGCGCTGCACACCAACTTCCTTTGCTACCTTCAAGCCGTGTACCACGGCCTCGTACTCTGCAACATTGTTGGATGCCTTGAAGTGGATTTGCAGCACATACTTGAGTTGATCTCGCTTGGGTGACGTAAGCACCACGCCAGCACCAAGGCCTTCTTTCATCTTGGAGCCATCAAAGTGCATCTTCCAGTAATTGGATACCGGAGTGGGAGGCTCATATTGCACCTCAGCTGAATCCACCAGAAATTCTGCCAGGATCTGAGACTTGATGGCTTCTCTTCTCGCATACGCGGGGGCGTACGCGGCCAGCTCGATTGCCCACTTGGCTACTCTGCCACTCGCTTCCTTGTTGCCCATGATATCCGAGATGGGAGCTGAGCTCACCACCGTGATGGGGTGTTCTTGGAAATAGTGCTTCAGCTTCTTGGCGCCCAGGTACACACTGTAAGTCATCTTTTGGTAGTGCGGGTAGTTCTGCTTGGAGCTGGACAGCACCTCACTGAGATAATACACCGGCCGCTGCACACTTTTGCCTTCCTCTTCTCGCTCCACCACAATCACCACGCTGACTACCCGGTTGGTAGCGGCAATATATAGCAGCATTGGCTCCTTGGGTAGCGGACTAGCCAAGATAGGAGCGCTACCCAGCATTGCCTTTAGCTCTTTGAATGCCACATCCGCTTGCGGTGTCCAGACAAACTTGTCGCTTTTCTTCATCAACTGATACAAAGGCAGGGCCTTCTCGCCCATTCTGCCCAAGAAACGGCTCAGTGATGCCAAGCAACCAGTGAATTTTTGCACATCCTTCAGGGATCTCGGCAAAGACATGCTCTCAATAGCTTTTATCTTTGAAGGATTGGCCTCAATGCCCCAACTGGACACCAAGAAGCCTAGTAGCTTGCCAGCCGGGACGCCAAAGGTGCATTTACTCGGGTTCAGCTTCATCTTATACTTGCGCAAGTTAGCGAAAGTTTCCTCAAGGTCACTAAGCAGAGTATGTGTTTTATTCGTTTTGATGACAATTCCATCTACGTACACCTGCACATTTTTGCCGAGTTGGTCATGCAAGCATTTCTGCATGCATCTCTGATAAGTGGCACCCGCATTCCGCAACCCGAAACACATGACACGATAGCAATAAGCCCCGTACGGGGTAATGAAGGCAGTCTTTATTTGACCAGCAGGATTGAGAGCTATCTGGTGAAAACCAGAGTAGGCATCTATGAAAGACAACAGTTCACAACCAGCAGTGGAATCGATCACCTGATCGATGCGAGGTAGCGGAAAAGGATCCTTGGGACAGGCCTTGTTCAAGTCGGTGTAGTCGACGCACATGCGCCATGCGGTAGCGGCCTTGGGGTCCTCCTTCTTCTTCTCAACCATGACCGGGTTGGCTAGCCAATCCGGATGCAGCACCTCCATGATGAAATTGCTTATCAGCAGCTTGGTGATCTGGTCACCGATGGCCTTCCTTCTCTCATCTCCGAAACGGCGCATAGCCTGCTTCACTGGTTTGGCGTCAGGACGCACATGTAGCGAGTGCTCAACCAACTCCCTCGGGACACCTGGTAAATCCTCATTGGACCAGGCGAACACGTCCCGATTCTCACGGAGGAAGTGGATGAGCTCGCTTTCCTATTTCTCCCCCAACCCGGAGCCAATGATGGCAACTCGGTCGGGAAACTCAGGGTCAATCTGGATCTTCTTCGTCTCCTGAGATGCCTGGAACACCGTCCCGTGCTGGGAACTCGGCATGCCAGGCGCACCAGCTTGCGCGGATTGCGCCATAGCCACCACCTCGTACATCTTTTTCTTCTCGGCAGCGATCACCATGGATTCCGCCAACTGAGAACCAGCAGAGGCACACTCCATAGACTTCTTGTAATCACCAGAGATGGTAATCACGCCATTGGGACCAGGGATCTTTATCTTCAGATATGCAGTATGGGTAGAGGCCATGAACTTGCTCAGAGCGGGCCTGCCGAGTAGGGCATGGTAGGGGCTCTGGTGATCAACCACCTCAAATTGCAGGCTCTCTGTGCGGCAGTTCTCCCTGGTGCCGAATAGCACATCTATCCATACTCGGCCAATCGGATTGCAAGAGACTCCTGGCACAATGCCATGGAAAGTGGTCTTGCTGGGTAGCAGCATGTTCTCCGCCATACCGAGCTTCTCGAGTGTGTCTCTGTACACAATGTTGATGCTGCTGCCGTTGTCGATCAGTACCCTGCTGAACCTCACATTCTTCTCGGGACCCAAGAAGGTAGGATCCAGCACTAAGGCGTAGCTACCCGGGTTGGGCATCACCTTGGGATGATCTGCTCTGGACCACGTGATCTCTTGGTTGCACCAATGCATATAGTGAGGAACAGCATGGATCACAGCATTGACCTCCATGGCACGCCTGTGCTGGGATTTCTTGTCGACAGGCTCAGAGGTGAAGATCATGTAGCTCTCGTGGTGCTCCTGGTACCGATTGCGGTCTCCGCCACCATTGTTGCTGTTGTTGTTGTTACCTTGGTTGTTGTTGTTGTTGTTGCCTCTGTTGTTGTTGCGGGTGTAGTAGTAGTTGTTGTTGTTGTTGCGGTAGCCATCGTTGTTGAAGTAGCGGTTGGCTCCTAAAGCCACCTGGTTCACATTTTCTCTTCTCGGGAAGGCTGGAGGCCGAGTAGTGGGTGCGCGAGCAGGCTGTACAGCGGCATTCGCAGCTGGCAAAGGAGGGGGAGGAGGCAAGCCCTCGTTCTTGATTTCTTCCCACCAACTGCACTGCCGAGTAGTGTGGTTGGCTGGTCTTGCGGGATGCCGAGTGTGGAAACTGCATGGGCCATCCTTCATGTCCTTGAAGACAAAGTTCGGTGCCGGACCCGAGTTGCCGCTACCCTGCTGGGAAGCACTGTATGGCTTCTTGTTGCCTTGGCCCTGATTCTTGTTTTGCCCATACTGGGCTCCAGCAGTTTTTGGCCTCTGGCTACTCCCAGCTCCGGTTGCCACAGCATTCACCTCCTCAGGATCGTACCGGGTATCAATCCGGTCACCTCTGCGCTTGTTGCGGAACTCATTGCGCTTGCTGGTGTTGATGTTGTAGTTCCTTCTCGGCTCAGCAGCATCAAGAAGAGGCTGTGTTGGGTCGCCGAGTGCGTACTGATCCGCAATCCGAATGGTCTCAGCAAGAGTACTCGGCATCTCCCTCTGGAGCCTTTGCCACAGCATGCTGCCATGTCTGCAACCCTGCGCAAACCAAGTGATGGCCTGGGCCTCATTCACACCCTCACAGGTGTTCCTCAGAGTGCTCCACCGAGTAAGATACTCCCGGTCCGTCTCCTCTTCCCGCTGCTGCAAGCAGATAGCTGCTGCGGCCTATTCGGCCTCCGGTAGGTGCTGGTGAAGTTGCTGACGAAAGCCTCCGTGAAGTCAAGCCAGCAGTTGATGCTGTGCTTGGGCAGGTTGTTGAGCCACGTTCTTGCCGGTCCCTCAAGCATCTGCGGGATATACCGCACGGCCCATCTCCGGTTGCCGCCTGCAATGTGCACAGCTGTGACATAGTCATTGAGTCAATCTTCCGGCTTGGTGTTGCCGTCATAGCACTTGGTCCCCCTGGCGAGCTGGAACTGCTTCACGGATGGCTCCGTCATGATACGGGGACCAAAGCACTCTGGGCCAGGCGGCCCCTTGCTCTCGAGTTGCGCGGATAGAGAAATCCGGTCCAGCTTGTGCCTGGCATCACCGGGCTCCAGCACACGTTCACCCACGTGATCCAAGATGTCATAGCCAGCCAACCCCATGGCCGAGTAGCCATCATCATATCTGTCCACCTGCACGACTACAGGCTGCTCCACCGGGTTGGCGGCTAGCGCCACCGCACGCGGCTGCTGCCTCTGCCGAGTAGGCTGAGCAACTGGATGCTGAGAAGGGCCTGGGCGCTCTCCATCTCGGGCCTGGCTTTGAGCTTTATGGGCTTGATAGCCTGCTCCTGCAGCGTTGTGTTTTTGACCGGACTGTCGCGCCACAGCGTGCTGTTTTGCGGCGACAGCCGGGTCGTACACTTGCATCTGCCTATCTCTGCCGGAATGTCCACTCCGCTCCTTCTCGCTACTGGGATGCGGTGACGAGGCCTAATCGTTAGATCTAGCCGCATGCGAGTGCACCACCTGAGAAGCTCCAGCACCCGGGTTGGCTTTCCGGAACTCCTCGTTCTGCCTAGCAGCCTCTAGCACTAGCTCATTGAGCCTTTCCTGCTGCCTAACGCGCGCATCGCCAGCGAGATGCGGCAACTCAGCAGCTACAGCCTCAGCAGCTCTAAGGGTTTTGGCGGGGGTGCTGTATCTGGGTCTGGTGGTGGCGGTGTTTTGTCTAGCGGCTTGGCCAGCAGTTTCACCAACTGCTGCCATCTCGGTGCCTAGGTTGCGGCGCGTAGCACCTGCCTTGGAAGGCCTCCTTACTACCGGCGTGAAGCTGTGAGCCCGGTTATACTCGTTCTGGTCCAGGTTTAGCTCAATCCTAACCTTATCCAGCTCCGCCTGCTCGGCGAGCAGCGCCTGGCGTTGCTGCTCGAGCTGCGCCCGCATGGTCATGAGCTCGAGCTCGGTGGGAGGCGGCATGCCCATCCGCACGGCGGACGCCGGTATCGTCGGAGTAGTGGAAGGAGGGAGGTTGCAGTCCTTCTCGTAGGGCTTGTGGGTCTTCCCGCCAGCACTCGGGCCAGCGAGATCCTCGATGAGGCTCGCAGCAGTAGCAGTCGCACCCTTCCCGGCATTAGCAGCAGGGCCGGTCATCATCACCTCCGCGACGTCCGCAGAGCGTCCCATCGGTCTCCCGCGTGCAGCGATGACAGCAGGGGGATCTTCCGCAACATGCACCTCCCCGGGGTACTCGCGGTCGATGACGGTGGCGACGTAGACGAGGTGCGCGCCGAAAGAAAGCACCGAGCTGCCCTCCGGCATGGCCCTGCCGCCGAAATCGCCGGCGTTGTCGGTGACGAAGTCGAAGGAGCCGAATCTGTGGACGAGGCCACAGACCACGCGCTCTCCGGTAGCAGAAATCGATCCCGTCCGAACGGAAACTCCAACCAGCACCGCTGGTTGCCCCACGGTGGGCGCCAACTGTCGTGGTGGTGTCACGGCAGATGCCATAGGATGGCTAAAGTTGTGGGGACGATGGACGCTGGAGGCGCTCGGGGAGGGATCACGTATGCGTGTAGCCGCGTGAGTATGAAGCTAGCACTGCAAACAACAAGATCTACCCAGGTTCAGGGCCCTCGTGTGGAGGTAAAACCCCTACTCCTGCCTTTCTCTCTTTATATTCGTGTCTCACCGAGTAGCCACAGTACAAGTGTTTCTTACTACCGAGTAGCCACTCTTCTCTCTATGTGATGAACTAGGTCAAGAACCTGAACCAAGTCTGGGATCCCTCGCGTAGGAGGGGGCAGGGCACCTTATATACCGGTGCCCAGCCGGATACAGCCAAGATGTCGACATTGTGTGCACACTGTGCACTTCCAGCTTCTCGCTGACAGCTTTGGCTTCCTAGTTTGTCCGGTGTGGAAAGTCATTCCGCAGAACCTAGGAACTGATCCGTTATCACTGACACTGTCACGGGGTAGGCCCCCCTAACCTGCGACGCCCTGCTGACACCCTGGCACGGATAAGCACGCGCTCTGCAGATGAACAGTACCGCAGTACGGACCCAGGATACGCGGGATCCTATGTCAGAACGACTCCTTTGACTTCTGGCCCGAGTAGGAGACCGCCCACTCTACTCGGTCCACTTCCTCTACTCGGAGGAGAGTAACTTCCTTGATTCTTCCTCCTGGCCATCAGTGTGTACGGCCGAATAGCGGACGTCCGGGTAGCGAGTACCGGGTAGCCGCTACTCTGCCAGACGTCTCTTCTGTTCTTGCTCTTAGCACTTGCCTTTACCCTACTCGGGGGTAACCCCCCGACATTTCCACACACTCTCTCTCTTAGCCATTAATGCAAGTTTCAACCTCCTAGATCTTCCTCTACAACCACCCAATCACTCCATAACTTTGTTGAGAGATAGAGGAGACCTAGATCTGTGATTCCACCAAAGATGTTGCAAATCCATCCACCACATCCTAGTAGATCTAGAATCCTACATGAGGAGTAGAAACCTTAGTAGATCTTGTGCTTGTAGCTTTCACCTTGTTGCCAAGAAGTTTCAGATTGTTTGAGAGCCTCCATCCACCTTGTGGAGTGTCCTCAACCTCGTGTAAGGGTTTGGTCAACTCCTTCAAGTCGACCTCATAGTGGAAACGAGAATATCCCTCACCAGAGAAGCTCAAGGATAATAAGGTGTGCACAACCGTGTTATTGAGGAGCGCCTAGGTGTCTCCCCACCTCTCCAACATAGACGTAGTTCTCTTGAGAAGAAACTACGGGAAACATATACTTTTCTCCTTGTTTACACTTGTGGTTTATCTTGTTACCTTTCGTTTTACTTACACTGTGTATATTATCTTGTATCACATAGGTTGCTTACCTAGATGCACATCTAGAGAACCTTGTATTACTTGTTTAGCCCAAACTAAAAGGAAAAGAAGAAAAATTGCTAGTCAACCTATTCACCCCCCCCCCCTCTAGTTGACCATAGTGCGCTTTCAAGACCCAAGACCTTGAGGCAAAGAAAAATAATTGTATCTCAAGTCTCTCTCTCTCTAGTAGAATTAGAGGGTCTAGTTAGAAATTCTAATTAGAGCCAATCTAATTCGATTAAGTATTCGTATAATTGGGGTTTTGAGTTGTCCTATCCCAACTAGATCTAGCTCTATTTGTTATTCTGTCTCATGTCTTGGTAAACTTTCAGAATCATATAGCTCTACCAATTAGCAACGCTGAAAGGCCGTCTCTCTTCGCCGGTGCCGAGTCCTGTATGACGGAGCGCTGACAGGTTGACACGAGCGTATGCGTACACACCATAAATACACGTGTGATCATTGACGAGGGAAGCTTAGCGAAATCCTTACAATTAGGCCTAGTTGTGGGGATCTATGATTGTTCAGAATTCTTAACTACGTCGATTTCGCTGCCCAGTGAGTCAAGATTCATGATCAATGCATGCATGAGCATGCAACGTTATTTGCATAGTGATGTTGGCGGTTCCGTAGGGGGAAATATTAAAATTATGCAAAGTACACGGGTATGGGAGGGCAATGGCCCCCTTGTGCTATGTAAATTTGCCTGTCGCGGTAGAAAAACAAATCGAAAAAGAGTGTGTGCCGCGTGCGGTCAAATTTTGGGTCGTGTAATATATCTCTAGTGATTTTGATAATCGGTTGATCCAACATTTTTTCGTGCATCTAGAGTATCTCACAATTTGTGAAAACATCATGCTCAACTATTCGGTTAGGGGGTGGAAGGTTTCTACAAACCCCAATTTCTAGCCTCCACAACTGTAATTTCTTGAAATAGGTCAATTCAATTTCATTGGAATCATACCAGAGCAACCCGAGTTGACCAAATCCTCAAAGTGATATTAATAAAAATCAACTCCATTTATGATCCAATGCTGGATACTTCAGTGGAAGCAACCCGAATTGATCTCCATTTGAGTCACACAAAGCTCTTTGACAATTTTTTTGTAATCAGCAACATGCCTCACCTCAAGACTGCTTCTTCGGGATAACCTTTTCTCAGGGATGATCCCATAGAGCATAGCAAATGCAAGAAGTTATAGATCCTTCAACTCTAGAATAATATGCTCATTCCTCTTCACATTCTCAATATATTTGTGAACAGATTATTGGGGAAAATTTTTCACTTATAAGTTTGGTGTCACGTGCTCTCCTATACCGTGACTCGGGGGGGGGGGGGGCAGCGGCCCTCTGACATGCATGTATCTCTGCCATTGCGTATGTCGTGGCATAGTCACAAACATCACGTCCATCCACCAAAGTATGTGCAACAGAAAGTGTCGGGGCTTCCATGTAAGAAGTGTGGGGTGAGTGCCATTTCATGTGACCGAACTTCAACAACGATAACCTCCTATCCGGTGATATCTCGTGGTTTGGTGGCATGATAAGTCTTTGACGATTGATCCTTGACAACATACCTGGGCATGGGCAGCCCGACCCGGCCCGTCCCGAAATTCCCGGGCCTAGGCCCGACGGGCTTTTCCATGGGACGGGCATGGGCCTCAGTTTTTAGGCCTGATGCATGTCCGGGCCGGGCCTGGGCTTTGATTTTTGGTGTTTTAACGAAGAGGCCCGACCCGAGGCCCGAAAGCCCGAAGTTTTTCCCTCCCACGGGCCGAGCCTGGGCACGGAAACTAGGCCCGACTGTCGGGCCGGGCCGGGCCTGGGCCTTGGGTTTGTGCTGCGGGCTTTTTAAGGCCCGACCCGAAGCCCGGCCCGGCCCGAGATATGGCTAGGTATACTTGACAACAAGTTCTTTACCATCATCTACCCGGATTTTTTTTGCCGCTACCCCAACCTAGAACATCTCAAAATTGGTGAAAACAACATTCTCAAGTATTTGTGTGTGTGGGTGGGTGGGGGGGGGGGGTGGAAGCTTTATAAGAACCCCAATTTCTAGCCTCCATCCTCAAAATAGGTCAATCCAACATCGTTGGAATCATACAAGATCACATTGGGTTCCTCGAAGTGATAATAATCAAAATCAAATCCATTTCTGATCCAATCCCAGAGACTTTCGATGGAAGCAACCTAACTGAGCTCCATCTAAGTCAGACAAAGCTCTCTGTGAAATCGACGTAATTAGCAGCATGCCCAACCTCGGGCTAGCTTGGCTTCTAGATAAGCTTTTCGTTGCGACCATCCAAATGGGGTGTAGCTCAATTGTAGAGTATATCCCACTTCTCCTTTCTAAACACCAACTTTATTCGTTTCGACTCATTTTCCTTGAATAAAACAAGAAGACATGAGTAACACGACTCGTGAGTTTCGAGCCGACTTTGGTTGGACCAGGACCCGCCTATCTCCTCCAAGAAAGAATCACTTTGGTTACCTAGTTCACTTGGCGAGAAAGCGATATTTTCGGTTTTATATTTTTGTTGGGTTTTTTTTTCTTCGTACAATATTGACACCACTTAAGAAAACTATCTTTTTTACACTATGTAACTTTAGATGTTTTTTTAATGGAAATCGACGAATAGACTCGTGGGGTAAATAAAAATGCAAGTTTATGTTAATATCCCTTTTGTAGTTTTTTTTTTCTCCCCAATGTACTCTTTTCTGATTAAGGTATGAAGTGAAACACTTTACTTGTAAAATTGAGTGCAAACAATTGGCCCACCTGCTAGGGTGAGGAAGGGGCGAAAAGAACAGGGTTGGAGTAGCTATAACTCCCGAAACGTTTTACATTTGTGAATGGAGGGAGAAGCGAGAATAAATGTGCAACAAACATCTTAATGTACTACGGAGTACAACATAAGTCGAAAATACATGCCGCAATAAATATCTTGACGTACTGTGTGTCTTTTTTTTTTTTTTTTGCATAGCTCTACTATAATCAGCAACAACAAATTGTCAAATGTGTGGTAAAATCTAACAACGGGAAATCGACAGAATATCCAGTTGTTTGGTTGCGGCGTCAACTCTCCAGATTCCAGAACGAAGAAGTTTTTTTGTGTCGGGAGTTGCTTCACCATTGCAGCAATTTTCATCGTAATCACGATTGAGAAATTCACCACATCCGGTGAGATGATCAACAGGTGTGATGGCTCTGCAAATTCAGTACGTCTCCCAGTCTCAGCATTCTCTGAGCAAACCGAAAAAAAATGTCAGATCCTAATGGATGCTTCAGAGTTTTTGCTCCTGACGATGCTTGCCGTGGCCCGTGGCTGTACCTAAAATTGACAACTAGAAGTTCATACAGAGTCTCATCGGTTGTGCACGAGATGTTCTGCGTCGCCGAGCTCCACCTCCCCGCCACGGCCACTGTCACAACCGAACAGCGACTCGATCTGCTCCAGCGACTTGCCGCTCGTCTCCGGCACGAACCTGTGCACGAACAGCACCGACAACGCCGAGACGGCCGCGAACGCCGTGAAGGCGCCCGCGACGGACACGGCGCGGCAGATGGACAGGAACGACATGGCCACGGCGCCGCTGGTCAGCCGGTTCACCGCGAATCCGACGGCCACCGCCTGCGCGCGCAGCCTGAGCGGGTAGATCTCGGAGCTAAGCACCATGTTGACGGGCCCGATGCCCACCGAGAAGAAGGCCACGAAGCCGCACACCGTCAGGATGGCCAGCGCTATTGCGACGCCGCCCGGCAGCGCGCCGCGCGCGAGCAGGGAGAGCGCCGCGGCGAGCGTGGCCAGGCACGCGGTGATGCCGATCGTGCTGATGTAGAGCAGCGGCTTCCTGCCGACGTGGTCGACCAGGGCGATGGCGATCACGATGAACACCGTCTTGGACAGCCCAACGGCGACG
Source organism: Alopecurus myosuroides (assembly GCA_028641055.1). Lineage (NCBI taxonomy): Eukaryota > Viridiplantae > Streptophyta > Magnoliopsida > Poales > Poaceae > Alopecurus > Alopecurus myosuroides. The sequence goes on along the minus strand of CM054058.1, from coordinate 438,947,295 downwards.
GTGGCGGCCAGCAGCTGGCCCTCCGTGGCGATGCCGGCGTCCCGGAATATCGTCGGGCTGTAGTAGACCAACGCGTCGATGCCGGTGGCCTGCTGGAAAAACTGGACGCCCAGGCCGGCCACCAGCATTCGGAGGACCACCGGCGACGGCCTCACAAGATCGCGCCACACCGCTTTGTCGGAGGTCGTCTTGGACTCCTCGATCTCGGCGAGCCTCTGCTCCGCCTCCTCCTCTGTTTCCGTGACCTTGAGCAGCACGGCGCGCGCATCGCCGGTGCGCCCCTGCATGACCAGCCACCGCGGCGACTCGGGGATCACCGTGAGGACGAACGCGACGGAGATGGAGGGCAGGATGCCGGCGGCGAGCATGACGCGCCAGTTGATGTGGTCGGGTAACCCGGCGAAGGCGAGGTTGGACACGTAGCCGAGGAGGATGCCGAAGCTGATGAATATCTCCGGGAAGGACGCGAGCGAGCCGCGCAGAGCCGCCGGGGAGATCTCCGAGATGTACACCGGCGCGACCATGATGCCGAACCCGATGCCGACGCCGGCCAGCAGCCTGCCGGCCATGAGCACGGCGATGGACGGCGCCAGCGTCATCACGGCGGCGCCCACCTGGAAGATAGCAGCCGCGAGGCCGATGGTCCACTTCCGGCCGATGGCGTCTGAGGTCCTGCCGGCGGCGAGGCTGCCGAGGAGGGAGATGAAGCTGAGGCAGCCCACGAGCACCTCCTGCTGCACCTCGTTGATGTGGAGGTCCCTCTGGATGAAGATGATGCAGCCGCTCATCACACCCACGTCTAAAGACAGCAACACATCAAAGACCAAATCTGCATCAAGAAAACGGCATTGAAAAGTAGAAGCAGAGGCGCAGCAAGCTCACCGTACCGTAGCCGAGCAGGACGTGGTTGAGGGAAGCGAGGACAGAGCAGACGAACACGTATCTCCTCGCGCCGCCGCTGCCGCCGGCGTCTTCCACCCCGTCCTGGTCCATGCGAACATACTTGCTCTTCCTCCCAGGAAGCCCCATGGATGATCTTCCAAGGTTCAGTATAGATTTTGATTTTGTTTTCGTCTTTGAGACTTTGAGTGTGGATTGGGAATGAGGTGAACACGGCTGCACGGGCAGTGGATCTGAGAAGAAGAAGACTGCCAAGAGGAGGAGAAACCGAGGAGTTTCATATTCAGATGCTACTACTTGTTTAAGGTCAAGTTGGCGGGTCCTTTTCAGTGGACTCGGTGGCGCCATGAATCTTTACAAAATTTCGGACTTGCTGTATCGGAGTACTAGAATAAGACTATGATCACTGCTCAGGAGTTGGTATCCTGTAGGAAACACAAAACCTGATGAAAGTTCTTTGTGAACCTGATGAAACTAGTAGAATTCTACAACTCAGCTCCCCAATATTCAGGTTCACAAAATGTATTGCTCGAGACAAAGGACATAGCAGTCCGCAACGAGCACTACAATCAAGTTTCAGCGGCTGTTAATACTGAATGCTGAAATCTAGTACTAGCAGGATAACTAACACACAACCTGCAAGGTGTCAACATTGGAATCCAGCTGATAGAAAGAGCAATCAAAACAACGATGACAGAGCAAACACATGACACACCAATCGGTCACCAGTATGAAATTCCCCTCTGCATTCAGCAATGGACTGGAAGAAACTAGCAAAAGAAGATCTCAACTCACAACCAGCACACAGCAACATGTGTAGCAAATAAACTCTAGATAAACCAGCATAGAAAGAAATCTCCAGTGTACGCATTTGGACATCAAGATCGTCATATTCAGAAATGCATCAAGTTATCTGCTCATACAAGGGCTGATAAAAAGGATAGCTTAACTGAGAATTCAGCTTATCCTAACTTTCTCTTTCACCTATTAAAGTTCTATATATCGATATCAGTGATGCGCTGGTGAAGCAACCCAAAAACAAACAGCTGATGATGCAACCGAAACGATCACGGCCTAATTACCGGCTGCGCCATCCGCCACCGCCTTGTTGATGCACACCTCCAGGACGGCGCCACTCTCGATGCCCGGCAGCTTGTCGGGACCAGCAGGAACATGTCGCTCCCCTCCCCGACCCCGTACCGCAGCGATGTGTTCCACACGGTCGACTCCATCTGCAGCCGGTGCCGTCCACTCGCCGGCATCTTCAGCTCGTACGTGAAATCCTCCTTGACGGCGTTGTCAGGGCGGATGCAGATCATGGAGAGCGCGGTGCCGGAGCCCTCGCGGGACGTGACAATGTGGAAGAGCTTGCCGTGGTCCTCGCAGTGTAAGATGGCCGGCCTGTAGACGGGGACCCCGAAGTTCTCGCCGTAGCGGAACTTGACCACGTCCCAGCGGTGAGGGTGACAAGGTGGGACTCGAGCTCATGGCTACTGCCGGCGAAGGCGCAGCGAGGCACCGGGCAGAAGCAGGGCTCGTGGCGGCAGGACCGCTCGTGCGCGCGCATCTGGTGATGCAGCAGGAACGCGCGGCAGCCATACTGCTGGTTGCGACAGGAGAAGCTGATGCGGCGGAGGAACCCCTCGACGGCGCGGCTGCGCGTGCACCCGGTGACGGCGCAGTGGGCGCACAGCGTGTCTTCCGTCTCGATGTGGCACGTCGCGCAGGTGACATGCCCGCTGGAGCACTGCAAGGATGCCGTGCACTTAGTGATCAGGAACACGGCGAGGTGATCTAAGATGATGAAACACGTGGTGGCGAGGTTCTCACCTGGTAGACCGGCGAGGTGAGCATGCTCTGGCAGACACGACAGGTGAAGAGGCGGTCGTAGTCGCTGATGCGGACGCTGTACTCGCCGTTCCCATGCTCGCCGCTGTAGGAGTGAGGTCTCCAGACACGCCCGTCCCCGGCCGTCTCTTCTGACAAGTGGCTGCGGCTGCGACTGCGACTGCGGCGGGGGCTGAGGCTGGGGCTCAGGTCGGAGGCATCACCGTCGCTGGACCGCGGCGAGCGCGGTGGCGGCGGCGACGACATCGGCGCCTGGGGAGGCGGCGAGCGCGACTGCGGCGACGTCTCCGCCAGGGGAATCGGCGTGCGCGAGCGCGAGTGCGAGGGAGAGGGCGCCAGAGATCGCGACTGCGAGGGGGAAGGTGATGGCGAAAGGGAAGGATGGCGGCTGCTCCTCGGGCGCTTGGGGCTGGCCTCCGCGTCGGCCAGCGGCATCCCGGCGCGCTTCGCTGCGGTTCCGCTGGTGGTGCTCATCTCAGGGGCCGCCGTGCCGGAGTGTTCCTGCAGCGCGCGGCAGATTAAAACAATGGATCGACACCACAACCTAATCGAGCCGAGGGACTCGGAGTAAAGTAGGTTACCTGGGTTCGAGACGAAGGATCTGTTGGCGGCGGCGATAGCCGGTAGACGGAGGAGGAGGGAGGCGAACGGAAGATAATGGGGCTAGCGAGGAGAGGAGAGGGGCGCGGAGGCGGAACGGCGGGCGTAGGTGCGGGAGCCGCCACTCATGCCGGCGGTGGGGGAGCGGATTTGGGGGATGATTCCGATGGTCACATTCGTGGTGGGCCCAGACTAGTGGCAGCCGAGCCGCCCGAAACCAAGATTTCCTTTCGATGCAGGAAAACTGCTCCAAATCCAAAGTGATTTTAATTCTGTTGTTTGGTTACGCATAAAATTACTGATGGAATCTAAGGGTGTGACCCAACTTCAATTCCTGTTTGGATGTACATACCATAGAATTCGATGTTTTTCTAAATTTGGACAATATAAACATATTTACATGCATGAAAAAATTAGCATGTGTACATTTGAATGTTTATATATTATTTTGCACAAATAATAGTATATAAAAAATTCAAATAAAGCAACATAAGTAGGAATAACTATGGAAAACATGTTCGAGAAGCATAACACAAAATAATCATGTCTCTAAAAAAATAGCAACAATACGACATGGATAATAATTATGTCTCTAAGAAATAGCATAAGTGGATAGTTTATGCCTCGTACACAAACATCAAAGAACATAGAAGTTCATACATCAACCAAACACGATATCAACCATCACCCCAAGGTCAAGAGCCATGTCTTCCTCAAGTCTTCGGGGGAGTGCCATGAGCGCTTCAAACATGTGCTCATCTTTAACCAACTTCCCATAAGCTCTCAGCATATTCTTATTCTCTAAACCTTATACTTTCTGAAATGCAGCAAGGATTTCAGCTGGAGGAGTAAACTTTGGCGTCACAGTTGGTTCGGTTGTCTTCAAAACATCATCAAAGGACATCTACATCTTTCCCATCATTGACATGATATCATCCCCCGTGCGTTGCCTCTTTTGAGGCACCTCAGGAGTTCCTTCAATAGCGGGCGTGTGTTCTGGATCTTGAACACACTCATTTCCTGTCCTAACACGTACACCGGTTGCATGATCTTTTGAATATATGGTATTGATGGACTCTCAGTTGTGCGCTACCTTGGTCCTATAGGCACGTGCATCTTTGTTAACATACACAATACAAACATTGTATTAGAGAAGAGTGAGGTTGCAAAAAATAACCGCAAAAATAGCAACATAGAGTAAGGTTGAAAAAATACCTCCACATATCGAGACCACACTTCGTCACTTTCAACCGACACTATGCTCCTTTTCCAATCACATCCAAAGCCACTATGAGCAAGCATCTTTGAAATGATCTCATATTGTTTGTCTAATGTTTTAATTATTCCTGTTATGTTGTCCTTCGTGATGTCAATACCACATACATCTTTAACATTCTTAATGCAAGCATTGTACACATGTGGTTTCCAACCATTTTGAGCATGATCACCAAGGTTGTGATGCTCAACAAGGACATCCAACAATGCACTGTCCATCTGAGGAGTCCATGTTAGGTAAACCCTATTCTTCTTTCTTCCTTGTTCAGCCATGCTTCTAGAAAAAGAATAAATATATATGCATAAAAGTAAGGACAAAATAGCAACATGGAGTATGGTAAAGCATATATATTAGTTTGCCATGTACAAAATATCACAAAAGGCACCATCACCAAGCTAGCATAAAAAAAACCAACAGCTAGCTATCTACTCCATCACTACTCATCTACTCGATCTCAAGTTTTCCATGTACAAAATATCACAAAAGACACCATCACGACCAGCATGCTACCACACACAAAGGGCACAATCACCAAGCTAGCACAAAATAAGCACCATTAGCTACTATCTACTCCATCACTATTTATCTACTCGATCTCAAGTTCTCCATGCGCCACAAGGTACTCAGCATACATCTCGTCCGCAAATTGCTGCCTAAAGTTAGACCGTGCATTTGTTTGTTGGACACTTTTAATAAAGGTAGCATCATCTGCAGGTTCAGGAGCCGTAGCCGCAAGCTCAGTGTCGACTTCCTGAAGTAACAAATCATCTCTCATTCGCTGCATATCCCTTGCATAGTTGTGCAACACACAACATGCATTAATAATTCGAATATTCAAATATTTAGTTCATAGTTAAAGAAGGAACACATGATAGCCCATATGAACAACCAAATGGACATGTGTTACCTGGTCCTCTATGTAAAAGAAAGAACAAGAACACAAGATGACCCATCTTTTCTTCAACAAGCCAAAGGTTCTCTCCACAACATTTATATTTTGAGCATGCCGGAAGTTGTACAACTCTTTTTTATTTTGTGGTTGTTGCTGACTTACAACCCACTCTTTCAAGTGGTACCGAGTGGAACTGAATGGAGATAGAAATCCAGGTCCATTGGTATATAGCCAGTATCAACAAGATAGTACTTTCCTATTGACAAGTATATATGTTAGCTACCAATAACATATGAGAAATGATACGCAAAGAGAAAGAGGCGTACCTTGTGGTACAGCAAATGCATCTTCACGGTCGATTCTCATAGCATATTTTAGCATTTTCGAGTCCGATGCCGAACCCTCCCGACCCGGTAGAACATAGAGAAATTTCATGTTTCTGTCAACCACACCTAGACTGTTAGTGGTGATATCTTGGTGGTTGTTCCTATACCTTCCTTTGTCAGTGACATTAACAAACACATGAATATGACACTCATCTAGTGCTCCAAGTGCATTAGGAAACCACTTCCACTTGCAGTCGTCGGGAGGGGTGATAGAAGGATCGTGGAGCTTGATGAACTCCCCAGTTAGAGACAAGATGGCTGATAACACAGTAGAGAAGTGCTACTGATAGTCTCCAAAGAACGCTGGTATGTGTCACCCAACATCCTCATTTTAAGTCCATGGCCAATAACTTGTAAGAACATAGCAAAATTTTCTTCTACCGTCACAAACATGCTATCTTTAAGATCACACTTCTCATGCAACATAGCACAAAGATCATGTAAGTTTCTTTTAGTTAATTGTATCTTATCATAGCAAGTTGCCTCGGAACCGTCATAAGTTTGTTTCAATATATGTACTTCCGATATGCAAGCATTTCCTCGTCATCATCAAAGCATCCAAGGTTCCTAGGTGCTCGATGAGAACTAAGATAAGCAAATTCTAGGCATGAAATTTCAAAATACTTCTTTGCCAATAATATCCTCTTTCTTTTTTCCCTTCTATTCTCATCGGTAATATAGGCAACCAACTCTTGATTAGACATGATGAAATAAGCTACAATGCACACACCATATATACATGAATTATTCAAAGCATTGGCATGGGAATAAACCATTGCAACAACATATGTAAACATGAAAAAAATAAAATCACAATACACACAAGAGGTAGGGGTACATAATGAACCTTGATATAGCAAGGAAATTGGAGATCCGAAATTCTCAGGAAATCTGCATAATTCAAAAAATAGTATTTTAGCAACACATAAATTTGAGTTCTTGAAATATATGGACTACATCTACTAAGATACATGGAACAGATAATTCTTGAAATAGATGGAGCAAAGACCAATGAAACTGCATCTGGCATATTGCTCCTGTGAAACTACATTGGAAAATACTCCAGAACCTCCACCTTCCCAACCAACAACACCGAGAAGTCCTCTAGCCAATATTAGTAGTAGCAGTACCAGTACCAGTACAAGCAGAACTATGGAAACCTCCAGGAACGTCCAATTGAAGGTCCTATGCAGAGGACATCTCGGACATCAACAAAATTCCGGCCCTGTACCAATTTCTTTCTCCAAAGATAGCAAATACGACCTATCCGTACCGTGAACTCACCAGGACAATTCTGGGAGAAGACCCACCGCATCTAGAAGCCCGGCCCCGTCGTCGTTCCCTTGCCACCGACCTATCCTACCACATCTCGAAGCTAGGGTTTGAGACCCTTCCGAGAGCGGGTGCCCCGACGGTGGAGAGCCGGAGGTAAGAGGAGGGAGGGGACGGCTGAGAGGAAGAGGAGGAGGGACCGGATGGGAGAAGGAGAGGCGGATGATAACCCGGTAGGCTAACGCCAAGGAGTAACTCGGCCCAAAGGACGCTGCGCAAGACCCGGCTTAGGATAAAGAAGCCTCTAGAAGGCCCAGGAACGAAGGCCTCGCAACCCGGATTGTGGGTTCCGGTAAGGAAGTTTAGGGTTTGTAAGCAGTGTCCGGGTAGGATTCAGAGTGCGCCTTGGAGAATAAGCCAGGGGGTCCGGATGTTATATAAGCCGGTCCCTAGGTTAGGGTTAGACAAGCTTTTACGTGAGCTAGAACCCGCTCGCCAGATCGAGAGATTTCGAGTATTCATTGTAACACCAGTATCGATCTAATATATTTAGATCGTAGACTCGGCGACTTGATTGCCGGCTACCATATCGCATATCACCATGGTTTCCTTCGAGCTAAACCCTCTCCTAAACACTCGAGTCGATTTGCCCCAAGACAAGTTACCCCCGGTAACGTCTGCCGTGATTATCCCACGACAGGATACTTACCGGCGGCGACGGCACTAGTTTCTCCAGGAGGTGCACGGTCGACAGAGCCTCCTCCGCGCGAGGAGCATCGAACATGTACGAGCATGGGGGCTACCGATTCTTTTCCAAGCGATTCCCAACTGCCTCGCTCGGAAACATTTCGCGTGGGGCGGATGGGCACGTGTCGCTCCTGTGGAATTGGAAAAAACTTTTCGGGCCCAATTCCTAAACCATACCAAACAACCGAATCAGGGCATGCAATTCCAAATAGCCAATTCCAAGCTACTTTTCCTACATCCAAACAGGGTATAAGAGATTTGCTAGACTTGAGTCTAAGAAAACAAAATATGCTTCAGTTTTTAGCACACACGTGGGTCCCGTCAAATAGAATAAAAAGTAACAATAAAAGATATCTATCATACACTAACGAGTGGGACTGTCTGCCATTTGATTTTCTTAGACATATGTCTAGTACTAGACTCACCCTCTCCGGTGTTTAGACATATGTCTAGGACAGAAAGATTCTCTTAGCTATGGCTCAAAATAGCATGCTGCACACGCTCTTAAATTCTACTACGCACACTAATAGATGTCATTTAAATCCTAATGGCAAGTGATGAGTCATGTGGGCCTGGATAGCTGGCATGACCCCTTAAAACACATTTTCTATCTTTCTACCGACCTCAAACTGTCGTTTGGCGCGCGTCACGCGCGCTCGTCGTCCGATCCGCATCGAACGGCAGAAAACAACGGCAAGGCACGCACCCGTTTCTCACGCCATTTACATGGTCCCACGTATGACCGTTTCAAATCTTGGGAGCTCGCCGAGGTCCCGACAGATATTGTTGAGAGAGAAACGCTCCTCCTCATTCTACGCGTCCCCTTCCCTTATCCTTAGGTAACTCCGTTGATTCGTCCTATCTCTCCGGCGAGGCGGCCTCTTAAGCTCTTTCTGCGGCGACCAGATGGAGTAGCCGTGGCTGGGTGACGCTCGACTGAAGGTACAAGCTCTCCACTATACGTTTTTCTCTGTTCTCTACCTTTTGCCTATGGGATCTAACCCGCGATTTTCCACTCAGAGATTCTCTTAGTGTTCTTGCTGCCGGGAGAAGGAGCTGACGCCTGCGACCATATGAGTTGTCCCCGTGGTAAGCACAGCGACGGTTTCCATCACTTCTTTTGTTGAATCGATGGGGGGGGTATGATGAATCCATATTGTTCCATGTTTTTTTTGGCTCCTGTGCCTAAGATCTGCACAATGGCAATGCCCATCTAATTCATGCCAGTCGAGGAATCCCTCGGTTTTTGTTGAGAGCAAACTGTTGGAGGTTAGCACATCTCGATGCTCACATGGGACTACGTCGTGCTTGCTTGCTTGCATGTGTGTGTTTGTTGTGTGTGATGTAAAATCGACATAACGACAAATGTAAAATTGCACTTGGAATTTGTGTTCTTCAGGTTTTGTGTGTGTGTGTGGAGGGGGGAAACACCTATTACACTCATTGTTCTGTCACTTTTATCAGTCAAGTAGATAAAATGCAGTTGTGATACTAGTTATGTCAGTTATACTAGGTGGTTTTTGTAGATGACCAGCGGAGAGCATAGCTCAATTGTTTGTTGGCCATCAGTTTTTTGGAGGGGGCAACAACAATTCCACTCATGTTTCTGTCAGTTTTGTCAGTTCGGTAGGTCGGTTGCAATTGTGGTACTAGGTCTGTCAGTTCTGCTAGTTGGTTTTTGTAGATGACCAGCAGAATGTAAATCACTTATGAAGGGTTCGTTGCATAGAAAACAAAAAAATTCCTACGCGAGAGACACCCGAAATGCCAAGATCTAATCTAGGAGACGAAGTGCAACGGGCAACGAGAGGGTTAAGGAGAAAACATACCCTCGAAGACTCAAAGTGGTACGAGATCAAATCTCGTTGTTGGCGTAGTCGTACTCACACCGATCCCGATAGCGAGAAGATGAGCACCGCAATCCGGCGGTGTATCCGTGATCGGTCACACGTACGGTTGATGACGACCTCCGTTCCCTCGTTCCAGCGGGGCGCGGAAGTAGAGGATCCCTCGGAACTCCAGCAGCACGACGGCGTGGTGGTGAAGAAGAATCCCACGGTCAGGGCTTCGCCAAGCCGGAGACCATGGAATGGAGCAGCGGGTGGAGGGAAAATGAAGTGGGCAAGTGTGTGAATGAGGAGGAGCCCTCACCCTCCTTTTATAGGGAGAGGGAGGCAGCCCAAAGGTGGGGTGCGGCCAGCCATGGTGGTGCCCCCACCTATTCCCTCTTCATGTGAGTGGAAGCTCCACTCACACCCACTCATGCTCCCATTATTTCCCACTTGGAAAATCCAAAGATTTTCTTTTAATAAATAAATAAAACCTTTTTATTTCTTTATTTCAGCATTTGTTAATTCTATTAACAACTTTTGCATATAGCACCTCGAATCATTTGTTAATTCTATTAACAACCATTCGACGAAAAACCCCTTGAACTATTTCAATTTTCCCCGAAACAATTTCGGTGCTGCCCAAAATATTCTTCGATATTCCGTATCCTCTCAAACGCGTCATCGAACCTTAAGTGTGTCACCCTACGGTTCGCGAATAAGATAGACATGATCGAGACTCCTCTCCGATCAATAATCAACAGTGGGATCTGGAGATCCGTGATGACTCCTATATATTCAACGATGACTCTCGTGATCGTGTGAACCAACAACGCCGTGAACTATTCCCTTTGTCTCGCGATATTTTACTTGTCCGAGATTCGATCATTGGTATCAACCATACCTTTTTCAATCTCGTTACCGACAAATACTCTTTTCTCGTTCCCGTGATATAACATCCGTGTGATCGTATCACGTGCTTGCAAGCGGTTTCGATGTGATATCACCGAGAGGGCCCAGAGTATATCTCTCCGTCATTTGGATGGACAAATCCCACTCTTGATCCATGATCCTCAACTAATACTTTCCGAATACTTAACGACACCTTTATAGTCACCCTGTTACGGTGTGACGTTTGATGCCATCAAAGCACCCTTCCGGTATCAGCGATTGACATGATCTCATGGTCTAAGGAATAAGTTACTTCGTCTGTTTGATATAACAATGTAAACTAAATGACTTGATCGCATTGCTATATTCTCTTTGGGTATATGTTCATCACATCATTCTTCTAATGACATGACCCCGTTATTAATAACATCCAATGTTCATGATCAGGAAACCTTGATCATCTATTAATCAACGAGCTAGTTAAAAGAGAGGCTTTACTAGGAACCATTGTTTGTTTATTAAGCACACATGTATCAACGTTTCCGGTTAATACAATTCTAGCATGAGAAATAAACATTCATCATAAACAAGGAATAAGATAATAACCATTTTATTATTGCCTCTCGGGCATATTCCCTTCAGTCTCCCACTTGCACTAGAGTCAATAATCTAGTCTGTAAGCACTTTAACACATATGGCGTACCAGTGTTATTACCATGCTTCGCATGCGGTAAACATCATCAAAAAGATCTGAACTGTTCAGGTCCTATTGTATTTGCATGTTCTTTGCGTCTACACGCATCACTCATTCTCTAATGAGATGGCTTTGTATATATATGGTCAATTGGTGAAAACTTAATTCCTCAGCTTAAACTGATGTCACTAACATTGTGAAAATGTAGCTTCATAGTGTTAGCATTCTTGGAAACTCACCAAGTTCCGGTGATACCTTAATTCCTCAGCTTAAACTGATGTTACTAACATTGTGAAAATGTAGCTTCATAGTTTTAGCATTCTTGGAAATTCACCAAGTTCAATAAAGAACTCCTTGACACAAAATACGCTTATAATCAGTTGTTAACACAACGATATACTTTAGCATTTGTTGTAGTATCCGTCACAATATTTTAATTTTGAAACTCTTTCAAATCCAGCATGGAACTTTCTTCCATCCTATTGTGCTACCCTTCATCACATATTTTAATTGAGATAAAATTACTTGAATAAATGACAAGACTATTAGTGTAATATATTACAACTAATATTTTGTCATTACTATATAGGAAAACATATCCTTAGCATTTCTAAAATGACACAAGGATCTCTCCCACTGTTGTCTAATCATCATATGAATTATCCTACTATAACATTTTATAGCATAGGACTCATCTGGTTGTGTACATAGCATGGAAACATGACTTAGAAATCTCAATTTCAATGATGCTCATCATGTGTCAAAACACATGAATCTTGCTCAATTATTTTCCATGTGACAAGAACTCCTTCTTGTAATTTTCATATTGACTTACTTCAATATTTCATCTATGTAATTTGGCTTCAACCATATCAGGTGCGTCAATCCATCTTTTATAGATATCGATGCCCAATATCTTCTAAGCCTTTCATCAATATGAAATCAAAAATATTAACCGTGTTAATTTAAAATACATATTTTCCAATCAACCATATGTCATCTACATAAAGTATTGGAAATATGTCATAGCGCTCCCACTTAATTTCTTGTAACTCTACAAGCATCTTTATCATTCATGATGGAATCAAACTCTTTTGATAACTTCATTAAGCTAAAGATTTCAACTTCGCTATGCTCACTTCAACCATTGAAGTGTGCATACCTTTCTAGCAACCTTTTGAATTTTACAAAACTCTCAGACTGTGTCAAGTACACATCCTCGATCAAACTTCCTCGAGAGGAGAGTTGGTTTTGTTATTCAACTGCCATATCATAATATGTAACCTTTTGCTATAACTATCCGCAAAGACTAAAGCATCACTACGGAAGATTGAAATCTTGTAGTAGTCAACTCTTTGAACTTCGTCGAAAACAACTTTTCGATAAGTACAACTTTCAAAGGATGTAAAATCCATGTCTTTGTCACTATATAGACCCTTTTGCTATCGTTAGGCATCAAGCCTATCGAAAGGACTACCAAGTCACATACTTGATATTCATACAAGGATACTATGGCGGATATAATGACTCATAGTCAATTTTACAAAGTCAGGGCCCATCATTTGCTTCCTTTATAAGGTTCAGGTCCTTTTGTTGTCAAAACAACACTTTACACTTAAACCACAAGTTGTTCTAAGTACAAAGTTTTTGGACTTTACTGGTAGAGTTCGCAAACTCATTTGAAGTATCTACAACATTTGTAGTGTCTTCTACTTAGTCAAAATAGTAAACCCCGAAACAACTTCCAGTGCTGCGCTACTCTTGACATGATAACGAAGATTCTCTAATCTCGTTGAGTTTGTACTGTGCTCCCACTCACTTGTTTTGCAAGAACTACTTTCTCGAGAAATCAACCCTTTCTGACAAACAACATTTGTCTTTTGGTTCGGTGATAGGAGAAATACCCAATGTTTTATTTGGGATAACCTTATAAACATATATTTATCCTATTTTGGTTGTAAACATTTTACACATGCTATGCATACCAAAACTTAAGAAAAATGACAATTCGGGTCACTACCCAAACCATATCTTATATGTTGTCAATTTCAACGGATCATGATGGTGCTCTTTTGAGTGTAAAAGCGGTTGTCCTTAATGTATAAACTACAAAATTTTAATGGCAATTTTATTAATCTGACCATGTCAAACAGGGTTTGATTTTGTCTTTTGAATACTCCAATCTAATGTGGGGTATTCGAGAAGTATAAGTTGTAGAACAATTCTGCAACTTCTCAGATGTTTTGCTAAACTTGTAACTCAAACTTTATCCTTTATGATCCAATCATAAATACTTGATTATCTTGTTACATTGATTTTAACTTCATATTAACAACCTTTTGAACCAATTCAAAATGTCCAACTCTGTTCCCTTTAAATAGATATACTCACATATCTACTTAAATCATCGACAGAATTTTATGAAGGAAAAATTAATCCACCATACATGACTACACATAATGGACTATATACATCAATATGTATAATCTCCACTAAATTAGTCGTCCATTCTACTTTGGCCTATGAACGGAATTCTAGTCATCTTTTGGAAGAGGTCTCACAAGCGTCAATTTATTCAAAACAAAATGACTCCGGAAGTCCATCAATATGGAGTTCCTTCATGTTTTCCTTTCCGATATGAACTAAAATGGTGGTGTCACAATTTAAGTGAAAATCTTTTATGTCTTGCAACATTTAGCATTCAGTCTTATAGATGTTTACTTTACCAACATGATTTATATTAACATATCCATCAATTATGGAATATGGTCATCGTTTGAACAATCTCATTTGTTCTCACAAAAGACTAGAACAAAATAACAACTTATTAAGTTCTTAAAATAAATCTTGAATGTTTGGTTCGATACGACAATGAACACAATAACACTTTATTTATGTTCTTGTCATAATCGATTCCACATCTATTACTAGTCCCTTTTAGGCCCTTGTATTTCTTGTATTGCGTTGCTTTGTATGACAACTCACACCAACCAATGTGGTATCAAAATACCCAAAAATACTTTGTTAACTAGTAATACATCTATAACTTGTATATCAAGCATATACTCCTGAGCTGGACTTTCCAGTTATCTTCTTTTTCTGCCATATATCTTTTTATAATTCTATTTTCAATATTCCCTTTCCTTTATAGAAGAATCATTCAACATCAAACAATGCTAGTCTTACTAGCTCATTTTCTTTGGCGTGTTAGTCGTATACTATCACCCATTGAGTCATACTTTGAGTTTGATTGTTCTACTAATATCACCATATTAATAGCATTCTTCTAGATTCCACTCTTAGCAATTTCCAAGTAAGGTAAACTACTTTACCCATACTTCTAATCCATCCCCTCATAACAATTTTATGATTAAGCTACTATAGCTCGAAGGAAGGGATTTAGAGGATAATTTTTAGCGCCCAACTTCTTGGAATATTCAAACGCCTAGCGTCTTCAATCATTGCATATATTCAAATAATATAAGCATACATTGTCACGCTAAATTATACTCAGCCATGTTGCCACAAATAAGTTTCTAGATATCAATATATCTTTCACTTGATTGTTTCTGAAAACAATTCTTTTCGGTTCCTAAATCACTTTGATCAACAAAACATTCTTTTGAAGATAAAGTAATACGGAAGCAACCATGACTTTGGATTCTAAGTAGGAATTGGTTGCTCTCTAGATCAATCAATCATTAATCACATGGAGGTAGGTAGGAAATACCGAAAATCTACAATAGGATTCAATTTTAAATTTCACTAATACGGTACCAATCTTAAATGGTATTTACCAGATCATAACAGTTATATCTCAATTAACAATCTATGTGTAAGGTAATTATAGATGCCAATGAATACTACAATTTGTGCAAATTCACTTTGATTAGTTGTTCATGATAAATAAGTTCAAGTTAATTCAAAATTAAACCATGAACTCCCACTCTAAAACAACATCCCTCTTAGTTGTCTTTAGTGATTACACGAACCAAATTCACTACACCAAAACCGATCATCACGTGAGATGATGTAGCTTCAAAGGCGAACATCGACATGTTCATCATATCATCCATATGACTCATGCTTTACCTTTCGGTTACGTGTTCCGAGGCCATGTCTGTAAATGCTAGGCTCGCCAAGTAGAACCGTAGTATTGCGTGTGTTTCAAGGCCATGTCTGTACATGCTAGGCTTGAAAACACCCGTTGTATGCGAACGTTGAGTCTATCACACCCGATCATCACGTGGTGTCTCGAAACGACGAACTTTCTTAACGGTGCATACTTAAGGAAGAACACATTATTATCTTGATATTAAGTGAGAGGGATCATCTTATAATGCTACCGTCGCTATCTAAGCAAAACAAGATGCATAAAAAGGATTAACATCACAGACATCACATGAAAGGATAACGTGATATGATATGGTCCTTCTTGCACTTGATCTCCATCATGTGCATTATGGTATGATCTCAATCATTCCACCCGCGTGGTACCAAGTACCACGGTACCCCAAACTTGATTGTCCATCAATAAGAAGACAACCATATGGATACCTTCCGGTATATCAATAATTTACAAAATAGATCATCTCATAATCAAATTTGTAATATTGACCATATCACATCACATGCCCAGCAAAAACTAGTTAGACGCTTCTAATTTATTTTTGCATATTTTACGTGGCTTAGGGCTTTCGAGGATAGAACCGTTCTGTGACATCCCAGTGTTTGGGAGGTTATAAGGATCTAGATTTAATATGTGCATTTGCAAAGCATGCATCTAAAAGTACGGGAAATTTTGGCGCGAAAGTTTAAATAGAGCAAAGTGACCAAAGTTTCACTTGACATGATGAAATAGGTCTAGTTCATCTAATCAAGAGTACTTTTGGAAGGATCTTTATAACAAGTATCTTAGGAAAACTAAATCATCTGATGAGGCAAACCATGATTGGTTATGATCAAACACAAACTCATAACAACCTTAACCACAAGTCTATAAGTGACTTGGGATAATTCACTACCTATCAAGAACTCAAACAGGGGTGAGCATCCAAATCTCATAACTAATGATCACACTTCCACAAGTTATAAATGCTTGATGGAATAATCTCATCAACAAATATTCTAGGTTCTGTAAAACAATAACTCTTTAAGTTATCAACCATTCACACCACATCTTTCCAAATTATTTAGTAACTACTAAGTTAACCTTCACATGTAAATAATAAAGGTTCAGTAGAACACAAGAGATACAAATAAGTATTAACTTAAACCCCACAAGTGGGAAGTGATATAATAATTGTATTAACACATTTACCGAATATGTACATATCTCCTCAATCATAAAAGAAGTATCTTAAAGAAGAAGTAAATCTTCTTAACCAACTGTTAAACCTTGATTATTACATATGATCTTTCCAAATATTTATATCTGCATTATGAATGACAAAGGTAATAAAGAGAAGAATATAAAGTAATATCATGACACTAGAGAAAACAAATGACAACTATGACATAAGTCATTAAAACCCAATAAGCTTTACATGCTCGTTGCCTCATTCATTTTATACAAGAGAACATATGAAATCACAACACCTCAATGAACCATTGGATCCACTTCCTATTAATCCATCAGTCCATAAGCATTTCACACCTCTACTCAAATTCAAACCATCACTGAACCACTAAAGTATCTTTGCATACAACTAAGGAATAACAAGATATAACCTCTATTAGAGGAATTGAATTGATAACTAAGTAAATAAATCCTATATGATATAATTACATATCATTTGAGAAATAAAATAAGAAGTATATGGAAGGATAATAAAAGCATGAACTAACTCTTAATCTAGATCTTGTTATGTTGTCAAGACCATCCTATCTTGTTTCCCAATCTTCTCTAAGTCATTCTACAAGTGAAGCAACCACAAGAAGAGAGGAACCACCACCAGAAGATCTACAAGAAGATTATTTAGAGTGTGCTAGAAGTGCTACTCTAAGCTACTATAAGAGTACTTGGAAACTCTTATATAGTGATCTGATCTTATTAACCTCTTGAAATAGTATGATATTACAATGTTAGTGCTATATAGAAGTACTTTGGTAACAAGACTAATTACCTTGTTAACAGATCACTTTTGTATACTCAAACAATTGAGTGTCATACACAAACAAACAGAAGGTTGAATAACCTAGTACATCTCAGTCTCTTGTATATGAAAAAATTTGGGGACGAGCCTTGCAAACTTGTCAACAGATTCTTCTTATATGCTTAAGGCTAACTGATGACATAAACTACACCTACACTTCTTTTATCATTAACCAATAGAAAGAATAACACCAAGGAAACAAGAAACCACAATATAATCATCTAAGTAAAATCTTTGCTTGGAATAACTGTTTGTTCTCACCACAAGGGTGAGATAGTTGAAGATTGAAACCAAGAGATGATATTACTTGCAATTGATACAAGGTGAAAACAGAAGACTAGAGGCAACTAGAGAGAAGAACATCAAGCAACAGAAGAGCACAGGAATCAACACTGCCTCAGTAAGGGAGCATAAGTATTTATCCAGTAAATCATTAGGATATAATAGAGAATCAATAACCTCTGTCAAGCTCAACAGAGATAAGGAACAAATAGTAACTCTCTTAGATGGAAACAAGTATCCATTAAGAAATAACAACAAGGTTTTGCATCCACATGTTTTGATATGTGGAGGTAAATTAAAACAAGCTTAATACCTTGTTTTCCAAATCCTTTTCATAGATAAGATTAACAGGTGATAATAAAAATTCATCTACATATAAACCTGTAAATGATTACATGTTCCAAAACAACATCAGATAGTATCCATATTTGGAAGTTGGAGAAAAACAAACAAGTGAGGTTTCAAAGCCACTCATGTTTTCCATTTGATCCAGTACAAAAATTAACAAGTATGGTTTACATACACCCAAGTGTGATGACAACCAAAAGTATTAAGATTTTCATTAATGAAAATAACAAAGTTATATTAAAGAAAAACAGGTTATTTACCCATTAAAAGCAGTTGGTTTGAGATGGAATAAAATTCCATACTAGGGGATTTTCATGACAGTGCATAGAGATATTACTATCTCGTGTTACCAAATGATTATCTGAAAGATGAATATCTAAAATTGTTCACCAATATTACAATAACATGATGGTTGTACCATATTCATATGTTAGGATGTATGAAAGAAATTTAAAACCCATTTGAAGTTGAAATGGAGTTGGAAATCACAAAAAAATCCTCAATAGAGCACCCTAAGGTTAAAATTTAAATCTTGACCAAAATTGAAAAAGAAAAACATGGTGTGCTTGGAAATTTGATAAGGATTTCAAAAATGATTTTTATTATTTTTTCTGTTAACAGAAAAGCCCAGAAAATAAAGTTTTATTCATAGTTTATAAGACAGAAGGACTTCTTAGTAAATTGTAAAAAACTTCCAGGGGGTTTTCTGGAAAACTTTATTTCTTTTCCTTCTTCTCCAACGCCGGCCAGAAGGCAGGGGCGGTGGACGTCGAGTCACCATCGCCGTGTCGTCTCCTGCCGCCTCTTCGCACGGGTATAAGAACAAGGAGGGAGTGCCGTGCATCCTCTTCCTCCTCGCAGTCTCGCTCACTCTCTGTCTCTCTGTATCGAACCCGAACAGGAAACCTAACCCTAACCTCTTCGGCCGCCGTCGCGCGCCGTCGTTTCCGTCCACGGGAAGCCATTATGAGGTCACCACTGGATTCGTCGTCCTCGTATCTTCCTCTGGGACGAGTTTCGTTTGCAGGGAAGCCAAGATATGGCCGAATCGGGCCATCTCCTTCAACTCCGGCCGCCGGCCGAAATTCGACATCGCCGGCGATTCCGACCTCGCCGAGCCTCCTCGTTTGCTCCACTGGATTCATGGTGAGCTTGTGATCATTACAGTGTGCTCCAATCTTATATTTGTCCCCGAATTCATCATCATCGCTGGAGACCGTACCGTGCCGCCGCCGTAGTGCTCGCCGCCGGCGACCTATCGACCATTTGGTCATACCGCCACCACCTTTGCGTTTGTTGAGTCTTCCTCTAGCTATTGGAAGCAATGATTCGAACCAATTTGTTGCGGATCGATGGATTCGAGCACAACAGAGGAGATCCTCTCCTCTGATGACGCGGGCATGATGTCATCATGACGTCATGAGCCCATTTCCTTCTGTTTTTATTTATTTTCGTATAAGAAATGTCAACTGACAGATGGACCCCGCTTGTCAATTCAAATAAAAACAGAAATAGAATTAAATTGATAATTCAATAACTTTAATTTCATAAACCAGAAAAATATAAATAATATATCATATTAATCAGAAAAATAAAATCTATTTAATTATGACATTTTCAAATGAATTTGATAAAGTTAAAATTCAACATTTTCCTTAATTAATTAAATCATTTAAAATAAAGAAAAATAATAAATAATTCATAAAATCAGAAAAATACAAGTTATATACCAAAATGCTCCAAATAACATATACAACTCATCTATGATGTTTTTAAGGTCATTTGACCAAGATTTCAGGTGTGCAATATTTTGTCTAGTCATTTAATTCATTTAAAATTAATAAATTAATAATATATTCAAATATTTTCAGAAAGCATTGAATAATATATCAAATTAAAGATAAAATCATTTCCAATTCAAATATATCAAACATAATTTTTTTGTGGAACTTAAACTTGTTACTCAAGGTATAGTGGAATTTGATAATAGTCTATTATAACCATAATAAACTATCACAAGCATTATTTTCTTTATTAATAAAACCTCATGTTTTCACACCTACTAAAACCTATCATCACAAGTCAGTCGCAAGTATTGTGATGATAGAGTTAACTGTACTAGTTCATCATATTCAACTAAACTCATTGTCATTAGCTCTACATTTTGGAATATAAAATCAAACATGTTTGTTACCTTTTCAATAATTGTTTACCATGTGCTATTGTCTTGTTGCCTACTCATGTTATAACACTTCTACTTAAACATGATAACAAGTGTTTGTTCAATAAAAGTGAAACACACTTAAGCCTAAAAGAAATAACAACATCACCACAAGTAATGAAACAACTCTAAGTCACCTAACAATTATGTGAATACATTATCGTTTCAAACGTGGCTTACACTTGTAAGCTGGGGTGTTTTCCAGGGTATTTCACGATGCATCTCATTACTATGCATGTGTCATCTTGCCAGTGTTTTCTATAGTCCTTACCGGGACTACTTTGCTATCTTTCGGATGTTTGGATTTCTCTACGCGACCCACGAACCCGAAGACCTGGATTATTATTGTTGTTTCAATCTCAAGCAAGTTCATCACTTGCTCATCTCCTTTGCAGTACTTCATAACAAACTATTTGCAAAAACCCTATCGTATTATCACCTACTCTCAAAAGAATGCATGATCCTATTTTTATAATAATATGACTAATTGAATGACTACCCGAGTGGTAGTGTTCTATGTGGTGGGCGGATGGAACCATGGTAAGATGAATAGGTTAAAGGAAGGTTCCATCTGCATGGGAACGTATTACCTAGGAATTAACAACAACTGCCGTCAGGATTCTTGCGCCGTAAATTCGCGTTGACCATGGATCTTTTGTGGGGGGAGTAAGTCAGCCGTGATACTTCTCTCGTTCGCATGTCAACGGACTAACAGAGACGTACGCTGTAGGTCTTGCGAGACTACATGCACATGGGTGGGAGCCCTTACGTCCCACGGGCTCTAGGGTCTATGAGTGTCTGCCAGGGGCGCGTAGATCTCCATCGTGAGGGGTGGAATCAGGCGTTCAACCTGCTGGCAGAAATGGGTGGGCATGCGTTGTGCGGAGAAGCACGGTTTGGCTTGGACCAACTACCGGGCCCCACACCTAAGTGGGAGTGGACATGATCTCGAGCCTGGTTGTGCAACATGGTCTTGGTCGTCCATGGGTAAAGTAACGCACCTCTGCAGAGTGTAAAAGGATGTGACATGTTACCCCTTGTTCCGGGAAGGAGCTGCGAACGCCGCAGGAAAGGCAACTCCATGAAAGTTCTAATCCTGTGAAGATCTGGCGGGCATAGTTTTCAGAATTAAAAGCAACCTCTTGAAGAAAGATTTACAAAAACCTTGCATTACTTTATGACTCTTTCAAGTCTAAAGCTGTAGTTAGTGCATCAACCACCCACTATATATATCATGAACTTGCTGAGTAACGCTTGTTACTCATTCTATCCTGTTTGACCCCTTGCTTAGAGTTGAAGCCCTATTGAAGTCGTCATCGAGAAGCCATCGCTGTCTAAGGAAGCTAGGTGGGGTCCTATTCTACTTAGCCAGTAAAGCATCATCATCAACAACGCTGATGGAGGAGAAGCTATCAAGGTGTAGGTAGAGACCTTACTTGGACTTAGAATTTACAAGTTATATTTTTAGGGCTGACATCAGCCGTAGTGGATTAGTTCTGAGCTAGAGTTCTTCTCCGGCTTGGAGCTTCGAATTGCTTCTTCTGATGTTTCATTTGCATGAGATCTTCTTGGTTCATCAAAGAGATTCTCAAGATTTTGTAATGAAGTTTGTATCCTATAGCTTTGCTTGGCCCCGCTGTGTTTCTGTTGTACCACTCTGAGAGATGTAATATTCACGGATAAGTCCTTCTGTGAGTATTATGTCACCGACTTGCGCACTACACATGCAGTGGTGTGCTGGGTCACCTCAGGTGGTATCAGAGCGAAGCGACCTTAGGTTTAAAACCTTTTAGGAGATCTGTAGGTTGGTAAATACTATAGGAAGCCATCTTATCTAAACCATATTTCCTACAACTATGATGATCACTCACTTGAGAATGATATGATCATACTTGTATAGAATTTCTTACTCAACTTGAGTAAATATACGTATCTATTTTTTTAATACCTAGGTATACATAGTTAGAAGTTTAGTAAGTACTAGTTCCATTAAGAAAAAGAATTCTGATATAGTCAGAGATGATCAAGTCACACAAATGATTACCCATTCTATGAATTAATAGGATGGAGTAGAACATGGTGTAGAGTAAGTATAGGAGTCATCAAGAAGGGTTGATTTAGAATCATGAGGAGTCAGTAAACCATGGTAACTATGGGGTACATACCATATCCTTAGTTATCAACTCTAGAGGTGAATCAGTACAGTAAAGTATAGAATAGAATTAGGAGAAGGCATAAGTATTGATGGAAGCTACACTACTACTTCCACGACGTAATCAACAACATGAAGGATCAACAAATACCATGAGAAGCTTATCATAACCAAGATGAAGTGATTCAATTGAAGTGGTACTTAGTCCTATAGGAAACCATGATAGTCAACAACTACTATAGAATTATTTTGTCTTGGTTTATTCTATTGCAGTAAGGCATGCAATTGGAGTAATTACCTAGGCAAAGGGGGGTTGTGTAGACTAGGATTACAAGGTAATATATACCTACTTGTAGTGTATAGCATTTAAGAGCCTTGGTACCTGAGATGCTTTACTCAAAGTACTGTTATTTCACAGGCTTTTGATGCATGAGTGATAACTGCATTTGGGATTTATTGGATCTTATTTGGATCTTTGATTGACTAGATATGTACATGAAGTTGGAACTTGATGTGCAAATGCATGTGCAGACATTGAGTTCTATCTTGATGTTACTGGTCTAGAGGGTAAAGGATTAGAATGAGAGCGATCTGAGTAATCAGCAGATGGAAACAATCACAACAGCTCTGGAAGACCAGGAAGGCAAGAAGGCAGAAGGCAATAAAGCCACTGATGGGAATGGACCACATTCACATCTTGTTTGGAGTTGGTGAGCTACTACATCAACACATGGTGAGCTACCACAAATCATGCCAGGAAAATAACATGGGTAGTTATATCTTAGAAGGAAACGTGTAGAAGTTGATAAATAAACTTATATAATTGTTCCATAGAGATCAAAACCCAAAGATATAGAAGGACCATAGGAAGTAACTAGTGGAATTGGTTATAATCACCTATAGGAAAGAGTTAAAACTCGAGGAAACTCGAAGATATTTTCACTAATGATTGAGTCTTAGTCAAGGCACACTACATTGTACAAGTTTCTTTGAAAAATATTTATCTTGAGACCATTAGACTGAACCAAATGGAGTCCAAACCATAGACAATATCCAGGGTATCGAAAGAATCCTATTGCTTATTCATCACCTGGTGGATGTACCAATTGTTCTTCAGAAAGTGGTGAGAGGTAGGAAACCATACCTATTCATCGGAGAATGAAACTGGGTATCCACTATATGGTGGAAATACCACGTGTTCTTCGTGAGACTATTAGGAAGGCCTAGTAACAAGACAGAGTCGTCCGAACAACTGGCATACTCTTAGATTATTATACAAGACAGTGGAAGGTGAACAATCAAGACAAGAGGATAACCATGTCAGGGTCAACACAAGAAAACAGATCTGAAGATTCAACGATCTACAGAAGTTCTCTCTACCTATCTTTACGTGAGAGAGGTTGAACTTCGGGACGAAGTTCTTGTTAAGGGGGAGATACTGTGACATCCCAGTGTTTGGGAGGTTATAAGGATCTAGATTTAATATGTGCATTTGCAAAGCATGCATCTAAAAGTACGGGAAATTTTGGCGCGAAAGTTTAAATAGAGCAAAGTGACCAAAGTTTCACTTGACATGATGAAATAGGTCTAGTTCATCTAATCAAGAGTACTTTTGGAAGGATCTTTATAACAAGTATCTTAGGAAAACTAAATCATCTGATGAGGCAAACCATGATTGGTTATGATCAAACACAAACTCATAACAACCTTAACCACAAGTCTATAAGTGACTTGGGATAATTCACTACCTATCAAGAATTCAAACAGGGGTGAGCATCCAAATCTCATAACTAATGATCACACTTCCACAAGTTAGAAATGCTTGATGGAATAATCTCATGAACAAATATTCTAGGTTCTGTAAAACAATAACTCTTTAAGTTATCAACCATTCACACCACATATTTCCAAATTATTTAGTAACTACTAAGTTAACCTTCACATGTAAATAATAAAGGTTCAGTAGAACACAAGAGATACAAATAAGTATTAACTTAAACCCCACAAGTGGGAAGTGATATAATAATTGTATTAACACATTTACCGAATATGTACATATCTCCTCAATCATAAAAGAAGTATCTTAAAGAAGAAGTAAATCTTCTTAACCAACTGTTAAACCTTGATTATTACATATGATCTTTCCAAATATTTATATCTGCATTATGAATGACAAAGGTAATAAAGAGAAGAATATAAAGTAATATCATGACACTAGAGAAAACAAATGACAACTATGACATAAGTCATTAAAACCCAATAAGATTTACATGCTCATTGCCTCATTCATTTTATACAAGAGAACATATGAAATCACAACACCTCAATGAACCATTGGATCCACTTCCTATTAATCCATCAGTCCATAAGCATTTCACACCTCTACTCAAATTCAAACCATCACTGAACCACTAAAGTATCTTTGCATACAACTAAGGAATAACAAGATATAACCTCTATTAGAGGAATTGAATTGATAACTAAGTAAATAAATCCTATATGATATAATTACATATCATTTGAGAAATAAAATAAGAAGTATATGGAAGGATAATAAAAGCATGAACTAACTCTTAATCTAGATCTTGTTATGTTGTCAAGACCATCCTATCTTGTTTCCCAATCTTCTCTAAGTCATTCTACAAGTGAAGCAACCACAAGAAGAGAGGAACCACCACCAGAAGATCTACAAGAAGATTATTTAGAGTGTGCTAGAAGTGCTACTCTAAGCTACTATAAGAGTACTTGGAAACTCTTATATAGTGATCTGATCTTATTAACCTCTTGAAATAGTATGATATTACAATGTTAGTGCTATATAGAAGTACTTTGGTAACAAGACTAATTACCTTGTTAACAGATCACTTTTGTATACTCAAACAATTGAGTGTCATACACAAACAAACAGAAGGTTGAATAACCTAGTACATCTCAGTCTCTTGTATATGAAAAGTAATTTGGGGACAAGCCTTGCAAACTTGTCAACAGATTCTTCTTATATGCTTAAGGCTAACTGATGACATAAACTACACCTACACTTCTTTTATCATTAACCAATAGAAAGAATAACACTAAGGAAACAAGAAACCACAATATAATCATCTAAGTAAAATCTTTGCTTGGAATAACTGTTTGTTCTCACCACAAGGGTGAGATAGTTGAAGATTGAAACCAAGAGATGATATTACTTGCAATTGATACAAGGTGAAAACAGAAGACTAGAGGCAACTAGAGAGAAGAACATCAAGCAACAGAAGAGCACAGGAATCAACACTGCCTCAGTAAGGGAGCATAAGTATTTATCCAGTAAATCATTAGGATATAATAGAGAATCAATAACCTCTGTCAAGCTCAACAGAGATAAGGAACAAATAGTAACTCTCTTAGATGGAAACAAGTATCCATTAAGAAATAACAACAAGGTTTTGCATCCACATGTTTTGATATGTGGAGGTAAATGAAAACAAGTTTAATACCTTGTTTTCCAAATCCTTTTCATAGATAAGATTAACAGGTGATAATAAAAATTCATCTACATATAACCCTGTAAATGATTACATGTTCCAAAACAACATGAGATAGTATCCACATTTGGAAGTTGGAGAAAAACAAACAAGTGAGGTTTCAAAGCCACTCATGTTTTCCATTTGATCCAGTACAAAAATTAACAAGTATGGTTTACATACACCCAAGTGTGATGACAACCAAAAGTATTAAGATTTTCATTAATGGAAATAACAAAGTTATATTAAAGAAAAACAGGTTATTTACCCATTAAAAGCAGTTGGTTTGAGATGGAATAAAATTCCATACTAGGGGATTTTCATGACAGTGCATAGAGATATTACTATCTCGTGTTACCAAATGATTATCTGAAAGATGAATATCTAAAATTGTTCACCAATATTACAATAACATGATGGTTGTACCATATTCATATGTTAGGATGTATGAAAGAAATTTAAAACCCATTTGAAGTTGAAATGGAGTTGGAAATCACAAAAAAATCCTCAATAGAGCACCCTAAGGTTAAAATTTAAATCTTTATCAAAATTGAAAAAGAAAAACATGGTGTGCTTGGAAATTTGATAAGGATTTCAAAAATGATTTTTATTATTTTTTCTGTTAATAGAAAAGCCCAGAAAATAAAGTTTTATTCACAGTTTATAAGACAGAAGGACTTCTTAGTAAATTGTAAAAAACTTCCAGGGGGTTTTCTGGAAAACTTTATTTCTTTTCCTTCTTCTCCAACGCCGGCCAGAAGGCAGGGGCGGTGGACGTCGAGTCACCATCGCCGTGTCGTCTCCTGCCGCCTCTTCGCACAGGTATAAGAACAAGGAGGGAGTGCCGTGCATCCTCTTCCTCCTCGCAGTCTCGCTCACTCTCTGTCTCTCTGTATCGAACCCGAACAGGAAACCTAACCCTAACCTCTCCGGCCGCCGTCGCGCGCCGTCGTTTCCGTCCACGGGAAGCCATTATGAGGTCACCACTGGATTCGTCGTCCTCGTATCTTCCTCTGGGACGAGTTTCATTTGCAGGGAAGCCAAGATATGGCCGAATCGGGCCATCTCCTTCAACTCCGGCCGCCGGCCGAAATTCGACATCGCCGGTGATTCCGACCTCGCCGAGCCTCCTCGTTTGCTCCACTGGATTCATGGTGAGCTTGTGATCATTACGGTGTGCTCCAATCTTGTATTTGTCCCCGAATTCATCATCATCGCTGGAGACCATACCGTGCCGCCGCCGTAGTGCTCGCCGCCGGCGACCTATCGACCATTTGGTCATACCGCCACCACCTTTGCGTTCGTTGAGTCTTCCTCTAGCTATTGGAAGCAATGATTCGAACCAATTTGTTGCGGATCGATGGATTCGAGCACAACAGAGGAGATCCTCTCCTCTGATGACGCGGGCATGATGTCATCATGACGTCATGAGCCCATTTCCTTCTGTTTTTATTTATTTTCGTATAAGAAATGTCAACTGACAGATGGACCCCGCTTGTCAATTCAAATAAAAACAGAAATAGAATTAAATTGATAATTCAATAACTTTAATTTCATAAACCAGAAAAATATAAATAATATATCATATTAATCAGAAAAATAAAATCTATTTAATTATGACATTTTCAAATGAATTTGATAAAGTTAAAATTCAACATTTTCCTTAATTAATTAAATCATTTAAAATAAAGAAAAATAATAAATAATTCATAAAATCAGAAAAATACAAGTTATATACCAAAATGCTCCAAATAACATATACAACTCATCTATGATGTTTTTAAGGTCATTTGACCAAGATTTCAGGTGTGCAATATTTTGTCTAGTCATTTAATTCATTTAAAATTAATAAATTAATAATATATTCAAATATTTTCAGAAAGCATTGAATAATATATCAAATTAAAGATAAAATCATTTCCAATTCAAATATATCAAACATAATTTTTTTGTTGAACTTAAACTTGTTACTCAAGGTATAGTGGAATTTGATAATAGTCTATTATAACCATAAACAACTATCACAAGCATTATTTTCTTTATTAATAAAATCTCATGTTTTCACACCTACTAAAACCTATCATCACAAGTCAGTCGCAAGTATTGTGATGATAGAGTTAACTGTACTAGTTCATCATATTCAACTAAACTCATTGTCATTAGCTCTACATTTTGGAATATAAAATCAAACATGTTTGTTACCTTTTCAATAATTGTTTACCATGTGCTATTGTCTTGTTGCCTACTCATGTTATAACACTTCTACTTAAACATGATAACAAGTGTTTGTTCAATAAAAGTGAAACACACTTAAGCCTAAAAGAAATAACAACATCACCACAAGTAATGAAACAACTCTAAGTCACCTAAAAATTATGTGAATACATTATCGTTTCAAACGTGGCTTACACTTGTAAGCTGGGGTGTTTTCCAGGGTATTTCATGATGCATCTCATTACTATGCATGTGTCATCTTGCCAGTGTTTTCTGTAGTCCTTACCGGGACTACTTTGCTATCTTTCAGATGTTTGGATTTCTCTACGCGACCCTCGAACCCGAAGACCTGGATTATTATTGTTGTTTCAATCTCAAGCAAGTTCATCACTTGCTCATATCCTTTGCAGTACTTCATAACAAACTATTTGCAAAAACCCTATCGTATTATCACCTACTCTCAAAAGAATGCATGATCCTATTTTTATAATAATATGACTAATTGAATGACTACCCGAGTGGTAGTGTTCTATGTGGTGGGCGGATGGAACCATGGTAAGATGAATAGGTCAAAGGAAGGTTCCATCTGCATGGGAACGTATTACCTAGGAATTAACAACAACTGCCGTCAGGATTCTTGCGCCGTAAATTCGCGTTGACCATGGATCTTTTGTGGGGGGAGTAAGTCAGCCGTGATACTTCTCTCGTTCGCATGTCAACGGACTAACAAAGACGTACGCTGTAGGTCTTGCGAGACTACATGCACATGGGTGGGAGCCCTTACGTCCCACGGGCTCTGGGGTCTATGAGTGTCTGCCAGGGGCGCGTAGATCTCCATCGTGAGGGGTGGAATCAGGCGTTCAACCTGCTGGCAGAAATGGGTGGGCATGCGTTGTGCGGAGAAGCACGGTTTGGCTTGGACCAACTACCGGGCCCCACACCTAAGTGGGAGTGGACAGGATCTCGAGCCTGGTTGTGCAACATGGTCTTGGTCGTCCATGGGTAAAGTAACGCACCTCTGCATAGTGTAAAAGGATGTGACATGTTACCCCTTGTTCCGGGAAGGAGCTGCGAACGCCGCAGGAAAGGCAACTCCATGAAAGTTCTAATCCTGTGAAGATCTGGCGGGCATAGTTTTCAGAATTAAAAGCAACCTCTTGAAGAAAGATTTACAAAAACCTTGCATTACTTTATGACTCTTTCAAGTCTAAAGCTGTAGTTAGTGCATCAACCACCCACTATATATCATGAACTTGCTGAGTAACGCTCGTTACTCATTCTATCCCGTTTGACCCCTTGCTTAGAGTTGAAGCCCTATTGAAGTCGTCATCGAGAAGCCATCGCTGTCTAAGGAAGCTAGGTGGGGTCCTATTCTACTTAGCCAGTAAAGCATCATCATCAACAACGCTGATGGAGGAGAAGCTATCAAGGTGTAGGTAGAGACCTTACTTGGACTTAGAATTTACAAGTTATATTTTTAGGGCTGACATCAGCCGTAGTGGATTAGTTCTGAGCTAGAGTTCTTCTCCGGCTTGGAGCTTCGAATTCCTTCTTCTGATGTTTCATTTGCATGAGATCTTCTTGGTTCATCAAAGAGATTCTCAAGATTTTGTAATGAAGTTTGTATCCTATAGCTTTGCTTGGCCACGCTGTGTTTCTGTTGTACCACTCTGAGAGATGTAATATTCACGGATAAGTCCTTCTGTGAGTATTATGTCACCGACTTGCGCACTACACATGCAGTGGTGTGCTGGGTCACCTCACGTTCATACCTACGAACATCAACCACAACGCTGATAAACATATTTTTTAGCAACCCTTCGTAGATTAGACCTTAACTATAGTAGGAGAAACGGACACCCCCTTAGCCACAAGTGAGACAACTCTCGCGTACATAGTACACGTAAACTTAGTCTGGGGCAGCTTCATCCTACTATGCCACTAAGATCATAAAATACTCAAGGAGGCAATAACATGATCATCAACGCCCACATACACCTATGTGTTCTACCCGTACAAAACATCTACGCATAGATCCGGCTCTGATACCACTGAAGGGTTCGTTGCATAGAAAACAAAAATTTTCCTACGCGAGAGACACCCGAAATGCCAAGATCTAATCTAGGAGACGAAGTGCAACGGGCAACGAGAGGGTTAAGGAGAACACATACCCTCGAAGACTCAAAGTGGTACGAGATCAAATCTCGTTGTTGGCGTAGTCGTACTCACACCGATCCCGATAGCGAGAAGATGAGCACCGCAATCCGGCGGTGCATCCGTGATCGGTCACACGTACGGTTGATGACGACCTCCGTTCCCTCGTTCCAGCGGGGCGCGGAAGTAGAGGATCCCTCGGAACTCCAGCAGCACGACGGCGTGGTGGTGAAGAAGAATCCCACGGTCAGGGCTTCGCCAAGCCGGAGACCATGGAATGGAGCAGCGGGTGGAGGGAAAATGAAGTGGGCAAGTGTGTGAATGAGGAGGAGCCCTCACCCTCCTTTTATAGGGAGAGGGAGGCAGCCCAAAGGTGGGGTGCGGCCAGCCATGGTGGTGTCCCCACCTATTCCCTCTTCATGTGAGTGGAAGCTCCACTCACACCCACTCATGCTCCCATTATTTCCCACTTGGAAAATCCAAAGGTTTTCTTTTAATAAATAAATAAAACCTTTTTATTTCTTTATTTCAACATTTGTTAATTCTATTAACAACTTTTGCATATAGCACCTCGAATCATTTGTTAATTCTATTAACAACCATTCGACGAAAAATCCATTGAACTATTTCAATTTTCCCAGAAACAATTTCGGTGCTGCCCAAAATATTCTTCGATATTCCGCATCCTCTCAAACGCGTCATTGAACCTTAAGTGTGTCACCCTACGGTTCGCGAATAAGATAGACATGATCGAGACTCCTCTCCGATCAATAATCAACAGCGGGATCTGGAGATCCGTGATGACTCCTATATATTCAATGATGACTCTCGTGATCGTGTGAACCAACAACGCCGTGAACTATTCCCTTTGTCTCGCGATATTTTACTTGTCCGAGATTCGATCATTGGTATCAACCATACCTTGTTCAATCTCGTTACCGACAAGTACTCTTTTCTCGTTCCCGTGATATAACATCCGTGTGATCGTATCACGTGCTTGCAAGCGGTTTCGATGTGATATCACCGAGAGGGCCCAGAGTATATCTCTTCGTCATTTGGATGGACAAATCCCACTCTTGATCCATGGTCCTCAACTAATACTTTCTAAATACTTAACGACACCTTTATAGTCACCCTGTTACGGTGTGACGTTTGATGCCATCAAAGCACCCTTCCGGTATCAGCGATTGACATGATCTCATGGTCTAAGGAATAAGTTACTTCGTCTGTTTGATATAACAATGTAAACTAAATGACTTGATCGCATTGCTATATTCTCTTTGGGTATATGTTCATCACATCATTCTTCTAATGACATGACCCCGTTATTAATAACATCCAATGTTCATGATCAGGAAACCTTGATCATCTATTAATCAACGAGCTAGTTAAAAGAGAGGCTTTACTAGGAACCATTGTTTGTTTATTAAGCACACATGTATCAACGTTTCCGGTTAATACAATTCTAGCATGAGAAATAAACATTCATCATAAACAAGGAATAAGATAATAACCATTTTATTATTGCCTCTCGGGCATATTCCCTTCGACTTACACATGTTGTAAAATTCATTCAAATGCCTTCTAACACCCATAAGCACATGGAACATATCTCCATTTGTTTTTTTTTTGAATGTAAATTTTCAAGATCATAGCTGAACCATAATATATGCTCAAAGCATCCACATATGCTTCTTTGTGTCATCTAAATTTCCATGCCATTAACTCTCATGTTGCCCGTATTTTTTGTCTAATTTTTCTAGGATATATGCAACTGTGCGACCAGATATGTCAGTTCTGTTTAGTTCTTGCAGAACACTTTTTCTGTGGGGGGAATGTAAATCAATGATCCAAATCTAATTTGGAGAACAATTTTTGAGCATGTAAAATCAGTGGAATGTAATTCCCTTTGGGGAATTGTAAATTTGTGCACAAAATGTAAAAATTAAATAATGAATTTGGAAAATGTAAACATTTTTCCTGTTTATTTGGGGGGTTGGATGTAAAATATTTTTGGTTTACATGTTTCTGTTTTTCTACAATTAGGGTATGATTTTTCTGTTTTTCTTAGTGTTTTGTAAGAAATGATCTTTGATCTTTGTTTCCAACACATAGAAAAGTCATTACTTATGTCAAGGAGTCCAGGAGGCCTTTTGTTTCCCGCGTTGTCTTGGAGCAATTCCGTGTGCATCTTGGCGTAGTGAATGATATATTCCTTGTCAAGACCATGTTCTGCCATGAACGAGACGACATCTACATTGCACTGTATGTTCTAAATACTCTAGTCAGTACCAGGTTTCAGTTTGTTGAGAACCAGTCTAGAGAAGCACATCTTCTTGTCAGGTGTCATGAACCACAAGATTTACAGACATTAGAGAGGTTTTTAGGAGTAAGTTTCAAGTTTGATGACAAGTATGTTAAAATAGTATAGTTACACTATGTTAGTTTCTCCCAAAGGACGAGGACTTGCTTTACAACTCCAATATCGAGAAGACATTCCATGCTGTTACTGGGCCACTAATGCCAAGTTATCCTAGGGGCTACACCGACTTTCTTGAAGATATGGAGAGGCACACAAATCCACATATGTTAGTAACAACTATGCAATTCTTGGGAGTTGGTCCATGTGAGAAGGAAGAGGGTAGTTAAGGTCAACATGAAGCACCTGTTGGATCCTCGATGCATGCATCTAGCTATTCGTATTGTCCCTGTCAAAGGAGAGTTCATTTTCGCTGTTGATCAAGAGGGAGGCTTATTCATGAAGTTCTGCAATCCACTTGATGCAAAATAAATGGTAGATAGGCACTTCACCATTGGTCGTTTTGTAATCAAGTTCTACTTGACCAACTCTCTGCATATGTTGCATAGGCAATGTGACAAGGCAAAAATTAGTCAAATTTACTTATGTATCCGCCGGGAAGACGAGCTGAAGATTTTACATGTTTAGTATTGTATGCAGGTGCTTACGAGCTGTTTAGAACTTCTTCATCGATCATGTTTCATGTTTCTCTGTGTCAATAAGAGCACTGCCTTTTGTGTAATAATTCCTGAATTTTCCTTGTCTATGGAAACAGTTTTATGTGTGATGCGAACTATGTCTGCATTCTTTTTGTGTATGAATTTTCTAGTGTGTTCTTATATGTGCTTAAAATTACTTTTCACATGGTATGTTCTTTGTCACAAAAGTGTTTCTTGTTCAATTTTTTTTACATTCTTCTTTTTGCAAATTTACATATGCAAGGTAGAAATGACTAAGATAAGCAGCAGCAAAAAAACACAAATCATCTAGGAAAACATCCAAA
This sequence comes from Alopecurus myosuroides, assembly GCA_028641055.1. Classification (NCBI taxonomy): domain Eukaryota; kingdom Viridiplantae; phylum Streptophyta; class Magnoliopsida; order Poales; family Poaceae; genus Alopecurus; species Alopecurus myosuroides. Next base: position 438,913,629 of record CM054058.1, on the reverse strand, counting down.
TTTAGTTTGCTCTGAAGAAAACTCACCCTCAAGAAAAGAAATTAACCAGTTCAGTTTAGTGGCGTGGATGTTGTCATCTCACAAGAAGTTGTTGTTATTGTAAGTTTATTCACAGAATTCAACTCTTTTTTTTTGCCATCCCTTTCTTCTGGCCAGACACCTTTATTCACATATAAGTATATAAGTCAACCATCGTTTATTTTGTATTGTTACATTTTATGTTCCATCAGGCCAAGATGACAAAGCCATTTCAACGAGCATCTCCCATGAAGCTTGTTCGTCTATATCCAAAAATGACAGAACAACAAATCCAGCTAATAAAGGATGCTGATTACGGGGATCTTGTACGCATCAAATGCTCAAAGATACAACCAGAGTTGTGCAACTATCTGGTGGTTTGTTTTAACCCGGTGACGTGTGAGCTCGTGTTCCTAGGCCGTGGGAAAATACCAGTCACATAAAGTTTTTTCTACGATGTCCTTGGTGTTGCACATGGCGTAGTGGATGTCCGTTATGAGCTGGATGCAAATGCAATTCAATACATGAATGTGAACTTGGGCAATAAAAGCAACAAACAACCAACCATTGCATCATTAGAAAAGAAGCTTTCTAAGAAAAAGATAGCTGACATAAATTACCTATGGTTGTTTGTTAACTATGGGATGTGTTCTGTTCTTGCACCAAACACAAGCACATTAGTGAGCCCTAGGTTGTATCCATCACTGATCAACACAAAGATAGCGAAGTCGACTCAACATGTGCAAGTTTGTGAACTCAAATTTCACAAAAGCAACAAAATCAAAGATAGGGAAGGCAAGCTTCAGAGTGTGCATGCTATACCTCATGGTACTTACACTCTGTTTACTTCTCAAATCTTTTGTTCTTTTTATTTGACATCTAAGTTGTACGTGTGATGCTAATAGGTACTTACTTCACTTTCATTTTTTGTTGTGACAAGGTCAAGTATGTAGATTCCTTGGAGTTAGAGGACATCTCTGTCAGCAATGAAGTTACCAGAGTTAGTGTGTGGACCAATACAATGGTAAAAAAAGCAATCAGTCAAGATCAAAGGAGTGATGGCACATTTGGGTTAGCACGGGTAAATCCCCCCCCCCCTAATTTTTGTGTTCTTTGCATTCATATTTTTTATTTTCTTGTGCCCTTCAGTGCATGCATTTTATTTTTTCTCGACTAAACTAGTCAGACATCTATAGTCAATTTAGTAATTTTACATTTCAATGGTCAATTCGATACTTTTTCACAATGGAAAATAGCACACACAACAATTTTACATGTCACAATTGTAGTGAAAAGAATTTTATCACTTTGTGTGCCATCAACAAGAATATTACTACATATAATGTTCTCTGTTTTCTTGTGCAGCTAAAACATGAATTCGCATGCCACATTCCTCTATCCGAGGGAGAAGAACAAACAATTCCTAAAGATGAATATCTATCAAAACAGAGAATTGAAGCTTTTTTAAATTCTAACCAAATGCAACAAGAAATGACTCCTATCTATGTAGAACCCCATGAACAAGAATAAGATTGTCAAGGTGTACCTAAAGACCAAAATCCTCATGCCACAACAATTCTTTTTTTCCGACACAGAGGTGATCAATAGGTTCATGCATTTGAATGTTCCATCTAATAGCTCTCAGCAGGTTTGTGTCCCATGTATCTTTTTTTTCTTTTTACACCATAATTTTTTTTGTATTATCAAATTTTTGGATTTGTCTTCAAAAAATAATTTCTACAACAAAATATGTGTGAGAATTCACATTTCTTATTTGTTTCCTTCAGGAATTAGTTACTTATAGAGAAGCTATCAGCAATTCATGCTTTGGTTTTAATTTTCAGAAACGTCGAAAGGAAAGAAACGGAAAAGGAAAAGGAAAAGCATGTCCAGAAAGAAGTCCATGAAGAGACGCAGAAAGAAGTTAAGAACTGAAGAAACCACAAGAGGTAACCCTCATGCTGGAGACTGCGGTGATTCAGATAAAGATTTTGTGCTCGAAGACAAAGAAGAGCATAATACCCAAACAACAGATTCTCTGGTGGATGAGAGCTTCAACCTTAGTGATCTTCATGGGGAAGGATCAGCAAAATGTGAAGATTATAGTTTACAACGCCGACCGGAGAAAATAATCAAAGGAATAGAAGCAGAAGAACACCAGTCACAGAACATTCAGTGCCAAGAAAAGTTTCTTTCCCGGCAGAATGAACCAATAGGCGGAGTTGAATTTGAACTAGCAATATATGATCAAGTAGAAGAAGTTGAATTCAAATTTGGCAGCATCGAATTGGACGTAAAAAACAACCATGCACCAACATATCTAAAAAATAGCATGCTATATCGCGATATAGCACGCTATTTACGAGATATTGTACATGATTGATTTAGCGTGATAATTCTCAAAACGCTATATCGTGCTATTAGCGTGGCGATAACGCGCTATTTTTTTCCATTAAAAAAAGCACACAACATGCCAACAAGTATGTGGGTTCTGATGGCACGACACGATGTACTCAAACCAACATCAGCATGCAAAAAGGAGACAAACTTACATTGAGAAAAATAGTGAGTTATCGAGACCATCACACTGTAGTCCAACTGCCCGAAGAAACAGAGCTTTCTACTAGAAATTCAGTAGTTGCCAACAAGTATAAAATCGCAGTCTCCAACGAACCTGGCCAGGAAAATAACAGGAAGAATTTTGTCCCAAAGAAGCATGTTGAAGCAATTATGAAGTTGGGTAGAGAAGCGTGCCTAACCAACCTGGATGAAGCGAAGGATAGTACCGAGCCTAAGCATGAAAGCCATACTAGTGGCATAAAAGTTTTATTGGAGCAGGAAAACATCTCAAGAAAGCATGAAAGATTGATCGAAAACCTACTGGATTTTGTTCGAGTAGAACCTGCTAGACGATGTAAATTGCAGCAAAATATGATCATACTGGAAGCACCGGAGATGTCATTGGCTGATCTTGCCAGATCTAAAACAGATGTGCACAATGTATTTGTTCCAATAAAATGCTAGAGCCTTCAGTTCAAGGACTACCAAGCTTCATTAACCAATGTTCAAGATAGAGCTTGACAAGCTGGTGGCTGACATGATAACAAGTCGTGTGGCTGACCGAAGCAATCCTTCTTCTGCGACCAACAAAACAGTACAAATTACTGAAATTCCTGACAGCCCAGCAAAAAGTTGTGACATCCCTAGGACATATCAAACTAGATCAGTATCTCGTGAAGAAAATGATCTAAGACAAACTCCAGGACTGCCAGCAAGCCCAGCCTCGACACCTGCAAAGTCCAAAAAGTCAAGCATTTCACGACATCGTTGCAAATTACACCTACCAGGTTGATAAGATCATCAGCATTGAAGCTCATTCAGGCTCAAGACAGCACGACAGCGGTTCCGAAAACAACAATGCCCACGGTCCCAACTCTGCAGCAATTGACTCAATGCACTGAAAACTTGAGTTTGATAGCAGTGCTTCTGACAGGCGTCATGAACTTTTAGACCATGCACCTGATCCTCCATCTTTTGACTGGTGTCTAGAATCACAAACAAAACCAAGGATTGTCCCGAGTGATGGAACTACAAGATCTCTTACATCCGCAGATATTGATGAGCAACTAAACGTTGAGGACAAGGGTTGTATAGTTGAAGAAGTTGATAAATCAACAAGAGAGGAGAACACGATGGCGGGTACAGTAGAGTGAAACAAAGCCAACAACATTTCTGACCCAGCAGATGCAAGCATAACTCCAGTTGTCAATGAATATCAAAAGAGGATCCTCAGGAATGGAAAGTTAAGCTTTACAACCTGGCTTGCAAACATGGAAGGAAAACAAAGTAAGAAACGAACGATGAGACAGTCATTGATGTGGGAAGTTTTTTTTTTTGTAAATTTAGCAGACCTTGTTGATTCAGTTTCTCTGGGCAAGAAACTAGTGAACACCGTGTGAGAAATTGGTATCCATGTATTAAATGCAGAGAATCAGAACAAGAAGAAAGTCATCTTGCCACTACGCATATCTTTAAGCACCGCACCACTGTTTTTATGCCAAATTGACTACTCTATCTAGTAGTGTCAATTTACCTTTTGTTTTGCTTCTGCTGACTTTTTGTTGTTTTCTGTTTTTTGTTTATGTAAAATACAGAAATACTTGATAGAATGTCGCTTCACTTTGAAGGAACTCAAGAGGATTTTTGCTTGTAGTGCGACAAATAGGCTTGATCACAAAGAACTGGTTAGTACACGAGAGAAAATGCATTATGTACCGCTCGCTACGTACTAGTTTTATTTTCAATGTGCTTTTTTCCACGTTAATCTGTCTTTACTTGCATCTATTACTGAAACACCATCTTTTCCACTAAAAAGATTTGTTTCCCAACTCCGAAACGTTGAAGTGAAACAAATGATGCCGACTCTCGACATTACTTCCTAGTAAACTTGAACGTCAAAGAGGCAAGATTTGAAATTATGGATTCCATAACAACAACAAAAATGAGGATTCAATAATGATGGATTCATGCCGCCTTTTTATTAAGTTAATTAAAAAAATATGGTTGAAAGGACACAAGTCTTCAAGCATTGACATATCGTAGTTTCCAATAGTAGCCATTCCTAGCTCGGGAAAAACAAATGGGTAAGTTCTAGTTACGTGTGTTCCTGGCTCACTTTTCAACTTTTTAGTTTTTAGTTTTACATCAAGTTTAATGTGCTCACATGTGTGTTTCAGCTATGACTGCGCATTTTTCATGCTTAAGAACCTCGAAGAATGACATGGCAGAGGGCTGCCATGGTACGACCAAGCCGACTTACCGAACATAATGAAGCTCTACAACGACAAGTGGATCCGTTTCCACGAAAACAAAGCAACTTGGAAACTAATTGTTTAGGTAAACTACATACACACATTATCATTCTTGTTTTTTACATTTTATAAAATCTTGGCTTTGTACCACACAACCACCGTATTAAGAGTGTCAACGATGTAAACCTTCATTCGGGGGGGGGGGAGGGGATGCATACAGTATGTGAACATCGTCATGTAGACATAACCAATCCAGATGTTCTTACATGAAAAAGCATAGACATAAAATAAGAGCTTTACACAGATAGATACTCACACTCTACAACCATAGGTTCAGTTTCATATATTTTTTTCAGTACAGCAGGTAGCTTCACTATCTGTCTTAAATTTTACATTGTGATCACTGAAAAGGGACATTAGGGATGGAAACTTCTCTAGATTTGCCAAACGCACTGGACAATTTCTAGCATCAGATCGGTAACTTTGCACACTCTCCACACTGTTGGATGTGGCCGTTAGAGCTACAATCCACCCTTCTTCCTCTTCTGGCTAGGCCTCCCTCTAGCACTATTGTATGGGGGATCCCTTGGAATAAAGTTTTCAGCAAGGGGATCATCCTGATTCATCCTATCTTTTCCATCCACATTGCACTCTACACTAGGACAAGCTGCGTCTTTAGCTTTCTTTCTCTTTAAAGCATCAGCAGCAGGTTTCTTCATGTCAGCTAATTCTAGTTCCAGATTTCTCATGTGCTTATCTGCCACATCTTTTGTTTTGTCTGACACAGCAGCTGCTATCTCTATTTTAGAGAAATCCGAGCATATATTTCCATAGCGCAACATCCTCATATCTTTCTTTGACAACTTTTCACTAGGCACTTGTTGAGGTTCAGTTGCCGGCGGTTCAATATTAGGGGGTGGTATGGACCACTTTTCGAGGATATAATGCTCTAGCATATACCTAACAATACCCAAATGTGACATTACTTTCATGGTGTGGCCGCACAAAAATCCATCTTTGCTGAATTTGCAGCCACCGGCAGTTGTAATCCTCATTTTCTAAATCAATTCAAACCATGTATGGCCTTCTATCATAACCCCAAACATACCCCTGTATTGGAAAACTTCATACACTCCACCTCCAGTATCTTGAATGTTGTAGGATGTAATTTTACGTAGCTCAACCTGAAATCGACTGTACATTGGCAGGGTGTATGTTTGTAGCATTTGTTGCTCCATTGGATAACCAGAGCACACTCTAACAGTCCTGTCTTCACCCACAAACTCATGTGCATCTTCAGCACCATCAATTTTTTCCTGCAACTTCATTTACTGCTTAAAGAACCTGAGTAGGGTGTCATGAGGATTAACGTACTTTTTCAAAACAGCATTAAACCCCTTGGTTTGAGAAATAATTTGCAGGAAGGGGAAGTGTCACATCCCAATTTTGGAATACATGTTAACACAGTTGTTTTGCAAATTGCTTTACTAATAAACCTTGGTTGTGTTTGTTTGTGGTTGTTTAAGTGCAACTAAACAAACTAATTATATAAACTTGCAAACTTAAAAAGATAGCAAAGCAGTGAACTAAAAATATTCAACATATTGTTCCAGGGATAAAAATATTCAACATATTGTTCCAATGACCTTGGCAATATTTTCTAAAGTAAATATTGATCAAAGAGTTTTCCAAAAACTATCTTATGAATCCAATACTGGTTGAATATTATTCCAAGACCTAAATTAAGAAAGAGGAAACACTTAATAAAATTTCCCTAAAAGATTATCAGAAAAAGAGGCATTCTTAAATGCTTCACCAAAATTTTATCAAATGTTTTTCCAACCTTGCAAGATTAAAAACAAAGGTATTGGAGAGCATTGACTTGCTATCTCTAGTCACATAAATATTTTGGCAAAGAATTGTTAAAGAAAAGCCAAGTGCCTTATTAAATAGAAATTCCAATATTTCTAGAAACAGAAAACTAAAACAAGTTACTATTGGAAACTTTCTTAAAATGATTTAAAATTCATACCATTGCTTCCTTATATCAAATAAGGAACACACACAAGAGGAGACCAAAAATTGAATCCATTAAAGTCCTGAAAACATGGTTTTTCTCCACAGCAACAATTGGGATTTTGAACAAGTTTGTTCTACAAACTTTTTCCAAATGCCATGAAATAAATACCACATGCTCTATAGCATAAATAAGGATGAAAACCAAAAGGGCACAAGTTGTTGAATAATTTAAGTTGCCAAAAACCCCTGTTTTCTAGACAGCACCTTTTATAAATTTGAACAAGTTTGTTCTATGAAGTAACTCAACATGACTTGAATTTTCTACCACATAAGGAACACATCAAATAAGGAATGTGTGCCAAAAATTATCATTTTTGGAAGCTCCTAAGTAGGTTAATAAATTCAATGTCCATTTATGTAAGAATTCAAATTTGAACAACTTTGATCTACCAAGTTTATTCAATTGAGCCAATTTTCACATATGTTGTGTATCTTAACTAGTAAGAATTTTGGGCAAAGGGATTTCAATTTATGACTTTGTTTGCTTAGGAAAAACATCCATTTTCAGAGAGTACAGAGACCTACTTGTAATTTTCCAGGGACTTAAATGTAAGCTGAGTCACATGGTGTCCTTCTTCTTCCTGTAGATGACGAAATGGAGGGCATGGAAGCCCATGCTTCCTTTGCTTCGAGTAGAAGACTTCTAGATGGTTAAAACCCTCCCATGTGCTGCTACCTGCTCCCTCTCTCTCACCCCACGAGCCCTCCTCTCTCTCTCTAATTTCTTTTGCTACCGAAACCCTAGCCCGTGCATGGTCGTCGTCGATTCGGCCGCAGAGGACCTCGCCGCCGGTCGCCGGTGGGCTCATTCGCTCCGCCTCGTCGTGGTGATGCTCCGTGCAAGAGGAATCGGGCCAAAGCGACGCGTGGTGGCCGCGCCATCCACCTTTCTTCCCCGAGCCCGATGGACTCCGGCGAGGCATTGCCGCCACCTCGCGCCTTCTCCGACCTCTCCGAGCCTCCCATCGTGTCGAGGGTAAGCAGGCGACCCCCGCCGCCCTTTTTCCCCTCTCCATCTCCCCCTAGAACCCCGATGCGCCTTGCTCGTTTCCGGCCACCGTACGCCGTCCGTCGCCGCCGCGCTCCGGTCGCTTCCCTGGAAACGACGCCATGTGCACTTGGTTCCCCTCGTCGTTAGCAACATGTATGTACCTTCGATTCGATGAAGAATGGTCGTTTGCGCCGTTAATTTGGCTCGCCGGAGACGTCCCGCCGGCGAGTGACGCCATCATGATGTCGTGATGACGCAGCGACCCTTGACCCCGCGCTTGGTACGGTCAAACTGGCCAGTGGGGCCCAGCTGTGCCCGCGTGGATGCCACCGTGGCGCTCTGGCCCGCGAGTCAGCGACTCGGGCTGGATCTAGCCGCGGTAGGATAGATCTGGCCGGCCCAAGTTACTGGATCTGGCCCATGACAGTTCTTTTTCCAATTTTATTTTGCAGATTGTTGCCTAGTTACTTTTGGCTCTAAAAGGAAACCTAAAATATGTTTTTGACCAAACCAAAATTCACAGATGTAAAGCAACTAAATCTAAACCACCTCCAACTTGTAGATCTACATTTGGGTGAATAATTTTGAAATTAAAAATGGTTTGGCAACAGGTACCAGAAACACCAAAAGGAGCACCATTTTAAATCCACAACTCTAAATGAAGTAAGGCAAATTGCATTGGAAAGCCCTTGAAATTTCCTAACAGGAGCATTTAACCTCGTTTCCAAATTCATTGAATTTTTGAAATGGCATGCAATTTGGTAAAACACCAGAGAGCACTTTGGTGATTTTTATAAAATTATTAAAAATGATTTTTGATGCAAACTCAACTGGATGGTCTTGTATATGTTTAGGTCTATCCACACCTAGGAGGGTTTAATTTTTAGAGCATCATATAAAGTTTGGTGGACAGATCTTTGTTTTGCATGTTTCTGCCATTTTGGCATTTTAAGTAATTTAATTGTGTGAGCATATTTTTGTGTTGCAATAATGTTTTCTAGCATGTATAAGTTGTGTGAGCTTGTTTTCTAAGTGTTACTTAATTATTTTATCATGTTAGATTGTGTGGACTTGAGTGGAGAAGAAATAGGATTTTTGTTATTAACATATGATTATTCTCTAGTTAATATTTGCATAGGATTTTTGAGTGATGAAATTATGTGCAAGCACTTGGATTTTTGATTGTATCCAGTACCATTTGGTACTTATTTTGTGTTGTTATCACCTCTGATAGCTTGCATTTGAGTTGGTAGAAAAGCATGAGTAGCTTAATCATTACTATGAGAATGTTATGGAAAAATTCCCTCATGTGTGGAATTTTTGACATAAGAATTTGTGGTTGTAAAACCACATATTTTTATGTTGTATTCATAGGACCAGTAGCATTTTGATAAGGTTGTTATGAGTACTTGATCCCTAGAGTTTTCACTTGTGTGAAAAACAATAGCATGGGTAGCATTACCTTGCTTATTTTTGTACCCTATTATTTTCTGCTAGTATGGTTATTGCACTAGAAGCTAGTTTAGCATTTTGTTAATTTTTGTCAAGTATGACCAGAGGCTTTGTGACCTCTTAATGCTTTGATATGCTAGTGGAACACCCACTGGTGTCATTGCATTTTTGGTGGAAACATTATTTCCCCCACACTAGATGTGTTTCTTTTATATATGTTTTGAGTAGATCTTTAAATGCTTTTTAGGCTTATTGCTAGATTAATCCTCATGAAACCAGTACCATTTAGGTACTGTTATTTTGGTTATAGCACCTCTAGATACTTGGTGCTTGTGTTGAAATAGATTTAAATAGCAATGCTTAAAGTCTAAATTTCATACTAGGATATTCATGTAGGCTTTTTGTCTTGTTTTCCCCTAGGGAAAAATATGAGTCTTTGGTGTGGAAACCAGAGGATGGAATGTACTTGTGGCATTATTATCTTAGGGTTTTCACCTCTGATAGGTTTCCTCTTAAGTAGCATAAAAGCATGAGTAACACTTGGATGACTAGGAATTAATCTCCTCACATGTGTAGCATTTTAAGCATAGTTTTTCCTTGTTTCCTAGCTATGCTTTTTATGTTATTTTGTGGAATCCAGTAGCATTTATGGTACTGGTTAGAGGAGTATTTTGCCTCTGCTAGCTTGCACACTTGTGCATAAAATTAACTAGTATAGCCTAAACTAGTCTAGTATTTTTCCTAAATTTTCTACTAGTATGAGTAGGAGTTTTTGGATGCTAGATTGTTTGTTTGGAGCACTTTTATAAAAGTGACCAGAGGCTTATTAACCTCTGGGTGAGCATTTTTGCTAGTGGAACACCCACTGGTACTTTTGCATCATGGTGGAAAATAGGCTTGACTTGTAGTCATGAGCCTTTTTCACCACTTGAGTATTTTAGCAAATTATATGTGCTAGCCATAGAGATTGTTGGGGGAGTTTTTAGACATAAAAATGTGTTTTATGTGACACCCTACTGTCTAGTAACATGTGCTCTACCCCACTGGTCCATGGCGTTCTTAACTAAAAATCATTGAATTGGCCACACATAAACACTAGGAAAAAAGCAGACTTTTCAACTATAGTTTCATGCCAATTTTTCTTAAGGGAAAAATTGAGAACTTGGGTGGTACTTCTTGATTGCTTGCTGTATGTATTACTTGTAGCCTTGTTTGTCTTGTTTGGTTCTGAATGTGTGTCCTTTATTCTCTTTTTACGACGTTAGAAAACGAAGAGGAAGGAAGTGTCGGGAAGCTCTGTTTCAAGTTCCAGTCACTCCAACAGCCAGGGACACAAAGAGATACCAGGCAAGCATCCTGATTGCTTGCTGATACAATACTTACCATTATATATGATGCATGTTTTACCTCTGAAGTTTTACAAAAACCTGATTATCAAAACTATTTTTGATGTGGCTATTACTACTATATCAGTATATAGGTTACTATCATGCCAGTAGTTAAACTTGGTAATACCAAGCCCATAAGCCACCACATGGTATTTATTACCATCAAATATACTAGTCCCTAAGTGGACACCCTAAAATTGTGATTCTACAAAACAAAGGCTTTACGGAAAAACCCGGAGAAAAGGCGGATCCTTGTTCTCCGGAGGAATGTGGAAGTGGTCATTTTTTAGAAAGTGGTGTTTTCAAAAATGACACATAACCTAGTCTTCGCCGGACAACCTTTACCGTACTGCCACCCTACCCCAACATGGGCACGGGGCTTAACTTGAAGTTTGTTCTTATTAGTGTGTGCTATCTCACTTGCTATAAGGGGCGTCGTACCCTCGAACCGAATGTCGTCAAAACTCCCAATGTTGAGGCATATAAAGTGTGGGATTAATTTTCCCTCCGGATGCATTCATTGAGGCTCCTGGCTAGGCAGGGTGGGACTTGATGCCGGGGAGAACAACCTCAATCGAGAGATAGGCATATACTAGCTTGAACATAGTGGATGGTTATGATCAGATACCTGATGTTTACATACTGTTGTTACAGTCCGTGATTGTTCACGGGAGGTGTACTGGATCTGGTGGATGTGTACACCTCTGCAGAGTACAACTTTTTCGAAGAAGCCGCGTCCTCGGATATGGACAGTTGAATGGCCATGTAGCTAGCATTGTGTCAATGTTTTCAAAAAGGAAGTTTTTGAAAGGGAAATTTTGGAAAGGAAGTGTTGAACTTGTGAAGTTCGGAAAGGAATGGAAACTTATACCGTGGAGGTATCAGTGATGATGAAAAGCCAGATGATGTTATACAAAACAAAATGTTTTGCAAAGAAAACCTTTTCTACTCTAAGCAAGAATTCTGGAAACTGATTCCAAGAAGTTTTGCAAAGAGAAAATATTCTTTAACAAAGCTTTACAAAACCTCTTGTACATGTGATATCTACCAGAGAAATAAAACTATATTATTTTATTTTCTTCTGAAGTATCTTCTTCAACGAAGATACAGATTAACCTGACTACAACTGTGGTGTCATCATATATGAACACCATTGGTAGTGAACCCTATTTATAGCCTACCTATTCCACCACATAAGCATAGTTGCATGTTTGGTAAGTGACATGATGGATGTCTTGCTGAGTACATTCAAATGTACTCATTATGGTTTCGCCCCTGGTATCTACTTATCAGATTTGGAGAAGGAGCCTCCAAAGGATATCTATGAAGAGAAGTACGGAGTTGACGGCTTTGCGAACTAGGATCGTCTCCGGGTCAGCAGCCTGTAGGTTAAGGCGTGACTTGGGCTCAACTACGTTGTGTTTTAATTGTCTTCCGCTGTGTTTGTTAAGTTGCCTGCCCTTTGTGGCAGTTGCGTTAAAACTTGATCATGTGATCTTTTTGTAATACCTTTTTGTATTCGTGTAATGGATGATGTATTTCTGTGTGCCAACTTTGTATGTTGTTCACGACTGATCTTTCTGGGATCGTGAATGTATGCATACGTAGGGTTTCAGACTGCCGGTCTGGGGTCCTTACAGAGTTGGTATCAGAGCCATCCTGACCTTAGGAGACCTTAGTTAGCATGGACGTTAGATAGGAAAGAAAAGTATTTTTGAGTAAAAACCTATTTACTATCTACATTGTTTTTATCTAAGGGAATTTTAGTATATTTTCCCTCCTTTTCATCTTTTCAAAAGATTCTAAATGCATATCAAGGGTGTCCTTGAACAGTGGTTCGAAGGGCGGGCCTTACAGAGTTAGTATCTCTCTCGGTTAAGAGTTATTTCTTACTTGTTTGCAACGGCTCCGCTCTGTTTTTGAAACATCTCTCGATTGGAAGTTTTCTGTTCAGAAAATAGTTGGGGTTTCAAAAACAGATTGTTGCGTAGTATTACCTCTCTCAGTTAAAAGTTTTAACAAACGTTGCTTCTATTATCTTGTTTTCATCCAAAAACTTTTATACTTGCCGATGTCCCGAGAAGACCAAAATAATTGCCTAGCTCTACAGTAATGATGGTCAGCAGTAGATATAGTTCTTCAGCCACTTCTAGGATTTTGGATTAGTCTAGTTTGGAGTAATTTAGCGATTACCCCATGAGTCGCATCCCCCGACGTAGCTCCAATGGAGCCTTGCTTGTGTGTTTTGGCTTGCTTATGTGTGTCCGTAGGACTGTGTGCTATTGTGTGGTGTAGAATTTGGTTCATCTAGGCTTCTATATGTTTGTGGGGTGCTCAAAATTTGCATATTTGTGCTTGCCCCGCTCTTGTTTTTGAATCGCCTCGTGTTAAATTTTTGCAAGCAAAAATGTTTGTATAGCATTCAAAAACAAGAATTTGTTGCTTAGACTTATACTTGTTTTCGCTTCATAATGCGACCCGTCGTGAACCACCACTATCTCCCCCACCATCAATAAAAGCACCATTGGACCTAATAATAGAGGACCATCAAGCCACACGAGCTGCTAGCATTGCTACCAGTGATGTAATCCAATAGATAAAGCTCCAACAACGACAGCCTTCACAGAAGAAAAGGCGTGAAGAAAACCAACCACTGCTGACCAAAACCTCTGTGTTTTGTCGGTTTGCAGAAGACTCTTTTTACCTTGTTGGCTAAATGTCGCACTTTTTTTGTTATGTTCCCTTTTAAAAGACCAAATAGAGGAATCCCCTTTTAAAAGTTATATACCTCCCTCCTCTGGAGAAAGGTGCAAAAGAAGTGTTCACATGCCATGATGCGCAACCCCCTCAGAAAAGCCAATCCGAAGAGCACAATTCAATATTCGACGTATGACACTAGTCGTGTCTTGTCGGACAAACATTATTACATAGAAAGCTAACAAGACTAACATGCTTTTTCTAATCTTAGGTTGACACCTAACCAAAGCATACAAACCACTGACAACTCTTTCTAAACCAAGGAATTAAGTGATTTAAGACACCTTTTAATCTAGTTGGTAAAAAGGAGAAGTCACGAGAAAAATAAAATGATGACCTATTCGTTTACTAGTCAATAGGATATCTTGTGTATCTACTTTGGAAACCAAATATTGGTAGACATTGTAGGTACTATGAGATTCGGAGTTTAGAAATTAAGTGAACGATGGAATGATTATGATAGATCTAGAAAACAGAAGCTTTTCTGTTTGGACTTCCTTAATTGTTTTTTTTTTGAAATAAAATGCTTGGTTGACTTAATCTTTGTTCCTAGAATGTAGAGATGTGTTGGATCTTGTTATTAGGTTGTTTTCTTGCATTACATCTACCACACAAAGTGTGTGCATGTTTGAAATATCTTATGGCTATAGAAGTATCATGTGTTATTTCCCTAGTTGATTAATTTGATGTTTTGTGTGAACCAACTCCTTGTGTGTTTGTTACCTAATTTTGTGCTATGATTGTGGTGAGTCCAGTACCATTTTGGTACTGTGATTTATATGCTATTATCTTCATTAACTTGCATGTGATCTTATAGCAAAGCATGAGTAGCATTTGTTATTGTTCTAATGTTTATTCTTTGGAATTATTGTGAAAGCTAGATTTTTGGGTGAATGCCTTGATAATTTTTGTGCTATGTTTGCTATAGATCCAGTACCATTTTGGTACTGTTATTTTGATGCTTGTACCTATGTTAGCTTGCATGTCTCTTAATAGTAAAGCATATGTAAGCATTACTATCAGTATGCACTAGTATTGCTTCACTAGATTAAATAGCCTTATATTTTTATCTTGTATGCAAAGTTTTTCATGAGTAACCAGAGGCTTAGTACCTATTTTTACTTGGTATTAGTGGGCCATAGCCCACTGGTCCCATTGTATTTTGGCTTTAGGATGAAAATCCCCAACCATACACATGTGTGAAAATAGCATGTCTCACTATGTGATTGATTTCTATTTTCCACCATGGAAAATATAATAGTTTCTTTTCACTTATGCAAGTGAGAAGTTTATTTCTTATTAGTACATACTAATATGTTTAGGTGTGATCCTTTTATTAGCATAATATTCCTTAGGGGTATCATGTTAAGAAATGTTTCACTATCGTGTGCTGAAATTAAATTGTTCGCAAATAAAATAAATTCCTCTTGATTGGTAGATTGTTTGTGAATGATTTAAATTGAGTGTATGGATTTTTGAAAAGGTTTGGATAACTTTTCATTAATTACATAGCTACTGGTTGTGTGAGTTATACCTTGCTTGTTTGCTAGTAATTTGTTAAAGAAGAACAGAAATTGCTAGAAGAAATTTCTGCATGTTTAATAGTTGTATCATGGGATTGTTTTCGATGTTGTGCTTACTAACATGAGTAAGTTTTGGGTACTGTTATTATGTACACTTATATTCATGACTTGCTTGTTTAAGTTTAAACATCATGATAGTGTTGTTTGCTTCTCTAGAGTGAAACTAGTCTCACCACTAGAAAATGGTGATTTTTGCTCTAGTATTGCACTCTTTTTATTTTTATGAGTATATGTGTTGATAAAGCATGTTTAGGAAGTTATTACTTCTGTTATCATGCCATGAATTATTTAGTTGCTTGTTCTATGGTTATAGGATATGATTATCTCTTATAGCATGCTGGTGTAGATTTTTCATACTAGTGTGTGATTTGTGCAGACCTTTTTCTATGCCTGTGTAATAGAAGTTTTATCTGGTATAAAGATGGTGTTTTAGAGTATCTTTATTATTGAATTCATTAGTTTTTAGCTACTGGTTGTTTGATAATGGTTCATGATTGATGGATTCCAAAACCTCTAATAAACAATAACCTAGTGATTAAATAGTCTATTCATCTGTGGTGTTGTTTGCTTGCTTATTGGATTTTGTTTAAATATTTTACCTTAGCATGAGTTTATACTTGTGTTATTTTTGTGCTTAAGAGTATCTTAGGAAACTAAAACATCCAACTAAAATCATGAACACATTAAGTGATAGTTGCTTGTGGTGAGTAATATCCACTGCCATGGGTATTGTTCTGTCTATTTGTTTTACCTTAGCAACCTAACCTTTGCACCCACAAGCTATATTTTTAGCTTCTTATATACCTTGTTATGAGAGTGGTACACCACTCCATATGTGTTATGTAAGATGTGGGATATAGCTAAGAACTCATGTAATTTTTTTTACGATACTTTTCCAAGTAGTTCTGCACTAACCTTAATTTTTGTTCAAACTAGGAAACAAAAGTTTTGGACCTAACACAGTGCTGGTGTACTTAAAAAAAAATGAATTCACTAATTTAGGGATGTACCCCACCTCCCAAGAAAAGTCAAAGGGGGGAAGCACCTGCACTCCAACGCTAACATTGTGTTTGTTGGCCCTCCCTTAGTCCTCGCTTGTGAATCTCGGGGACGAGATTCTTTTTAAGGGGGGAAGACCCTGTCACATCCCAATTTTGGAATACATGTTAACACAGTTGTTTTGCAAATTGCTTTAATAATAAACCTTGGTTGTGTTTGTTTGTGGTTGTTTAAGTGCAACTAAACAAACTAATTATATAAACTTGCAAACTTAAAAAGATAGCAAAGCAGTGAACTAAAAATATTCAACATATTGTTCCAGGGATAAAAATATTCAACATATTGTTCCAATGACCTTGGCAATATTTTCTAAAGTAAATATTGATCAAAGAGTTTTCCAAAAACTATCTTATGAATCCAATACTGGTTGAATATTATTCCAAGACCTAAATTAAGAAAGAGGAAACACTTAATAAAATTTCCCTAAAAGATTATCAGAAAAAGAGGCATTCTTAAATGCTTCACCAAAATTTTATCAAATGTTTTTCCAACCTTGCAAGATTAAAAACAAAGGTATTGGAGAGCATTGACTTGCTATCTCTAGTCACATAAATATTTTGGCAAAGAATTGTTAAAGAAAAGCCAAGTGCCTTATTAAATAGAAATTCCAATATTTCTAGAAACAAAAAACTAAAACAAGTTACTATTGGAAACTTTCTTAAAATGATTTGAAATTCATACCATTGCTTCCTTATATCAAATAAGGAACACACACAAGAGGAGACCAAAAATTGAATCCATTAAAGTCCTGAAAACATGGTTTTTCTCCACAGCAACAATTGGGATTTTGAACAAGTTTGTTCTACAAACTTTTTCCAAATGCGATGAAATAAATACCACATGCTCTATAGCATAAATAAGGATGAAAACCAAAAGGGCACAAGTTGTTGAATAATTTAAGTTGCCAAAAACCCCTGTTTTCTAGACAGCACATTTTATAAATTTGAACAAGTTTGTTCTATGAAGTAACTCAACATGACTTGAATTTTCTACCACATAAGGAACACATCAAATAAGGAATGTGTGCCAAAAATTATCATTTTTGGAAGCTCCTAAGTAGGTTAATAAATTCAATGTCCATTTATGTAAGAATTCAAATTTGAACAACTTTGATCTACCAAGTTTATTCAATTGAGCCAATTTTCACATATGTTGTGTATCTTAACTAGTAAGAATTTTGGGCAAAGGTATTTCAATTTATGACTTTGTTTGCTTAGGAAAAACATCCATTTTCAGAGAGTACAGGGACCTACTTGTAATTTTCCAGGGACTTAAATGTAAGATGAGTCACATGGTGTCCTTCTTCTTCCTGTAGATGACGAAATGGAGGGCATGGAAGCCCATGCTTCCTTTGCTTCGAGTAGAAGACTTCTAGATGGTTAAAACCCTCCCATGTGCTGCTACCTGCTCCCTCTCTCTCACCCCACGAGCCCTCCTCTCTCTCTCTAATTTCTTTTGCTACCGAAACCCTAGCCCGTGCATGGTCGTCGTCGATTCGGCCGCAGAGGACCTCGCCGCCGGTCGCCGGTGGGCTCATTCGCTCCGCCTCGTCGTGGTGATGCTCCGTGCAAGAGGAATCGGGCCAAAGCGACGCGTGGTGGCCGCGCCATCCACCTTTCTTCCCCGAGCCCGATGGACTCCGGCGAGGCATTGCCGCCGCCTCGCGCCTTCTCCGACCTCTCCGAGCCTCCCATTGTGTCGAGGGTAAGAAGGCGACCCCCGCCGCCTTTTTCCCCTTTCCATCTCCCCCTAGAACCCCGCTGCGCCTTGCTCGTTTCCGGCCACCGTACGCCGTCCGTCGCCGCCGTGCTCCGGTCGCTTCCCTGGAAACGACGCCATGTGCACTTGGTTCCCCTCGTCGTTAGCAACATGTATGTACCTTCGATTCGATGAAGAATGGTCGTTTGCGCCGTTAATTTGGCTCGCCGGAGACGTCCCGCCGGCGAGTGACGCCATCATGATGTCGTGATGACGCAGCGACCCTTGACCCCGCGCTTGGTACGGTCAAACTGGCCAGTGGGGCCCAGCTGTGCCCGCGTGGATGCCACCGTGGCGCTCTGGCCCGCGAGTCAGCGACTCGGGCTGGATCTAGCCGCGGTAGGATAGATCTGGCCGGCCCAAGTTACTGGATCTGGCCCATGACAGTTCTTTTTCCAATTTTATTTTGCAGATTGTTGCCTAGTTACTTTTGGCTCTAAAAGGAAACCTAAAATATGTTTTTGACCAAACCAAAATTCACAGATGTAAAGCAACTAAATCTAAACCACCTCCAACTTGTAGATCTACATTTGGGTGAATAATTTTGAAATGAAAAATGGTTTGGCAACAGGTACCAGAAACACCAAAAGGAGCACCATTTTAAATCCACAACTCTAAATGAAGTAAGGCCAATTGCATTGGAAATACCTTGAAATTTCCTAACAGGATCATTTAACCTCGTTTCCAAATTCATTGTATTTTTGAAATGGCATGCAATTTGGTAAAACACCAGAGAGCACTTTGGTGATTTTTATAAAATTATTAAAAATGATTTTTGATGCAAACTCAACTGGATGGTCTTGTATATGTTTAGTTCTATCCAAACATAGAAGGGTTTAATTTTTAGAGCATCATATAAAGTTTGGTGGACAGATCTTTGTTTTGCATGTTTCTGCCATTTTGGCATTTTAAGTAATTTAATTGTGTGAGCATATTTTTGTGTTGCAATAATGTTTTCTAGCATGTATAAGTTGTGTGAGCTTGTTTTCTAAGTGTTACTTAATTATTTTATCATGTTAGATTGTGTGGACTTGAGTGGAGAAGAAATAGGATTTTTGTTATTAACATATGATTATTCTCTAGTTAATATTTGCATAGGATTTTTGAGTGATGAAATTATGTGCAAGCACTTGGATTTTTGATTGTATCCAGTACCATTTGGTACTTATTTTGTGTTGTTATCACCTCTGATAGCTTGCATTTGAGTTGGTAGAAAAGCATGAGTAGCTTAATCATTACTATGAGAATGTTATGGAAAAATTCCCTCATGTGTGGAATTTTTGACATAAGAATTTGTGGTTGTAAAACCACATATTTTTATGTTGTATTCATAGGACCAGTAGCATTTTGATAAGGTTGTTATGAGTACTTGATCCCTAGAGTTTTCACTTGTGTGAAAAACAATAGCATGGGTAGCATTACCTTGCTTATTTTTGTACCCTATTATTTTCTGCTAGTATGGTTATTGCACTAGAAGCTAGTTTAGCATTTTGTTAATTTTTGTCAAGTATGACCAGAGGCTTTGTGACCTCTTAATGCTTTGATATGCTAGTGGAACACCCACTGGTGTCATTGCATTTTTGGTGGAAACATTATTTCCCCCACACTAGATGTGTTTCTTTTATATATGTTTTGAGTAGATCTTTAAATGCTTTTTAGGCTTATTGCTAGATTAATCCTCATGAAACCAGTACCATTTAGGTACTGTTATTTTTGTTATAGCACCTCTAGATACTTGGTGCTTGTGTTGAAATAGATTTAAATAGCAATGCTTAAAGTCTAAATTTCATACTAGGATATTCATGTAGGCTTTTTGTCTTGTTTTCCCCTAGGGAAAAATATGAGTCTTTGGTGTGGAAACCAGAGGATGGAATGTACTTGTGGAATTATTATCTTAGGGTTTTCACCTCTGATAGGTTTCCTCTTAAGTAGCATAAAAGCATGAGTAACACTTGGATGACTAGGAATTAATCTCCTCACATGTGTAGCATTTTAAGCATAGTTTTTCCTTGTTTCCTAGCTATGCTTTTTATGTTATTTTGTGGAATCCAGTAGCATTTATGGTACTGGTTAGAGGAGTATTTTGCCTCTGCTAGCTTGCACACTTGTGCATAAAATTAACTAGTATAGCCTAAACTAGTCTAGTATTTTTCCTAAATTTTCTACTAGTATGAGTAGGAGTTTTTGGATGCTAGATTGTTTGTTTGGAGCACTTTTATAAAAGTGACCAGAGGCTTATTAACCTCTGGGTGAGCATTTTTGCTAGTGGAACACCCACTGGTACTTTTGCATCATGGTGGAAAATAGGCTTGACTTGTAGTCATGAGCCTTTTTCACCACTTGAGTATTTTAGCAAATTATATGTGCTAGCCATAGAGATTGTTGGGGGAGTTTTTAGACATAAAAATGTGTTTTATGTGACACCCTACTGTCTAGTAACATGTGCTCTACCCCACTGGTCCATGGTGTTCTTAACTAAAAATCATTGAATTGGCCACACATAAACACTAGGAAAAAAGCAGACTTTTCAACTATAGTTTCATGCCAATTTTTCTTAAGGGAAAAATTGAGAACTTGGGTGGTACTTCTTGATTGCTTGCTGTATGTATTACTTGTAGCCTTGTTTGTCTTGTTTGGTTCTGAATGTGTGTCCTTTATTCTCTTTTTACGACGTTAGAAAACGAAGAGGAAGGAAGTGTCGGGAAGCTCTGTTTCAAGTTCCAGTCACTCCAACAGCCAGGGACACAAAGAGATACCAGGCAAGCATCCTGATTGCTTGCTGATACAATACTTACCATTATATATGATGCATGTTTTACCTCTGAAGTTTTACAAAAACCTGATTATCAAAACTATTTTTGATGTGGCTATTACTACTATATCAGTATATAGGTTACTATCATGCCAGTAGTTAAACTTGGTAATACCAAGCCCATAAGACACCACATGGTATTTATTACCATCAAATATACTAGTCCCTAAGTGGACACCCTAAAATTGTGATTCTACAAAACAAAGGCTTTACGGAAAAACCCGGAGAAAAGGCGGATCCTTGTTCTCCGGAGGAATGTGGAAGTGGTCATTTTTGAGAAAGTGGTGTTTTCAAAAATGACACATAACCTAGTCTTCGCCGGACAACCTTTACCGTACTGCCACCCTACCCCAACATGGGCACGGGGCTTAACTTGAAGTTTGTTCTTATTAGTGTGTGCTATCTCACTTGCTATAAGGGGCGTCGTACCCTCGAACCGAATGTCGTCAAAACTCCCAATGTTGAGGCATATAAAGTGTGGGATTAATTTTCCCTCCGGATGCATTCATTGAGGCTCCTGGCTAGGCAGGGTGGGACTTGATGCCGGGGAGAACAACCTCAATCGAGAGATAGGCATATACTAGCTTGAACATAGTGGATGGTTATGATCAGATACCTGATGTTTACATACTGTTGTTACAGTCCGTGATTGTTCACGGGAGGTGTACTGGATCTGGTGGATGTGTACACCTCTGCAGAGTACAACTTTTTCGAAGAAGCCGCGTCCTCGGATATGGACAGTTGAATGGCCATGTAGCTAGCATTGTGTCAATGTTTTCAAAAAGGAAGTTTTTGAAAGGGAAATTTTGGAAAGGAAGTGTTGAACTTGTGAAGTTCGGAAAGGAATGGAAACTTATACCGTGGAGGTATCAGTGATGATGAAAAGCCAGATGATGTTATACAAAACAAAATGTTTTGCAAAGAAAACCTTTTCTACTCTAAGCAAGAATTCTGGAAACTGATTCCAAGAAGTTTTGCAAAGAGAAAATATTCTTTAACAAAGCTTTACAAAACCTCTTGTACATGTGATATCTACCAGAGAAATAAAACTATATTATTTTATTTTCTTCTGAAGTATCTTCTTCAACGAAGATACAGATTAACCTGACTACAACTGTGGTGTCATCATATATGAACACCATTGGTAGTGAACCCTATTTATAGCCTACCTATTCCACCACATAAGCATAGTTGCATGTTTGGTAAGTGACATGATGGATGTCTTGCTGAGTACATTCAAATGTACTCATTATGGTTTCGCCCCTGGTATCTACTTATCAGATTTGGAGAAGGAGCCTCCAAAGGATATCTATGAAGAGAAGTACGGAGTTGACGGCTTTGCAAACTAGGATCGTCTCCGGGTCAGCAGCCTGTAGGTTAAGGCGTGACTTGGGCTCAACTACGTTGTGTTTTAATTGTCTTCCGCTGTGTTTGTTAAGTTGCCTGCCCTTTGTGGCAGTTGCGTTTAAACTTGATCATGTGATCTTTTTGTAATACCTTTTTGTATTCGTGTAATGGATGATGTATTTCTGTGTGCCAACTTTGTATGTTGTTCACGACTGATCTTTCTGGGATCGTGAATGTATGCATACGTAGGGTTTCAGACTGCCGGTCTGGGGTCCTTACAGGAAGAAACTATCCTTGAAATATGCTTGGACAAATACTTCCCTTGGAACATAAACATCTTCGCAAACTTTCTGGTCTGCCACACCATGCCTTAGAACCATCTCAGCCCAATTCATCTCAAACTCCTCAGGTGTAAGACTGGAATCAATAACTTCATTGAAATAAAGACGCAACTTTTCATTTTTTTTTTGCCATCAACGGACCAGCTTTTTCTTGAACTTTTTGCATGATATGCCATCGACAGTTTCTATGAACTGTCATTATGAAAACAATACCAATGGCGGTCCTCATATCTTCATCCTAGTCAGTTATAATGTTCAAAGGCTGCACCCCGCCCATAGCTGTTAGGAATTGTTCGAACAACCAAACAAAATTGCTTATTTTCTCATTTCTTATGAAGCCATATCCAAGTTGAATGGATTGGCCATATCTGTTAATTCCAATAAATGGGGCGCAAGCCATGTTGTACATGTTTGTCATGTAGGTAGTATCAAAATTTATGCAATCATGATACATGTTGTACACCTCCCTAGCTGACCCATCAACCTAGAATATCATCTCAACTCTACTTAGAGCATCAAGTTTGAACTTATAGTAGAAGTTAGGATCCTCTTTCTTTAACTCTTCAAAGCAATTGAGTACTTGAGGGACGTCTTTGAACCTATCTTCTTCACCAAGCTTGGCAGTATAGTTACTGATCTTCTTACTATCATAATGAACATTTTGTACGCCCCCATATAACTCAGCCATCATATGAAGAATCCTGTCGGAACTAAGGTTCACATCATGCAACAACTCAATGAATTTCCTCTCTTTCCTGGGAATTTTCTTGTGAGACCTGAGATATTTCTTCAATTGGAATTTTTTTTATAAGCTCATGTGTATGCTCCTCAAAAAACCATGTAACTACCCATTTTGCACCCACTCGCTTGACTCTAAGCTTTGCTTTGCAATCAATTAGTTTAGTTAAAGTACAAGTTTTCAGTTTTACAGGATTTTGTTCTTTGTCAACAGGTTTCCAGCCTTAGTAGAAACATACACAACCTTGTCCTTTTCCTTGTCAATAGCTGAGTTTCTGGATGAGAAGATCTTCAATGAAAATCCAACAAATTTTGCATACCTGTTGTAGTGACGTTGAGCATCGTCATGAGATTCAAATTTCAGGCCAAGGAAAGATGTTTTTGGAACAAAACCTCAACCCCTCCAGATGTTGACTGGACTTCTTTGTCACTGCCACTGTCCTCGGTTCAAAGAGTCACTCCTGTAGCTGTGCGTGACCCGACTGTAGGTCCAATGCCAGAATTTACATTCATAGCATATTCACTAGCATGACTACTAGTAGAAGCACCCGCAGTTCCATGCCCACCTGTTGAAGTTTCCATATTTTCATGGCCAGTAGAAGGAGCACCAAAATCCTGATAACCTGCATCATTATCTTGGTCTAAAGGCTGATTCAGGTCGATACCACCAAACCAATCTATCTTGGATGAAACTTCAAAAGAGAAAACGACACATTCAGAATCTTCTCGTTTTTACGGTTTAAGCATTTTTTGGTAGATGCAAATATGGACAGATGAAAACTGTTTAATTGTAACGAATAGTAATTCCACAAATATAAAGTTTTTGTTTTCTAGTTTTACATTTCATTTTTACTGTACTTTTTTTTAGAAACACAACGACATACATTAGGACACTGACATATATTTTACATATGTTCTTCATGGTCACACGCACGATTAAATTATTCACTCCTGACATTTTATTGGTTTTTGTTGCAGTCTACAAACAGTTAAATCAATCCAAAGTTGTTGAAATCTAAATCAAGCAGTTTTCAGTTCTACTACTACATTTCACATTTTTCTTTCTCTTCACTGCATTTTTACACCAGCTAATGAATCAACTTTTTCTGCACTATTTTTTCTGTCTTTGCTGCATTTTTACATCAGCTAATAAAAATGGAAATCTATACACGTATCAACTGTAAAACTAACAAATGTAAATCTATACAAGTGTCAAGTGGAACATCTGGCACGTCAAAATTACAGGAAAAAACAACTGTCAAAGTGTAAAACCGATGACACTTGTATAACTGACAAATGCAAATTTATACAAGTGTCAACTGTAAAACTGATAAATGTAAACCTATACAAGTGTCAAATGGAACATCTGGCACATGAAAATTACAGGAAAAAAAACAACCGTCAAAGTGTAAAACTGATGACACTTGTATAACTGACAAAATGTAAATTTTCAGAACAATGTTATTTGCAGCAGAGCAAAATTCAGTGTCCTTGTTAATTTCCTGTTAGTTCCAAAAAAAATTACATCTACACAACTGAGATATCAGGTTATTCACCTGTTTTGTTTCACAAAAATGCATATAAAAGTGCCTCATGAGGCTTTATTGGGCTTAGCAAAAATACAATGCCCCTCTTTTTTACCTCTCTTGTTAACTGCATAGTTTTTACAACTATAGAAGTAACAAATCAGCTCTTTTTGTTCCACAGTTTTTTTAGAACAGAAAATTACAGTGGATCACAGGGGGCAGAGAAAAAACGAACTGATGGGGCAACTTGCCACGGCAGAGGTTTCTCACAATGCAACAGAAGATCTGAAGGGGGAGTAAAAGTCATTGCATATTATTCATGTACCTGATCCACGAGTCTACAGAACTTGGTTTTGCCACCGATGTAAACTTGATATTTTCATTGCCCTATGTAAATTTCAAGAACCCAAGGGGGGTCCTTCTTCCTTTTTGGTTCTGAATTCAGGATGTAAAACTGATCTAGATCTACAACATGCCCATGGCCAAGCTTCTTGCTAGAGAAGAAATGGAGAAGGAGAAAGAGACGAGAGTTTTTTCTGCCGTCGTGTTTTTGGCTGCTTTTTTCGTGGTGGTTTTGGTGGTTGGGGGGACTCAACTCCGTGTACTAATTTGGATATGGTCCCAGTTCTATTTTTACATCCCGCGCCCTAGTGTCCCTTTCCACGCGCGCGTGCCCGCCAGCCATGTCTTTCCTCGCGATGTCGTTATCTTTCCAGAAAAGGATAGTTTCGACCGACCTCGGTTTAAGACAGAATGAGGCCGACCTAGATGCGTCACCCTTAAAAATCTGATGCCAAAATCTCTCCCAAAATCCATCTCCTCACTAGATGCCCATGCCATGGATGGCTGCTAACCATAGATAGAAGTAACCAGGTATATGCATGCTTTCTTCTCATCTTAACTGCTAATAAAATAACTTTATGTGAACAGAGAAGCTTGGTATTATGGATTCTGAACAAAACCTTCTTCTTGTAGCTGCCTACTCCTCCTAGGTGCTTTACCTAATTCCTAGTTCTAAAAATGGACCTTGTAGAAGTATGTGCGCTCTGGTGTTATGCTTGTGTGATGAATCTTGTTGGTGGACTGCTCTGCCTTATTTATAGGGTTTTACTGTGATTCTAAGCTTGACACCAGGATAACTGCATGTGCTAACAGAGCTGCTATGATGTGGGTCCTCTGGCCCTAGTTTTTATCTTTAGAGTCGGTTGGCTCCTTCCATGATTGACCATATGTGATATTGGGATGTATCTATAGGTGCTATGCACATGTGAAAGAAAACATCCCCCTTGATGCGCTGATAAATTCTTGGTACTAGACATGGGCTTCACCTTAAGCTTTATATGCTTGTGGTCCAACAAAATTAATATTTTTCCAACAATTTTTTTGCCTTGGCCTATTGCCACTTTCGAATTCAATTGAATTTCCGTTTATTTATTTTCCTTGTGCATGCTTTGCCCCGAGGATGGCTGGCTGGCATTTCCCCTTTGCTATTTTTTTGTCACTTGTATGTCTCCAATGTTTCTTTATACTATACTGGTACTTGTATGATTTCCTGCCTCATGTCACTATAATTTTCTGCATCTTGCATTTGTGATATGGATCTTTATTGAATACTCCCTCCATTTCACAATACTCTACATCCTAGAAATTTTGAGACAAATTAGTAATGTTCTTAAGTAGTACTGCTCAAGTATGTAAACACCCTATGCATTTCAAATTAGCATTAATGGCACCCAATAGAAAAAGAGAGACGTTGCTTAGGTTTTTTTTGTCGCTGGTTACCAAGGAGAAAATTAATATTTAGAACCCATAATGTACAGTAATATGGAACAAATACTACTTTAGAATGTAGATTATTATGGAACGGAGGGAGTAAGTTACTATATCTCACCTGGCACTTTGATGCTTGTTCTAATTTCATACTTGATATCTTTGTAATGTTTATGGAATGACATGCTATAATATCTTGTGAATTCTTGTATGTCTGAGTTCATGGATACTGGTACTTGGCAATGTACTTTCATTTTTTCCTTCCATTGCCTTCCTAGTATACTGCTCATATGTAAGTCTCTCTCTATGGAATTTCCAATTGCCTCTGGTTTTCACTTCTGATTGGCATCTTCCTGTTTACTTTGAAATCTTAGCCCCCAACTTGATCAACCTAGTGTTGATCGGTTTCAAAATCCGTCCAAAATCAAAATGCCACACACCAAGGGTGTTGGCAAAATTTTAACTCTAATAACTTCTTTGTTTTGCTTGTGTTCAGGTTCAGAAGCTCAACTCCAAGTCTTTAAGAATAGATATATGTTAGGTAGGAGTTTGTAAATTTTCCTTTGTATATTTGTAATTTTATTTCATTGTAATATTCTTTTGTATCAGCATATCATAAATTAAATTAAATGAAAGCTTGAATTCCGTTCCAAAATTGTTCCTTGTGTATTTTAAATTTTATATTTCAATTGCTTAAGTTTATGAAGAATGATTTTTGTGAGAATCAAATTCAAATTTCAATTTTGAATTCAAAATTTCAAATTATTAAACACTCAAGTTTTGGTTTAGCAAAGATGAGCAAATAAGTAAATATGTAAGGTAGGAGATCATAAACTACCCTAGGATCAAATTCAAAAAACTCCTAAAAGAAAGTTGAAATCTACCCCTAGTGGACTAAAACTATGCGAAAGGTTCCCTAGTCCTTCCACAAATCGAGAAGTGATCTCTTCATCACATTTTGCACAAGAGTGCGAAAGAAATCTCAAAAAATCCCGATTGCATGAGATGCAAGGATGTAAACCTTAAAACTACCCCATCTCGACTCTCTGAACTAAGGGTTCTGACAGTATGAATCCCAGGATGATGCCAAATACGCTCAAGAAGATGCCGTAGAAGATGGACAAGAAGAGGAAACTATTGAGGAGGAAGCAGAGCATCGGTCCCAGTGACGGCCACAGCTGGCGCAGACTGGTTCCAGCACCGGCCTGACCGACCAGCCAGCCGACCCAGGTCGGTTCCTCCGACGGCCTAACAGAAAGGGGATACCGGTCCCCGGGCCAGTTCTAGCCGACCAAAGACCGACCCCGACACCGTCCTAGCCGTCAGCCAGACCAATCATGCGTAGGCCTTACATAAGCGGATACATGCCCCAACATCGGCCTAGGTCGACCCATGCTGGTTCCGGCGCCGGCTCAGCCAACTTACAAACCAGTTTCGTGTTGTCTTACCTTTAACCTACGTATCAGAAGGGGTTGAGCCCTTGTACCTCCTCCACCTACTCCCCTAGCCTATAAATAGAACACTCTCTTGCTCCTCCTAGGGTTAGAGATGAACTGAGATTTGTGAGATTTTCTCTTTTCTCCTCTTGTGAGGCTACTCCTAGTTGCATATAGGACCAAATCAACACTACTCCAAATACTTCGTATCTTGGACCGTATTAGCTTCCCTGAGTTAGCTTTTCTTTCCCCTTAGGATTCAATATCGACTTTCCAATCTGTCTCAACTAATCCTTAAGGTTCGATTGGTTCGGCGGACCCTCCGTGAAGGTGAAGTGGTTTCAACAAGATTAAGTTTGACTTGATCCTTAAGATCCGTAGGCTACCCTCAAGGCTAGTTGTCGGGTAATCAAATCTGTATGGTTTGCTATTTATCGGTTACTCTTTTCCCCTTGATTTGCACTGTGTGTTCCTCACATTCTTTGCCCCATCTTGGTCAAATCGTCAACATCAGGCCACCCTAGAGGTTAACACGTCTATCACTTTGCCTCATGCCATTGAATACGAAGGAGAGAAGCCGGTGTCAGAGCAAAAGAAGCTCCCCGCCTCAGTGGAGATGACACCATGTATCCATGGGAGGCGGAGGAGATCATAGAGTTGCTGTACGAACGAGGTCGACACTCTGGTGCCAGACGCAACAGATCCGATGATGGAGAAGGAAAGAGAGGACCCGCTGGTGTAGATTGGAAACATGGAGATGTCACTGAATAGGGAGGTGATATATATATGTGGT